>JACEIK010000309.1:419811-440417 GCA_018107945.1 Datura stramonium | reverse complement strand
GTTTTTGGTCGCTTACTGGAAATTAAAAGATGGGAAATGATTTAAAACAAAGTGGGAAGACTTTATATACTTGGGGCCTTTAAGTCGCATTTGTCGAATGTGATTTATAAGTCGCATTTGTCGAATGCGATTTATAAGTCGCATTTGCCTCGCGACACTCTGACTTGGTGCTTGTTCGATCTCTTCCCGAGCCCTTTTTCTAGCACATATGGAATTCTAAAACTCTCAACCAACATGCGAATAGGCCATCTAAATTTCAAGAATTTACGGGGTGTAACACAATCATAGGCTCCAACTCAACTATCTATAATAAAACATGTCATCGTAAATTTCATTATCTATATCTAGGATAAATATTGCACTCAATGAACCTAAGTCACTAAGAGAAGCACTTGTTACTTCACACTGGGTGGCAACTTTGCAGGAGGAATTGCAAGCACTGTATAAAAATGAGACCTTAATTTTGATATATAGAATTGCTAAGATGAATGTAGTAGGGACTAAATGGGTATTAAAAATCAAAATAAAGTCAGATGGATCAATTGAAAGACATAAGACCATATTATTTACAAAGTACTACTCACAACTTGGGGGAATACACTTTAAGTAGACCTTTTAGTCCTGTTATAAAAGAAACTACCATAAAAGTTGTTTTGTTTGTTGTAGTTACTCAATATTGGCTTATTAGGAAGCTAGCTATTAAAAATACATTTCTTTATGGTCTTCTTTTAATACAAGTGTACATGAATCAACCACCAGGCTATATTGATCTAAAGTATCCAGGACATATATGCTAGTTGGAAAAAAAAGGCATTGTATGGTCTCCAGACAAGCCCCTAGAGCGTTGTTTGAGAGGTTTAGCTTGTATCTACTTCATAGTGGATTCAAAAGCAGCAGAGATAACTCATCTTTATTTACTCCTGAAGGAACAATACTCTTATTGTTATGTTTAGATAACATAATTATGACTAATAGCAACTCAGAGCAAATGAGTAATGTTTTGAAGAAATTGAGCATTGAATTTGCCATGAAAGACCTTGAACAACTAAGCTTCTTCATAGTTATTGACGCAACCTATTTTTTAGATGGAATTCACTTGACTCAAAGCAAATATGCTAATGATTTGCTCAAGAAAGTGGACATGGTGGTGTAAAGGCAGTTCATACTCCCTTAACTTAGAAATATGGCTTGGAGGAGACTATTGGAACTTTAGTTGATCCCTAAGTATATAAAAGCATTATAGGAAGCTTTCAATAGTTGACACTAATCAGACCAGTACAGACATAACTCATACTGTGAATCTCTCAACTCAGTTAATATAAAATTCAAAATTGGTGCATCTCTAGGATATAAAGAGAATACTTAGATATATAAAAAGAATTGTTAGTCATGGGTTGTGTATTACATCTCAGTATTCCCTCAAGTTATATGGCTTCTCGAATGCTAACTAGCCAGGATTCACAACAACAAGAAGATCTACCATTAGCTACAACATATATCTTAGTGCAAATTGTGTGTCCTAGTCCTCTCAAAAATAAATCACAATTATAAGGTCAAATGTAGAAGATGGATATAAAGTCTTAGCTACTACAATTACTGAGTTTACATGGCTGACTTATATCCTATAAAATATTGAAATATACATCAAGTTTTCTTTTACATTATTTTGTGATAATATGATCGCACTATACATGTCTACCAACCCAGTATTATATATATATATGCTAGAACTAAGCATGTAGAATTGGATTATCATTTTGTTAGAGAAAAGATAGCTCAAAAGCAATTAATCACTCATTTAATGTGATCCGGATATCAACTAGTTGACACTCACACTAAGGCTCTAGTAAAGGATCAGTTTATAATCTTTATAGGTAAGCTAAAATTGGTAAACTCACCTCTTATTAGCTTGAGAAGAAATGTTGAAGATCATGATAATATCACTTAGAGATAAGTATTAGTTGATATGATAATCTTAGCATTAGAGTTAATGTTGATTTATAACTCTAATACTAGCTAGTTACTCACTTGTATTAGGAGTGTGTCGCTAGGATTTTTACGAGTTCTGTATATGTATATAAACATTGTTTGTATCTGTATTTTATCATCAGTGAATATAAAGACTTACGTTATTCTTAGCATAAGAATTTCACATCACAAACATCTAGAACATGTAAAATGTGTTGAAATATTAACTCAATAAATTCCTCTCGAAGTGTGAGAAAATATCTTCAAGAAAGTCCAACTTCAATTTTATAGCTGAAGTCTCAATATTTTAGTGGACAAGTATTGTATAAAAAATTAATCTATTTTCTAGGTTAGAAGAACCCTATATATAGGGATTCTTTTCCAATACAAAATAGAATACGTGATCTTCCTTTTTGTAACAATTCATCCAATCGTTACAACACCTTAATGACATAAACGTGGGAAAATTTAAAATTTTTGCGAGTCAGGGTTATGTCCTCGAATTAAACAATGATGTGATTGATAAATTTAGAAGTGGGCTAAGTAAAAAATTAGGTGGGCCAAGGTGAAGGGCCACCATGGCGGACTGATTCTGTTGTAACGGGACCGTTGCAGCGGAAGACCCCTCGCTACAGTGGGTGATGCGGACAAAAATCCCGTAATTCTGTCCAGATTGAGATTAAATACCTGTTTCCATAAGGGTTGGTGAATAAAAATTCCCAAAAACAAAAGTTATGATTTCTAACAAGGAAAGAAAGTAAAGAGGCTAGAGAGGGCAAAGACTTCAACCACCCGATATGATAATTTCCTGCAAGAACCCAAAACTCCTGACAAGCATGCAGCCCATGGATTTCTTGATGACAACTTAGCGTCCTAGTAGGCTATGTATTACCTTTGTGTTAGACTTTGATTAATGATTCGTATATAGAGTATGGTTGATATGTCATTGATGATTAAAATGGAAGTTATTTTGCTAATCGCAACTAGTCAAATTATAGTCAGTAATTAGTGTGAGAGGTGATAATTGGGAAAAGATAAGAAAGAAGTGATAGAGTTTTCGCATTATGCAATCATGTGAATACGAATAGTCTTGAGCCTAGACTGTTGCATTTCTGTATTAGGTGGAGTCTGAAGGGCTACTTCTAAAGTATGCCCCGAATAAGGTGACTATAGTATGGTAATGGGTGTAGGTGTTGGGGTGGTTCATGCGTTTATGTTGGTCAATGAGTTAATAATTTATTTGCGATGGTTTATGTGTTTCTAATTTTTGCATTATGTGTTGAATTCATTGTTGCTCCATGTGAAAGAATAGTAATTTGACAGTAGAGTTTCGTCAATATGCATTAGTTTAGATGAGTTGACTATAAAGGACCCCTATGGGGGAAACCGAAGAGGGAAAGTTTGGTCAAAGTACTGTCGGGGCAGTACCGCAGCAGTGGTAGTACAAGTGTCGTAGCGAGACCGTTGCTCGCCAGTAATCCTGCCGCAACAAGGCCTAATCTAGTGAGCAGGATGGCTTTCACCCCGCTCTAAATGATGTTGGGAATAGGATGACACAATGAATAATTGATTTTATGAAACGGGTTAGACTATGATTATGCTATAATTGTATTGATTAATTCTCATTATTGAATGTATTTGTTAAGTGAATTAAGTTGTGATATACTGTTCCTGAAACTATGGGTTGAATCCGTGGTAACCAATTGAGAGAATGAGGAAACAAGTTGAGACATCAGAATGAGACACCCTTATTATGAAATGAGAGGCTTGCGCCCAAGGTAAGTATCCGGATGAGCGGATTGGTACGATCAAGCATGTTGGTGAATACATCGATATGAGTGGCTTGTGCTCGAGGTGAGCAGTATAGAAATGAGTACATAGACAGGTATGAATCAATGATCATATGATTGGGTATATAGATATGGGTACAAATACATGTATGATGAGATGTTCATACGGCTGGGTATACAGTACATGAATTTTTAGAGTCACCTGCAGGTTATGACTGGAAGGGCAAAAATAAGACCCTCTTGCATATGTGTACAGATATGCATATGAGTGACAAATAACAATATATATATGTGATTCATGATGTACTGATACAATTCGAGCAGGATATAAGAGAACAATGATAAGATGATACATGATGCGATGATGCAGGTATGGTATTACATGATATAGGTATGGTATCGAATTGTACAATGTGGAATTGTGGTGGTGCAAGTATATGCTTGTACTCTCATCTTTGTTCGAAGTGACTCCAGTGGTGTGGTTTGATGATTTACATATTGAGTGCTTGAGTTTATTACTTGATGTTGCAGTTGAATGCTTTTTTAATGTGGTCCCTGAGTTGTGAGGGGATGTTCAATTGAGCAGAGTTTAAAATAGATTAGTTGAGCTACTCATGGATTATTAGTGCGTGTAAGGGGTAGTCCCGCTAAGGAATGTTGAGTGGGAGTTGAAAAAGGTAATATGACTATTTAGCAATAGTAGTGACTAACTATGAAATAACCGATATAGGTGTGATGTCGGGAAGTAATTAAATGAGAAGGAAAAGAATTGAAAAGGGTTAGTTAATTGGGTTGAGTCAATAAAAGAGTCTTGGATGGCTGGAATGGACTTAGTCAATAGTAATTGATGTATGAATCAATAAGGTGTGTTCACAAGGTTTGAAGGGTGGGTCGAAAGAGGGAAAGGCTAGTCGAACTGAGCTACCTTTTAGATAAGGCATCACTGTAGCGCACTAACCTACGTTGCTGTGAGATGCTGCAACGGGTAAGTTTCCACTGCAGCAAGATAAGAAAACACCATAGAATTATGACTGAGGGCTAGAGTTTTGAGGGAAAGGGATATGGGTATTAATTAAGTTATATAAATTAATGGTTTAATTGAGGAACTTGATAGAATATAATTTATTGTTAGAATTGGTTAATCGATTGCATGTTGATTATATATTATTGTGTGAATCAATCTTAGTCGTCCAATGATGCCTACCGATACGTGTGGTGTACTGATACTACCTTGCTATGCCTTTTTGGGTATATGTTGTGGTAGGTTTTGAAGTTTCATGATTGATGAAGTGATATTCAGCATCAGCTCCCATATTCCATCTATCAGCGAAGCTATGTATTTTGTTTATCAATGCTCCATATAGAGCTCTTGTACCTATATAGACTATATTTTGGGAGAGTCGAGGTTTTTGGAAATGCATTTTTATTGATATTTCAAGGAAAGTGTTTATTGGTTCAAGTTAATGAGAACTGTAAATATTATTTTGTTGTTTTAAAAAAGGGTTCTCCTATCGAGTTAGAGTCGATGTAGGTGCCCGCATGACTCACCCATTTGGGTCGTGTCAAGTTGGAATCAGAGCATCTAGGTTATCGATCTCACAAATACAAAAGCAATATCGAGTAGACTCCTGTGGATTGGTATGTAGACGTCTACATCTAATCTTCGATAAGCTATAAGACATCACAGGGAGTGTTTACTTTTATTAATTCTTATCATGCCATCAGAGTGTGTTGGTCATCTTGGTTGAGTCCAATTGGTATCTGAAGGATCCCAATTAGTATCTCGATAGACTCAATTAGTATCTGACAATGTGAACTGTAAAAGATATGAGGTGAACTGGTGGGACAAATTGATTTAAGTGGATCGGAGGGAGAAGAAACCTACAGGTATCCTACTTAGTGAGTTTCGCTACAACGACGGATGAGCCATCCTAGCGGGTCCATAGCAGCAGAAGGTCAACCGCTGCAGCGGACAGCTGCCAGGCATTCCAGAAACTCCTGTTTTTGAAGGAAACAACCACTATATCATATACGATAAAAACATCAATCCATGCAAATCAATGGAAACAACGATAGAATTTAATAAAAAGGGGCTAAACAAGGCCATTGTCTTTCATATGCAAACGGGCACCCGTGCATCTAGCAAGGATTAAAAAGAGTATCCAAAAATAGGATAGAGAAAGTTAAATTATCTTGCAATATCCAAACAAGGGCCACCTAAATCAGTTAACAAAGTAGGGAAGTAGGGGAGAGGGAAACACTACGACCAGGGCTAACTGGAGGCCTCGTTGCTGCCATTGCTGAAACCACTAGACACCTCATCCCCAAGTTGGCTGAGGAAGGAGAATTCTGGCAAGTCCACTTAGGTCACCTAGGGTGTGCGGGATCCATGGGAGAGGTTCTTCAGGATCTTATTGATCCCCTTCCACATGTAGACGAAGATCTTGTCCTGAGAGCGCCGCTTCCTCCTCTCTCTCTTCAACTCCTCTCAAGCTCCACGTGGGCCTGAGCCAAGGCGGAAATCGCCCCCTACACTCCCTCTAGGTCCACAAAAATTATGTTGGATGTCCTGCTACTAGATGGAGGTCTGGGAAATCCTCCCAACAACTCGCACATGGCAGCCATCTCCGACTCAATCCGCTTAAAGGGACCCACTAGCCTAGAAATGCTAGCCTTACCATCTCCGTCACCAGAGGCGGTCTTTCTCTTTGCCCTGCTCCTCCCTGAGGCTCACTTTTCCTCTCAAAGGGTCGAAAGGCACGTCACAGGCCATGATTACATCCTTGGCCTCCCAGTGCACCTTTGCGCTTTTGCAAAGAAGGGTAAAAAGAGAGGGAAAACGCAAGCCAGTGATAGCCATGGATGCGAAATACCTCCACTCCTCCAGGATCTGTGACACTAAATTCACCTGCACCCCACTAAAAATATAGGCCACTACCAGTGGCTGGCATAGATCACGTTAGTGATATTGGTGGATGGGCAAATTCTCCGGGACACCAAATTCATCCAGCTCCTAGCATCCACTATGAAGTGAGTGCCCTGAATGCCCGTCCGAATAATTCCCCAATTAGTCGAGGCCTGGTGCTGCTCCACCACTAAGGTGTCCACAGCCACTGCCCATATCCATCCACATCTTGGGTGTAATACCCCAAAATTTACCTACACCAAACCCTAGACTTGAAATGAAAACCTAGAAAGAAACTAGAAAATTTTCTCAGAACGACTCGTCAGACGAGTCGTTGTTAGAGATAATGACCTGTTAAGTTGATCATTAGTCATCAGCAGATTCCTCCCTAAAATTCAATGAGAGATACAATGAACCATAGTTATTGATAACAATTCATTGAGTTTCCTATTTTTTCAAGTCCAAAATATTGTCAAAAATCTTCTTCCAAACAATGAGCCAGATGACGAGTCGTTGGGAGATTTAAAGAATCATCATATGAAGCCGTTGAATGAAATACTGAAACTGCTAAAGTCACCCCAAGTGACAACGGGTGGAAACAACGACTCATTGTTTCAGATAACGGGTTATTCTGTTCGTCAGTTGGGGGAGATCCAGAATCTATTCAAAATTCCTCAAGTGACAACAAAGGGAACCAACGATACGTTGTTCCATCTAACGGGTCATCGTTCCCGTCTGTTGGTCAAGTCCACAAACTAGATTTTCAGACTTAGGACCAACAACTAGTCCCAATAAGTCGTGGTCACAATGAATGATTAGTTATGTGACCCGTTGGATCCTGACGAGCAGTTTTCCATACTTATTGCAGCAAAGTTCTATTGGTGAATCTTCATCTTCCAAAGACCAGAGTCTTTATTTCCAATTATTTTCATTTGAAGTTTTTCAAACATTAGAGTTAGCTTTAGAAGAGTTTCGGACAGAGTATGTTAGTTCGAGCTCGAGTTTTTAGTGTTTGATTAAAATTTAGTATCTTAGGGGATGTTCTTTACTTATAAAAGTATTTGGTTATTGTTTATACATAGCTTCTACTTAAGTTTTTTTTACAGTAGTTCGGTCGTAATAAAATTATGCAAAGCCATGGGTTATCTTGGAGCCATTCATGGTTCTAAGCATCGTGTCGCCTCTAGGATGTAAACTCTGGTCATGAAAAACTTGGTATTAGAGCATCATATTTAGAGTGTCCTAGGAAGTCTGAAAGTTGCATCAAGTAGATTCCTTTTCACGGGTGTGACATGCGCCACACTTAGAGAAGGAGGCTACGAGGCATTTTTAGTCTGTAAAATGTCCTCCTAATTTGTGCTCTACCATTTTTAGTTGACGATGCCTCCCAAACAAGGGAACGGAAGGAGGAATGGTAGTGCTAACCAGCCATCCCCATCATCTCCAGCAGCCTCTCAAAACGATCAGGTGTCACATGCAGAGTTTTTGGATGCTATTCAAATGTTGGCTCAGGCGATGACCAACCAGGTCAACCAGCAGGTCATATACCTACCAATGCTAATGGGTCTACAACTACTACCAGAGTCTGGAATTTTACTCCGATGAATCCCCCAACATTTCATGGGTCTAAGGTAGATGAGGACCCGCAGGAGTTCATTGACGAGGTTCCGAAGATCACCCAAATCATGTGTGTTACCTCTGTCGAAAGTGCAGTTTTGGCTGCTTATCTGTTGAAAGGAGTGGATCAGATGTGGTATAAGCAATGGAAGGAGAGTAGGTGGGATGGTGCAGGTTGGGTGGAGTGGGACGAGTTTGTCATTGTGTTCCTGGACAGATTCTTTTCCTGACAGTTAAGGGAAGCTGAGGCCGTTGAGTTTTTGAATTTGAAGTAGAAAGACATGACGGTGCATGAGTTTCCTTGAAGTTCACTCAACTGTCAAAGTATGCTCTAAAAATGGTTGCTGAACCGAGGGCTCACATGATTAAATTCGTGAATGGAGTCTCAGACTTGGTAGTTAAGGAGTGTAAGATCTCCATGCTTATCAACAAGATGGACATCTCCTAGCTTATCATCCATGCACAACAGATAGAGACGGAGAAATTGAAGGAGATAGAGAGGCAGAGTAAGAAGGCATAGACAGGTCAGTTCGAGTATTTGCAGCAGAGATTAGGAGGTGGTAGTCACCCACAGCAGCAACAAAGAGCTCTAGCACCCTCATCAGCTAGTGCTCTTTCATCCAGGCCCCATAAGGATCGAAGGGATGGAGCATCAAGCTCCCAGTCTCAGATTCATGTCTCTAGCAGCCGCGCTTTTCCAGTATGTTCTAAGTATGGTAAGAACCATCTAGGTGAGTGTCGTCTAGGCAAGAAGGGTTGTTTTGGTTGTGGCTAGCTGGGTTATAGGTTGAGGGATTTCCCGTCAGCAAGATAGGGGAAGGACCAGTCCACTACATCAGCAGCTCCGCCAGGTTGTTTAGTTCAGTAGGGTACTACCTCAGGTACAAGTGGCGGTTAGCACCAGAACTACTAACATTCCCTATCCTCCCATCAGGACTAGGGGAACTCACCTAGCGTAGTCACTGGTATGTTACACCTCTCTCAGATAGATGTGTATGCTATACTAAATCCAGGAGCTACACTTTCTTTCATGACTCCTTACATTGCTATCCAATTTGATGTTAGTTTGAAATTTCTCTTAGAACCATTTTTAATCTCTACTCCTATTGGTGAGTTAGTTAGAGCCAGTTGGATATACAAAAAGTTGTCCGGTTACAGTGTTATGTAAAGTCATCTTAGTGGATCTAGTGGAGTTAGATATGGTTGATTTTAACCTCATTCTTAGCATGGACTGGTTACATTCTTGTTATGCCTCAGTTGACTGCAGAACCAGATTCATTAGATTCCAATTTCCTAACGAACCAACCCTAGAGTTGAAGGGTAGTACTTTAGCGCCTAAGGATTGGTTTATATCATATCTTAAGTCTAGGAAAATAATCTCAAAGGGGTACATCTATCACCTAGTTAGGGTTAAGGATTCTAGTTCTGAAACCCTAATATTTCAATCAGCTCCAATTTTAAATGAGTTCCCTGATGTGTTTTCCGAAGATCGTCCTAGGGTCCCTCCTGAGCAGGAGATAAACTTTGGCATAGACCTTCGTCCAGATACCCAGTCTATCTCTATTCCTCCATATAGAATGTCTCTGGCTGAGCTAAAAGAGTTAAAAGAACAACTGAAAAACCTTTTAGATAAGGGCTTTATCAGACCCAAAATCTTACCATAGGGTGCCCCAGTCCTATTCGTGCCAAAGAAAGACGATACACTCAGAATGTGCATCGACTATCGTCAGTTGAACATGATCACATTCAAGAACAGGTAGCCTCTACCCAGAATTGCTGAATTGTTCGACCAACTCCAGGGAGCTAGCTATTTTTTCAAAGTAGATCTCCGATCAGGATACCACCAGCTCAGGTCAGATAATGTGACATTCTGAAAATAGCCTTCAGAATTGGTATGTTCATTACGAATTTGTAGTTATGCCTGTTGGACTAACAAATGCTCCTGTAGCTTTTATGGATCTAATGAACAGGGTATTCAAGTAGTACCTGGACATGTTCTTTATTGTCTTTATAGACAATATTTTGGTTTACTCCATAACAAGGGAGGAGCATGCTGACCATCTGAGAATAGTTTTGCAGACTCTCAAGGACCGCCAGTTGTTCGCTAAATCAGAAAGTGTGAATTCTGGCTAAAATCAGTTGCATTCCTCAATCATGTGAAGGGTGGCGGCAATCAAGGACTGGCCAGGACCCACTTCTCCTTCAGACACAAGAGTTTCTTGGGCTTAGCTTATTACCGCTGATAGTTCATAGAAAGATTCTCCTCCATTGCTTCTCCTTTGACCAGACTTACTCAAAAGAAGGTGAAGTTTCAATGGTCTGATGCATGTGAGAAGAGTTTTTAGGAGTTGAAGATTTGACTCATTACAGCCCTAATTTTGATTCTGCTAGAAGGTTCAGACGAGTTCGTGATCTATTGTGATGCCACCAAAGTTGGCCTTCATTGTGTTTTGATGCAGCATGGTAAAGTCATAGCTTATGCTTCTAGACAGCTCAAGGTTCATGATAAGAACTATCTGACTCACAATCTTGAGCTGGCAGCGGTAGTATTTACCTTAAAAATTTTGAGGCACTGACTTATGGGGTTCATGTGGATATTTTACTAACCACAAGAGCCTACAGTATGTCTTCAGTTAGAAGGACCTAAATCTGCGTCAGAGAAGGTGGTTGTGAGTTGTTAAAAGACTATGACATGAGCATCTTGTACCACCCGAGCAAAGCCAACATAGTGGCTGATGCCCTCAACAGATTGTGTATGGGGAGTGTTGCTCATGTTGAGGATTATAAGAAAGAGTTGGTTAGAGATATTCACAGACTGGCTCAGTTAGGAGTTCGTTTGGTTGACTCAGCAGAAGGTGGATTTGTAGTCCAAAGTGAGTTAGAATTCTCCCTTATGGTAGAGGTTAAGTCAAATCAAGATGAAGACCCAATCCTACTCAAGTTGAAGGAAGTAGTCCTAAAGAAAGAGGCGGAAGCATTCTCAAAAGGGGGAGATGGTCTACTATTTTACCAAGGCAGGTTGGGTGTTCTCGATGTAGGTGATTTGAGGAAACAGATACTAACGGAAGATCACAACACCAGGTACTCTATCAACCAAGGTTACATCAAGATATACCAGGATTTACGAGAAGTCTACTAGTGGAATGACATGAAGAAGGACATTGCAGAATTTTTGGCTAAGTGCATAAAATGCCAATAGGTCAAGGTTGAACATCAGAGACCTAAAGGTATAACTCAGGATATTAGTATTCCTACTTGGAAGTGGGAAGATGTGAACATGGATTACATTACAGGTTTACCTACATGTCGACAACATGACTCAATCTTGGTTGTAGACCGAATGACTAAGTCAGCACATTTTCTACCAGTTAAGACCACAAATTCAGGAGAGTATTATGCTACACTATACATCTAGGAGTTAGTCAGACTGCACGGAGTCCCCATGTCCATTATTTCAGATTGGGTTACTCAGTTCACCTTGCACTTCTGGAAGTCATTTCAGAAGGGACTGGATACTCAAATGAAGCTCAACACAGCTTTCCACCCCCAGACAGATATCCAGGCTGAACGGACTATTTAGAACCTAGAGGATATGTTGAGGTCTTGTGTGATTGACTTCAAGGGAAGTTGGGATGATTACCAACCTCTTATCGAGTTTGCATATAACAGCAGCTACCACTCCAGTATTCAGATGGCCCCGTTCGAGGCATTATATGATAGGAGGTGTAGATCTCCTATAGGATGGTTTGAGATTGGTAAAGCTACCTTAATAGGACTTGATTAAGTACATGAGACCATGCAGAATGTTCAGCTTATCAGGGGACGACTGAAAATAGCTCAAAGCCTATAGAAATCCTATGCGAATGTAAGAAGAAGGGAGCTGGAGTTTGCTGTGGATGATTGGGTATATATGAAAATTTCACCTATGAAAGGGATGATGAGGTTTGGGAAGAAAGGAAAACTTAGTTCTACATATGTTGGCCCTTATAGAATATTGAGACACATTTTCAATGTGGCTTATAAGCTGGATTTGCATGTGGAGTTAGCATCGGTGCATCCATTATTTCATGTGTCATTGCTGAATAAATCCATCAGTGATCTGACCTCAGTAGTTCCTTTAGAGAGCGTTGGCATAAAGAATAGTCTCTCTTACGAAGAAGTTCCAATTCAAATTCTAGACCGTCAGGTTCGTAAGCTGAGGAACGAGGAGGTCGTTTCAGTAAAAGTTTCAGCTAGTTGTGGTAGCTACATGGGAGGCCAAAGCAGATATGATGGACAAATACCCTCACCTATTCTCTTCCGGCTCAGCTTCAACATCAAGTACTAAATTCCTCCCCAGTACTCTATTTAGTTCCATACTTATCAGCTCTATTTAGGTCTTAGTGTGCACCCTAGTTGCATGAATTCAATTAGTATGTCTATCTAAGTTCGGAGTAAGTCACTCCTTCACTATTCAGTTTATAGTCTTTAGTTTGAGATTGTAGCCCTATTTTTCTTGCTCATTTAGACTTCATTCGAGGATGAATGTTTCTAAGGGGGGATATTGTTACATCCCAAAAGCTTCTTAGACTAAACCCCAGACTTAAAATGAAAACCCAGAAAGAAACCAAAAAATTTTCTCAAAACGACTCGTCAGACGAGTTGTTGCCAGAGACAACAACCCATTAACTCGGTCATCACTCGTCAGCAGCTTCCTCCTTCAGATGCAACAAGTGATACAATAACCTGTCATTAGTGTTAATGAGTCATTGATTTTCCCGTTCTATCAAGTCTAGAATATTTTTAGAAATATTCTTCCAAACAACGAGCCAGGCGACGAGTCTTTGGGAGATGTAGTTACTCGTCCTATAAAGCTGTTGAATAAAATCCAAAAAATGCTAAAGTCACCCCGGTGACAATGGGTGGAAACAATGACTCATTGGTTCAGATAACGGGTCGTTCTGTTCGTCCGTTGGGGAGATCCAGAATCTGTTCAAACTTCCTCTAATGGCAATGAGTGGAACTAATGACCCATTGTTCCATCTAACGGGTTGTCATTCCTGTCCGTTGGTCAAGTCTAGAAACTGGATTTTAAGACTCAAGACCAACGAGTCGTGGTCACAATCTAGTCCTCGTTATATGACCCATTGGATCCTGACGGGCAGTTTTCCAAACTTTTGTCCAGGGGCATTTTTGTAACTTTTCAGTATTTTAGTTCCTAAACTATGTTGTTTTGGGAATATTTAAAAAGGGTTTAGAGGGTAAACAGTTCTTCTCCCTCATTCTCCACTTAGACTTTCAGAATATTGTTTGTAGACTTCAGAGCTTTTATTTCAAGCCAGGAACTAAGGCTTCCAATTCTCCTCATAATTTTTAAGCTACTACTCTGAGATTTCTTCTCTAGTTTTGTGGGATTTCAACAAGGGTTATCATTTCACTCTTGTGTCCCAAAATCTTTCAGAAAACATTGACATCTCAGTCCTATAGAAAAATCATGTATCAGAGTTTTCTTCAGTAATGAGCTCCCTTATTACTTCAATGTTCTCAAGTCTCCTGTGATTTCTAGTATGTAATATTTATTGTTTTACAATTCAGTTAAAAATGATACTTACATGACATAATTTCACATGATTCAAGTTTGGTTATATATATATATACATATATATTTTGCATTTATATGGAATTGAGTTTAGCATGAATTCATATTTCAGTCTTTGTGATTCTATCATGATATCAGTATACAGATGTTGACAGCATAATCAGTATTTTCAGGTTCTTTAGGCTCTCAGAACACTATCAAATAAAGTTTCTGACTTAACTTTAAGAACACTAGTTTTTGAGCTATCAATAAATTATCAGTAAACTTTTTAATTGGGAGTAGTTCTTAGCACTAAGCTGGTCCAGGATTCAGCGCACCCAAGACCCAAAACTACATGTCACCATAGGTTATTACCCCAAATGGGCATCAGTTTAGTGCTCACATCAGCCATGCCTTTATACCCTGATAAGGTATATTGGGTCCTATTGATGGGGCGATACATCGAACTCCATGTTTAGTTCACTTGGTTATATGTCGGTTAATAGGCTCTCCCATCATTTAGTACAGTTACAGTCTCAGTCACAGTTATAGACTCTGTTTTTAGTACATGTACATGACCCTTAAATAAACTTTTATTGTACTTTATTACGTTTTGTCAGACTACTACTTCATATCGATATTTATGTATCTGAGTAAAGGTCATGGTACGTCAGTTCAGTTATGCATTTTAGCATAACTTTTCAAACCATCGGTATGTTCTATATATTCCAGTTGCATATCTCATATACTCAGTACATTCAAACTACTGACTACATACTTCTTGTACTATATTGTTTTATGATATATGCTCAGGCTCTCAGGCTCAACAGTAGGGTTAGCTTCTCCTTCAGACTTATTGCAGCATAGTTCTACTATGAGTCCTTATCTTCTGAGGACCGGAGTCTTTATTTTCAATTATTTTCATTTTTAGTTTTTCATATATTAGAGTTAGCTGGGGGTTTGTCCCAGCAACTCATCAATTTTCTTTAGAAGGCTTTCAGATAGAGTATGTTAGTTTCAACTCGAGTTTTCAATGTTTGATTAAATTTTAGTATCTTATCAGATGTTCTTTACTTTTTAAAGTATTTGGTTATTGTTTATAAACAGCTTCCACTTAAGATTCCTTTACACTAGTTCAGTAGCAATAGAATTATGCTAAGCCATTGGCTAACTTGGATCCATTCATGGTTCTAATCAACGTGACGCATCCAGGGTGTAGACTCGGATCGTGATACCAGGCCCTCATCTCATCCTCCAGAGTGTTTGGCAGACCCAAAGCCTCATTAATGGCAGTTGAAGTCAACATAATCTGCCTCCCCCGAACATAGGCAACCAACTACGAGCGGTTCCAAACCACGGTAGGAGATTTTCATAGAACTCCCTCACCCAAGCCTTATTAACCTTATTAGGCTCCTTCACCAGCGGACTCCACCCTAACTCCAAGAGGTGGGCATAAAATTCGGGTGCCTTCTTCGTCACGTCTTGCATAAGAAAACCCCGCTCGTGTATCTAGCTGCCTGCTCATTATGTCGGAATTGGCACTGGTCAGTCACGAATCGGATGTAGTCATAGGTATGGATGCTACTGCTGGGAGAAGACATAGTGATAATACCTTTAGGAAACAAGTGTATTAGGAAGTGATCAGAACAAATAAGAGAAGGAAACATGGGATCGAAAAAGAAAGATAGGAAAACACAAAATAGTTCACTACCTAGAGCGGACCGCTGTAGCGAGCAAGGTTCTGCTGCAGCGAGTCTGCAATAGCAAGTAGGACCTCTATGATGGTTCCACTATAGTAGTCAAGGCCCACTGTAGGGGACATCGTCTTTCCCAGCAGGCCTTCGACCCCAACAATGGAGGTCGAAATTTCAAACTCCGTTTTTCTCCAATTTAAGCACAAATCGAGCAAGGGGTAGACATACCCGTGACCTACCAATCATTTTCCACCCCAATAATGTTCTTGGGATCGAGAAAGACGAACCAACACCTTACCCAAACCCCCCCCTCTATTTTCAAGCCAACAACTACATGAAATCAGCCAGAAACACGTACAGAACAATAGAAAACACTTGAAGACATTAATGCCAGTAGCATGCTTCAACAATCTAGTATATGGCTCAAAGAAAAGAAACCTACCCTCACTACTCCAATAACCACCCAAATACAATGCATTTAGGCATGATTTCACCATCATCCTATAGTAATGAAGCAAGGGAGACAAGAGAAGAAGGATTACCTGATAATTGAACAAGAGCCACTAGGGAGTTGAGAGGATTTGCTAAGAAATTTTCAGTGCAAAAGTGAAAATCAGCCATAAATTGTCGTTCTGGCCGTTAAATTATTTTTTATACCACTGCAGCAGATTGATTTTCGTTGTAGAGAGACCTCTGTGAAAAATTAAGCACTGCAGCGGACTGGCTTAAAATAGTGACATTTCAAACTCCCTCGGGGGTCCTCCATATTTTGAGTCCTCTCTAAAGGAAGTTATATGAGAATTGGTGAAGCCTAGGGGTGCATAGGCCATGAGTAAATTCCATAAGTCATAAAAAAAAAATTCGGAATACTCGTAATTAGTCGAATCGATCCAACACGGAGCTAGAAAGTAAGGGAAGCGGAATAGAGAAGAATTACGCCATACAATATGCCTTAGGACCTCAAAACAAGGGTCTAGTGGGAATATCAGTCTAAGAATCTAAGAAAAATATTGGTGGAACCATAGTGTTTATCAGAAGTAATCGAGATTATGACCTAGTATCAAGGTAAACATGGGATAATTGGAGAACCCTATCCTATTTTGTGAGGTCATTCAAAGACGAACAAATTTTTAATTTGTATCTGATGTGATAACCTGCACAATCGTTATAGCACCCTGATGACATAAATATGAGGGGAATTTAAAACTTTTGGAGTTGAGATTATGTCCTTGTATTAATCAATGATGTGATTGACAAATTTAGAAGGGACTAAGTTAAAAAAAGTGGGCCCAAGTGTAGGGCCTCCATGGTGGACTGATTCCGCTATAACAAGACTGTTGTAGTGGGCAACGTGGACCAAAAGTCCATAATTCTATCCAGGTTGGAATTAAAAACATATTTTTATAAGGCTTGGTGAATAAAAATACCCAAGAGTAAAAATTAGGATTTACAACAAGAAAAGAAAATGAGGAGGTTAGAGAGAGCAAGGACTTCACCACCCGCTATGATAATTTTCTGCAAGAACTCAGAACTCGAACAAGCATGTTGCTCGTGGATTTCTTGACGGAAGTTTGGCGCCCAGGTAGACTATGGCTTACCTTTAAGTTAGACTTCAATTGGAGATTCGTATATGTGTGTATGATTAATGTGTTATTAATGAGTAAAATGAAAGATATTTTGCAAATCGCAACTAGTCAAATTATAGTCAGTAATTAGTGCGAGAGGAGAGTAACCAGTAAAAGATAAGAAAGAAGTGACAGAGTAATCGTATTATGCAATCACGTAGGTACCAATAGTCTTGAGCCTAGAACTAAGGTATGCCCCGAATAAGGTGACTACAATATAGTTATGGGTGTAGGTATTGGGGTGGTTCATGCGTTCATATTGGTCAATGAGCTAATAATTCTCTTCCGATGGTTTATGTGTTTTTAATTTTTGCATTACGTGTTTAATTAATTATTACTCCATGTGAAATAAGGGTAATTTGACAGTAGAGTTTGGTCAATATGAATTTGTTTAGTAGATGAGCTGATTGTGAAGGACTCTTGTGGGAGAAATCAATGGAGAAAGTTTTTTCGAAGTACTTTCTGGGCACTACCACTGCGGCGGTACTATGACGTAATGAGACCGTTGCCACGACAGTAATCCTGCTGCAGCGCGGCCTAATCTAGCTAGTAGGCTAGCTTTCACCGCGCTCTAAATGATGTTGGAAATAGGGTGACGCAATGAATAATTGATTTCGTGAAACGGTCTTTGGACTATGATTGTGCTATAATTGTATTGATTAATTCTTGTTGCTGGATGTATTTGTTAAATGAATTGAGTTGTGATATAATGTTCCTGAAACTATGGGTGGAATTCATGGTAATCGATTGGGAGAATTAGGAAACAAGTTGAGACAACAAAATAAGACACCCTTATTATGAGATAATAGGCTCATGTCCGAGGTGAGTATTCAGACGAAGGGATTGGTATGATCAAGCATGTGTGTGAATATTTGGATGAGTGGCTCGTGCCAAAGGTGAGCATCCAGGCGAGTAGTACAGAACTGGGTACACAAACAGGTATGACTCAATGATCATATGGCTAGGTGTATGGATATGAGTACACAAACAGGTAGAATGAGATGTTCATACAGCTGGATGTACAATACATGAATTTCTAGAGTCCCCTGCAGGTCATGACTGGAAAGGCAAAAATAAGACCCTCTGGCATGTGTGTACAAATATATATATGAGTGACATATAGTAGATATACAAATGCGATTCATAATATGCCAATATATTTCGGGCAGGATATGAGAGACACAATGATGAGATGATGTAGGTATGGTACTGGATGATGCAGTTTTGGTATCGAATTGTATAGTGTAGAATTGTGGAGGTGCAGGGATATTCTTGTACTCTCATCTTTATCATTTGTGACTCCAGTGGTGTGGTTTAATGATTTTCTTTTGAGTGCTTGAGTTTATTATTTGAGATTGCAGTTGAATGCTTGTTTAATGTGGTTATCATGAGTTGTGAGGGGATGTCCGATTGGGCAGAGTTTAAAATAGATTAGTTGAGCTACTTATGGGTTGTGGGTAAGGGGTAGTCCTGCTAAGGTATATAGAGTGGGAGTTGTAAAAGGTAACATGATTGATTTAATGATGGTAGTGACTAACTATAAGATAATCGATATAGGTGTTGGATTGAGTTAATAAAAGAGTCCTGGATGGCTGGAATGGATTTAGTCAATAATAATTTGTGTATGAATGAATAAGGTGTGTTCATAGGGTTTAAAGAGTGGGTCAAAAAAGGGAAAGGCTAGTGGAACAGAGCTATTGCCTAGATAGGGAATCGCTGAAGCGCACTAACTTCCGCTACCGCAAGATCGCTACAGCGGGTAAGTGTCCGCTTTAGCGAGATAAGAAAACAAAATAGAGTTGTGACTGAGGTATAGAGTTTTGAGGGAAAGGGATATGGATACTAATTGAGTTATATTAATTAGTGATTTAATTGAGGAACTTGAGAGAATATAATTATAAGTCGGAGTTATTGTTAGAATTGGATAATCAATTTCATGTTGATTATATATTATTGTGTGGACTAATTCTAGTAGGCCTATGATGCCTACTGGTACATGTTGTGTATTGATGCTATCTTGCTACGCCTTTTTGGGTGTCGGTTGTGGGCTTGTGGAAGGTTTGAAGTTTCATGATTGACGAAGTGATATTCTGCATTGGCTCCCACATCCCATCCATCGGCGAAGCTATGTATTTTATTTTTCAATACTCCATATAGAGCTCTTGTATCTGTACAAACTAGATCTTGGGAGAGTCAAGGTTTTGGGAAATGCTTTTTTATTGATATTTCAAGAAAAGTGTTTATTGGTGCAAGTTAATAAGAATTGTAAATATTATTTCGTTGTTTTAAAAAGGGGTTCTCCAATCGAATTAGAGTTGGTGTAGGTGCCTGCACCACTCGCCCATTTGGGCCGTGTCACTTTTTCACCAAGAACAAAATTTTGAGTCCTAGTTAAATATGGGCCCTCCAGGAACCACATAACTTATTAGTGAGGCTCCCTATTATGAAAATAATTTAAAATTTTAATTTGAAATATTCTTACCATAATAAATTACAAATTATTCTACTGCACTCCTTCATTTATATTTTAAATTTTTTGATAAACACTTATGTAATTTTTCATGTTAAGATTACATATTTTAATGAATAAATTAAATTAAGAATAATTCTTTTAAAGCACTATTTAACTTATTTCATGTGTCGGATTCATAAATCTATCGATCAGATTTACACATAAAACTTACAAGCTTCTTATAAAAAGGCATCTCATCAATCTATATACCCAGACATGAATTCCATCAACTAAATTGTTATTTCGTCAATATATATTATTATCATCCAATCTGCCAAATATATTGATCCATCTCAGGATCTCACATTTTAATAATCAAAATGACAATTAATATATATAACTCATAATAGTTATATCAAGATTGAAAATATAAATATTTAACAGTTTAGAAAATATGTTTTTATCATTCAATCTAAAACATCTATCTCTGCTCAGTCCTATTCAATACATACAAAATGCAGTAGCACGAGAGTTAGAACTAAACCATTCTCGTAATCAAGATAAATTACCTTTAGTCTCGTGCTACAATCACTTTGATGGTTTGTCCAAATTTCTGTCTACGATTATGAACTATAACTTTTAACTTATTAAGAACGGATGATTTAATCTTCTATTTATAAGTTTAAATTCTATACACCAAATCATCTACTATATAAGTTGAGGATATGTATATGACAAAATAATCTATTTAATATAACACTTTATTGAACTGAATAAATAAATATATAATTGTTTCATAAATAATATTATATCAAAATGCATAACTAATAGTATATCCTAGGGGTATACAAATTAGAAAATCAATAAACGCACCAAATCGATAATTAAGGGTGTTTATGGGTCGGTTTGGATCGATTTTTGATTAAAATCAAAATCAAATCAATTTAATTAATTTTTTAATTATTAAAATAAAATCAAGACAAATATCATATATATCC
>JACEIK010000309.1:346329-418675 GCA_018107945.1 Datura stramonium | reverse complement strand
GTTATTTTCTTAATTAAAACATCTTAGATATTTGTATGTTACTAGAATTAAGAAAATATTTCACATACAAGTAATATATTTTCTATGAAGACTTTATCAGAAAAAATTTAAAAAAATCCGAAAAATCTGAAAAAGTAAAAAAAAACTCGAGACTGTCACGACCCAAATGGCCGTGATTGGCACCCGTACTAAGCCCCCGGTGGGCGAACCAACGATTCCCAATTTCTTAACCTGTCCTCGAACATGCATAAAGAAATAAACTCATAATAGAATAACAGCGAATCGGCAACACAATTAAAATTCCCTTAAAAATGAAACAAACAATAATCCCCGAGACCTGATTATCATTGCACCTCAATGTCTAACTATAAGTCTAAGAATGTTTAACTAAAAAGAAATAAAAAGAATTGCAATGTCCAAAAAGAAAACACATCTTCGACAAAGAGTAGTGTCGCCTTCTTGATCCGCTCACCTTTCAAGTAACAGTTGTCGCTTCAAAGGTGAGGACATGAGCAACTTCCAGATTCGAACTCTGCATTCAGAAAAGAAGTGCATGAGTTAGGTCAGTACATAACATGGTACTGGTAGGAAACACCAGCCGACCTTATATAATAACATATTGTCATTACAAAAACAATATAAAATTAGTCTTCGACATCATACATACGCACAGTAGCCATTTCATGACACTAACTCTACACAGGTGACAACCGGCCTTACTCACTGGATAGGATCTTTCGTTGCAGCGGTCATTGAACCGCTACAGCGGTCTCGCCGCGGTGGAAGCAATTCCGCTGTAGTGATACAGTTCGAGACAGTAGCTCGACTTAGTTGCACCTTCCATTAATTCACCAGTTTTCAATAATTCACACATTTAGATATTAATTCAGATAGCACACAAGCTTTTGACACCAATTCACATTCATTCATCATCACATACATTTTGAGCATTTCATCACAAGGATAACAACACCAACGCCATCGTCGTTTAATCAATTTACACTTAACCTTTTTCCACCATTCTCAACTCAAATTATAAGTACAGGATTCACACGCTTAACTCTACCACTTAACATATACTCGTTCAGAATTGTTAATAAGCTACAAAAACATCATAAAATAAAATCAAGGGTGACATGTCAGACACATGCCTCTGTCATGTCCCATAACACTTAAACAAAAATATCAGTGTACAAACATGCCAGAGGGTCTTATTTTTGCCCTTCCAGTCATGACCTGCAAGAGACTCTAGAAATCCATGTACTGTACCAGTATGGTACCCGCTCCCACCCATATACTCGTCAGGATGCTCCCCTCGAATACGAGACACCAACAATATTACTCGCCCGAATACTCCCCTCAGGTACGAGCCTGTCAACTCAGGGTATAGGTACTATCCTACTTATTTTCCATCCACTGAATATAACAGGATGCAATATATAAACACTTAGGAATTTACAATCTACTAAATATAACAGAGTGCAATATATAACATACCAACAATTATCACGAAACAACGTAAGCATAATTCACATCACAACTTCCACATAATTTTACAACAGTTCAACATCACTTCATAATAACATGATGTCACGACCCGAACATAGACCCGGACCGTAACACGGGACAAGGAACCCCGCGAGGCTCCAAGTCCACCCAAGTCATAAGCATACATCTAACTCCATTCAGTATAAGCGGAATACTAATCACAAGGAATAGCAGACACGTAAACATAATCATAACATATCGTAACGTAAGGAAATCTCTAGACATACACACAAGCTAAGTACTATATACTGTTTGAAAGCCTCTACTACATACGTTGGGTTGATGGGACAACACCCCCAACTAACCCGGACCAGTACCGAAACATATAATAGAATGAACGTCTTTCAAACGACTCTCGGAACATGAGGAGTCACCAATAAGATGAAATTGCACTCTGATATGATCTAGATATTTGGATGAGCCTGAGAGCCGGAACCTATATCATAAGACGATACAACACAGAAAGTATGAGGTCAGTACGTGGAATGTACCGAGTATTCAAGGTAAGTAAAATGGACATTTAAAATGTGTGACAGCTCATAAAGAAGCATAAGAGTAGGACATCATGCTCATATCATAAATATCATAACATAAGATATCATAGGGCTCAAGGTTTTCAAAGCATTCATAATACAATCGAAATCATAATCATCATAGGAAAGCCGTATTGAACATAACTTGAGTCAATATACATAATCATAGATATGCATAAATCATGAGGATCAGTGGGAGATTCTCTTAACCGACATACCTCATATGAGAACGCATGAAGCCCGACTTGTAATCCTAGTCGGGAGGGTATCCGTAGCTTGCCAAGGGTAGGACCATGAAAGTGTGATATCACCATGAAAAGGGCCATGAAAAGGGCCATTTGGGCCGGGGACAGTCACAAGGAGGTCCCAACATACCTACGATGGCACGTAGTGTATGAGATCTGGGACAGAACCTAGGCCCCGAACCTACTCGGTGTTCGATACTACTCCCAAAACATATAGTGCTCATAGTATAACATGCATGAATTCAAGGGCTAGTTAAATCATGATAAATAAACATAATTGTACATACGTAAACTAGCCATGACATAAGGCCTGTGAATCGTCCAAAACATAATTTATGAATCATAGGTTTCATGCATACTTGATGATCATACATATAGCTTGAAAATCATAAAATCATGATGAGTAATTGAATAAATCTATATTTAAATCATAATTCATGTTGGGCTTGTAAATATCATCAATTGAAGCGAAGATAATAAATCAATTCATCATAGTTCATGCTTAAATAGGCTTATTTTAGTAGAAATCGAAACACAGTAAAATTAAATGTAAAATCTGATCCAAATCCATAAAATATGATGTAGATCATAAATCATAAAGTCCATTAGAAAATCATTCGAATTTCACAAAAATTGAATTAAAAGCCCATGTGGTCTTTGAATAGATTTTCATAAGTCAATAGAGGATGGGCATGGGTGTGAATGAAAACACCCATTCATAACCCTACATACCTGAAAAGGCTTGATTCTACCACTTTTTTTATTGCCCAAGAAGGATTTGAATGAGAACATTGAGAACTTTCTCTAGATCACCTTTTCAACCTCTCAAGTTTGCATGCATGGAAGGAAATAACTTAGAATAGGGTTTCTCCCCCCCCCCTAAAACCCACTAAAACGAGCCTTAAATGACGTAGTATAGGATTTAAGAACTTAGAATTTATGAAGAGGTCCTTACTAATTCGCAGAAAATTAACTGTCAGGTGGTCCTAACGGACGACCTGACGACTCGTGGCCAAGAGAAATGACTCGTCACTCTGCTCGTCAAGTGCACTGCATCCTTTATTCTCCTAGGATCGTAAGGGGTCACTTCACGAATCTTCAGGGGTGACCATGAATCGTGGTCACCACTCGTAAGTACACTGTCTCATTTCCAAACTTTGGACTCCTAGCCTGCCAACGACTTACCCCAGGAATCGTTAAGGATGACAACGACTCGTGGGGACTCCCGTCAGGTACACTGCCCAGGTTTCCCTTTCTCAACTATGTTTCCTTCCTCACGAATCACCTGACGACTCGTGGGCTGTCCTCACAAGTCATGAGATGACTCGTCCTGAGGCTGCAACAAAATTTTCCACTTTTCCTCGTTTCAACTCCCGGGGCCGATCTTTGAGTTCCTGGGGTATAACAATATCTCCCCCTTGGGAACATTCTTCCTCGAATGTTGGAAAACACACAGAAAAATAGAGACATGCAATTATCATTATCAAATACTAATCATTTAAATCGAAAACTGACGGAATGACTACCTATGATTCAAAATACATAGACGAATTGAATTCAGCCATCACATACATTCACTGTAACATATACTAAACTTGTGCACATGAACTGAACATGGAAATAAATAGAGTATTAGGGCAACAATTAATATCTCAACCCGAAATTGAGCTGGTAGGAAACAGGTGAGGGTATTTAGCCATCATATCGACTTTGGCTTCCCACATTGCTCCCTCAACATGCTGATTTCTCCACAACACCTTTATTGAAGCTACTTCTTTGTTCCTCAGCCTCCGAACTTGATGATCTAATATTCCAATATGGAAATTCCTCATAGCTAAGGCTATCCTTTACACCAATGCTGTCCACTAGGACTACTAGAGCTTGATCTCCCAAACATTTCTTCAAAAGTAACACATGAAATATAGGATGCACGGAAGATAACTCTGAGGGAAAGTCCAAATCATATGCTACCTTACCAACTCTTCTCATAATCCGGTAGGGACCAACATAATGGGAACTAAGTTTTCCTTTCTTCCCAAACCGCATGACTCCCTTCATGGGAGATACCTTTAGAAATACCCAATCGTCTACCTCGAACTTTAACTCTCTCCTCCTCACATCAGCATATGACTTTTGACGATTTTGAGCGGTTTTCAGCCTGTCCCTTATCAACTGAAACTTCACCATATCCTCATGAACCGGATCTGGCCTTGTCATAGCTGCCTCACCAACCTCAAACCATCTGATAGGAAACCTACATCTCTGCCCGTAAAGAGCCTCGAACGATGCCATCTGAATGCTAGAGTGATAGTCGTTATTATAAGCAAACTCGATCAGGGGAAAGTGATCATCCCAACGACCTTTAAAGTCCATCACACAAGCTCTCAACATGTCCTCGAGGGTTTGAATTGTCCGCTCCACTTGACTATCAGTCTGCGGATGAAATATTGTGTTGAGCTTAACCTGAGTCCCAAGCCCCTTCTGAAAAGACCACCAAAACTGGAAGGTAAACAGAGTACCTCGGTCCGAAATAATGGACAAGGGCACGCCATGTAGTTGAACCAACTCTCGGATATACAATTTGGCATAATCATCCGCTGAGTCTGTGGTTTTCACCAATAGGAAATGTGTAGCCTTGGTCAATCTGTCTTCCACCACCCAAATGGAATCGTACAGTCGACGAGTACGAGGTAGGCCTGTAATGAAATCCATATTAATCTCTTCCCACTTCCAGCTAGGAATGCTAATATCCTGAAGTACTCCTCCCAGCCTTTGATGTTCAACCTTTACTTACTGACAGTTCGGGCACCTGGCTATGAATTCTGCAATATTCTTCTTCATACCATCCCACCAATAGATTTCTCATAAATTACGATAAATCTTGGTGGCGCCTGGAAGTGGATAAAATTACCTAGATATATGGGCTTCATGAAATATTCGACTCCTCAAATCATCAACATCTGGGACACATAGGCAACCCTGGTGCCGAAGCATACCATCTCCCCCTTGGGAGAAGACCTACCTTCTGATCTTTGAGCGACTTCTTTTAGCTTCTTCAAGATTGGATCCTCATCTTGTCTAGGTTTCATGTCGGTCACCAAGGATGATTCTAATCCGTTCTGGACAATAACACCGCATCGGTCGAGGTTAACCAACTAACTCCTAACCTTGCGAGTCCATGTACATATTTCTGCTCGCTTCTTTCCTTCATCCACATAGGACACACTCTCCATAGAGAGCCTACTAAGTGATACGCTGCCACATTGGCCTTACCCCGAGATGGTAAAGGACACTCATATCATAATCCTTAAGTAACTCTAACCACCTCCTTTTCCAAAGTTATTTGCGAGATCTTTTCTTGTGGAAGTACCTTGTTATAGCGTGGGTGTATCACATGGACCCTGTAGGCCGTAGCCATGTTTTTTTGTGCTTGGGCCACAGGGGAAATGACAGCTCTGAATGGTAGGTGTTCTGGCTATAGCGGATCTGCCCCAGCTACATGCAAGAGGGCTGGCCTTTTGCACATAGCGCATGTACGGTGGGTGTTAGTACATGCATGGTACTTGCAGGCATGGGTGCCTCTCAGGGTAGGGATCAACATAGTTGATGTGAGTGGGAGCTCTCAACTCACTTGGGAAGCTCTGTTTCCTTAGCAGACTTGAGGTGGAACTTACTTTTTTTCTGAATTAAGCTTGCGGTCAGATGTTTTTGATAGGTGACACAACTTGAACCACTCAGATGGCGCAGCTGACCAGCGCTGCGGAGAATAATACAGGGTTGCGGGTCCAGGCAGTGCTTCCACTGCATGAGTGCAGTCTGGTTTTTGTACCCTCTTGATACTATGACCCAAATACTGGGGTTCAAGCAGAGCACTCTCACGCCCATTGAGCCGACTTGGGCGTCATGGGGGTCTTGACTGCCCGCCGAAGCGGTGAAAAGCGCTCTTTCAAACAAGGGTATCTGCAGGATGTCATGGCTGAGACACGTCATTCCGGCATTGTCTGGAGCGACGAAAAACGCCTGTTCCGTCAGATTCATAAAGTTGCAGAGCATTTGTTGGTGAGAAATGTCACACAGAAGCTCATGTGTCCATACAGCTGAGAGAACAGTGTGAGGGATATTTTTCTGATTTTTTGGGCACCGAGGACCATGGCGCGGCGCTGGGGCGTTGAGCAGGTGTCAGATCACCGGATGAGGACACACCTGTTGATGTGTGTTGAGCCTTATTAAGTGTGTCAGACAGTGATAAACATCCAGCGAGGCTTGTCTTCATTTTGGGTTCCCGATAACACAGTTTGCCCAGGACTTGCGAAATGCGATGAAGCCACTATCTAATAGGTCCTTCAACTGATCCTTCAACTCTTTAGCTCGGATGGAGCCATCCAGTAAGGAGGAATAGATATAGGTTGTGTATCGGGTAGAAGGTCAATACAAAAAATCTATCTCTGCTTTCGGGAGGAACACACAGCAAATCATCGGGAAAGACCTTTAGATGCTCACGCACCACTGGAACTGATTGGATAGTCGAGGTCTGGGACTCAACATCCTTAACTCTCACCAGATGGTACATGCAACCCTTAGAAATCATCTTCCCGGCCTTAAGATATGAAATAAATCAACCTCTTTGGTACAACCGAACTACACTTCCACTCCAATCTTGATTCGCAGGAAAATGAAATTCCATCGCACGGGTTCTACAATTTGCAGAAGCATAACACGCATACAGCCAATCCATGCTAAGAATAATATCAAAGTCAGCAATGGATAATTTTACAAGGTCTGGGAGGTGACTTTATGCAATACTTAATGACCGGGCATCCGCATACACCCGCCTAGCTACAACCGAATCACCACAAGAGTAGAAACCCAAAATGGTTCTGACGGAGTCTCAGGACTAACTCCAAAGCTCTAGCAATGTAAGGATTCACAAAAGACAAAGTAGCCCCTGATAACAAATCATAAACATCAATATGAAAAACACACCAACATACCGGTGACCACATCGGGGGAGACCTCCTGCTCCCTCAGGGTGCTAGAAGCATAGAACTTTGTTTGGCACGATAGCCGGCTAAACTAACTGAGGCACTCTGCTGAGAGGAACGTGTTGTTGGAGCGGCAGAATTGGTTGCTAACGCCTGAAAACTCACCGACCCCTGATCTGGATGAAGGGCAATCTACGAGTTTTATGCGGGTTTTCCACACCGAAACAAGCATCCAAGTTGACTAGGCACTTCCCAAGATGATTCTTACCGCACTTACGCACAAGCTGGGAAAGTGCGCGCTCTATCTTCATGCTGCCTGATCTCTCGAATCTATAGCCCTTCTCCTCTGATCCCCTTGGAATCTAGATGGCGTACTGGCCAATGATGGTACTGGAGCAATAGAACTATGTTGAGACTGCGGCGTTATCCACCCACGATGCGAATTGAGAAGTCACATAACTGTCGATGTTGGCCCTCTTGGCCTCTCTCTGCCTCCGATACACTGACTCCATCTGCTTGGCATGCAACACAATACGTGGAAAATCTATATCTCGATGCAACATGGCGATCCTGCAGTCCTTATCTAGATAGTTTGCCACTTCATGTACAAAATGCTCACATAGAGCTATGGTCCGCCACCAACTCGAGCATACTTGGATAAGCGGGTGAACTCCAATGCGTACTCTTGAACTGACATGTCACCCTACTTGAAGTTAACAAACTCCGGCCGCCTTTTTCTCCCTCATCACCTAAAGGAAGAATCGATCAAGAATGTTGTGTAGTACTCTTCCCAACCGATAAGGCACCGCACCCACTGCCCTAGCATCTCTCCACTTTTTGAACCATATGTGGGCCACCCCTTTAAGGCGATAGGATGCCAAATCAACACAATCTCAGTGGTCACCCCATAACCTAGGTGATCTTTAGAATCTCCTCGATGAAATTGTGCGGATCCTCATCCACCTTGGACCCAAGAAACTCCGAGAGTTCATCCTTAAGTCTCTAATCCAGGCCTTGTTTGCATTTCCGTGCAATGGGATATACACCACAACGGCATGTCTTGGTTGACTGGCGGTCAAGGCATGTGTCAACATCTGGATAGCCGCTGAAACTCAGCGTAGGCAACTGTCTATGGTGCCTAGGGCTCCCAACAGAGTGGGGCCTACTGATGCCCATGATCATTGCCATCTCCGTGCCCTTCACCGTTTCTATTTCACCTTCCGTTCACTCTCCTGGGAGCCATGATTACGCAAACTCATAATAGCAATTAGAGGGATGAAAAGATTCATCACCTGACATAGATCATGAAAAGGGAACATTCTAAAGGTCTCGTAGCCTCTTCGTCATAAGTGTGGCGTGCTTCACACCACAGAAAAGACTCTACTTAACATAACTCTTAGACACCCTAGGACACTTCAAAACCTATGGCTACGATATCAAGTTTTCATGACTCAGACGATGACCCGGACCGTATCAAGGACAAAGAACCCCGAGACGCCCCAAGTCGACCCATGGCATAAGCATACATCTAACTCCATTTCGTTATAAGCGGAAGAATAACCACAAGGCATAGTGGACACATAAACATAGTATAACATATCCATAACATAGGAAATCTCTAGACATACACGGAAAGCAGTGCTACATATTGTGCAGCCTCTACAAGTATGATGGTTGATGGGACGACACCCCAACCTAACTTTCGGACACGTACCAGAAACATATATATGTCAAACAGCCCTCCCGGAACATGAGGACTCACCAATAAGCTGAAAGTGCACTCAGTATGATCTAGATATAAGGATGAGCAGAGGCCAGAATTTGTATCATAAGACGATACGACAAAGTATACGGTCGGTACATGAAATGTACCAAGATGCAAGGTAAAGTAAAACGTACATTTAAAATGTCTGAAAGCTCATAAAAAACATAAGAGTAGGACATCATGCTCATATCATAAATATTACAACATAATATATCATAAGGATCAAGGTTTTGAAGAATTCGTAATACGATCGAAATCATAATCATAGGAGGAAAGTCGTATTGAACATAACTTGAGCCAATACACATAATCATAGACATCCATAAATCATAAGAAATAGTGGGAGATTCTCTTAACCGACATACACATATGGGCACACATGAAGCCCGACTTGTAACCCTAGTCGGGAGGGTGTACATACCTTGCCAAGGGTAGGACCATCAAAGTGTGATATCATCATGAAAAGGGTCATTTGGGCTGGGGACAGTCACAAGAGGTCCAACGCTACGATGGCACGTAGTTTGAGATCGGTAGAACCTAGGTCTGAACCTACTCAATGTTCGATGCTACTCCCAAAAAATATATAGTGCTCATAGTATAACATGCATGAATTCATGGGCTAGTTAAATCATGATGTCATAAACATAATGGTACATACGTGAACTAGCCATGACATAAGGCCCACCGGCAAAACATAATTTATGAATCATAGGTTTCATGCATACTTGAAGATCATACATATAGCTTGAAAATCATCAAATCATGATGGTAATTGAATAAATCCATATTTAAATTATAATTCATTCTAGGCTTGTAAATATCATCAATTGAAGCGCAGATCATAAATCGATTCATTATAGTTCATGTATAAATAGGCTTGTTTTAGTAGAAATCGAAATCACTAGTTTATAAAAGTAAAATGAAATGTAAAATCTGATCCAAATCCATAAAATATGATGTAGATCATAAATCGTAAATCCCATTTGCAAATCATTCGAATTTACAAAATTGAATTAAAACCCATATGGTTTTTGGATAGATTTTCATAAGTCCAGCAGAGGATGGGCATGGGTATGAACGGAAGCACATTCCCTTAACCTACATACCTGATGAAACTATTCTACCACTCTTTGATTTCCCAAGAAGGATTTGAATGAGAACCTTGAGAACTTGCTCTAGATCACCTCCTCAACCTCTCAAGTTTGCATGCATGGAAGGACTAACTTAGAATAGGTTTTCCACCCTAAAACCCCTAAAACGAGCCTTAAACGACATAGTGTAGGCTTTAGAAACTTGGAATTTATGAAAAGGTCCTTACTAATTCACAGAAAATGAACTTTTAGGTGGTCCTAATAGATGACCTGATGACTCATCGCCGGAGAAGCGGCTGACTCGTCACTCTGCTCGTCAAGTGCACTGCATCCTTTATTCTCCTGGGCTCATAACGGGTCACTTCACGACTCATTAGGGTGACACGACATTGTCACCACTCATTAAGTACACTATCTCATTTCCATACTTTGGACTCTAACTTGCCAATGGCTCTTACAATTGTTAAGGGTGACAACGACTCGTGGGGACTCCCGTCAGGTACACTGTCCAGCTTTCACTTTCCAAACTATGTTTTCTTCCCATGAATCACCCTGACGACTCATGGTCAGTCCTCATGAGTCGTGGAGACGACTCATCTTGAAGGCTGCAACAAAATTTCCACTTTTTCTTGTTGGACTTTGCAACTCGGGTCGATATTTGAGCTCTCGGGATATAACACATGATTTTCATAATTTATTCAATAAGGCAATTCTATAACAAATGATTTCTGAATAAAAATCACATATCATCATCTAACACACATACATGTCATTATATAGGGTCTTACCCTCTAATCATAACCTATATCGATATTAGGATTCATCTATTCTGCGGGAGCCTTTCCCTTTCTCAAAGCTGGAATGCTCGAAATCTACAAAGTCAGAAGTATTCATTACTTACTCTTTAAATAAAGGTCTAAGCAGATAAAACCCTCCCTTTCATGGAACTTTAACAGTAAAACCACTCCAATTCAACCTAGTTTTAGGTCTCTATTCCCGTCTAACCCATGTTGTTGGCTAGGAAGCCTTGGAGAACGGTTATTACCCACAAAAAGTTCTAGTCTATTAACCCATTGACTTCCTATGATCTAGCCCTAGTCCACCAACTTAGGTTTTTCTCCATTCAAAAACCCATTATTAAATGGATCTACAAGCGTTCCAAGGTCAACAATACCAAAAAATTCAAGATAGGAATCAAAGTCTTACCTTGAAAGAATTCTCTATACTGGAGAATTTTCGCTATCCGACCTTCTGGCGTGTTTTAGAAATAATGGGGTGGAAAACTTAGAAATCCCACTTAAATCCACTTTTTGATTCCCGTCACCCGCTGCGGCGGTCACATTTTCGGTGCAGTGAACCTGCTACAACGGTCGGAAATCCTCACGGTGAATGCGGAGGTTAATTTTCAATCTATTACGGTGAAATTTCAATCGTCACCACGATCTCAGCTAGCAGTGGTCCCAAACCGGTAACTACCCAATTCAACTAATTTTATACTTGGATTATTTCACAGCTTTTATATCTCTCCCTTAGCCTTTTTCAGCACTTTGAGTCCATTCTCTTCCCATAACGTTCGTTTACATCATATACCAATTAAATGCCATTAGATCACACAGAAAAACCTATACAAAGAAAGGGAGAATACATACCAGAATCCATGAACAACTGAGGATACTTTATCCACATATCAGCATGGCCTCTCAAGTGGCTTCCTCAATCGGACAATTCTTCCACTGGACCTTCTTGTCGCAATTTCTTTTGATCTTAGCTTCCAAGCCTCTCTAGCCAATATATCGCTCACAGGCTCCTCCTCATTGGACATATTCTCATCTAGTAGAACAGAGTCCCAATTGTTAATGTAAGTCACATCTCCATGATACTACTTCAACATTGACACATGGAACGTCGGATGTACCCAAGACAATCTTGGCGGCAATGCCAGCTCATAAGGTACTTCCCCCACTCGTCGTAGGATCTCAAAAAATCTGATATACCTCGGGCTAAGCTTGCGCCATTTCTTGAACTATATCACTGTTCGTCCGTCTGATGACTACATGCAAGTGCACGTGGTCGAACAAGTAGTAAAATGGCTCAAGTAAGCCAAGTATCGATCCCACATGGGTGGACTACGATATCAATTTAATCAAGTGTTAATTTAACTCTAAAAATGCAGACAATAATGTGAAAGAGATTTTTATATTTAGTTTCCTAATTTATGCTAGTCTAAAATGAATATACAATTTGAGTCTGAACTATGAATATGAACATCTTTGAGAGCTAAAAACGAACATGTGAAATAAATTATCGATACAATTTGATCTATCTTTCCTCGGTTGCTAGTCGGACTTATGCCAATGGATTAAAAATCTCGTTTTTAACCCAACTTAAGAATCATGAACACCCACCTACATTTTTGTATTAAAAAAGAAATTCATGTTCTAAGCCATACAAAACCGATTCGTAATTAACTAATACGACTTTCGGGTATATTTCTATCTGAGAAGGTAAATCAATTCTCAATTTTCCCAAACTAAGAAAAGATCATATCCTATCAATTCACAACTTTCCAATTTATTGCTCTCTCGAGTGAAACCGAACTTTTTAGATATACATTAACATTGGCCAAACATTAATGCGGTAAGAACAAGAATTAATAGAACAACCATGGAAGAGAAGATGAAAAACCAAATTATCGGTAATTACATTTCTACCATAAATGTTCTTAACCTCAGCAAGAAGTGAATTTAGCCACTCATTTGTGGATTAAACATCATCAAATGAGTGTAAATCATACAAACAATTGAAAGAAATGAGAAAGAGATAGAGAAAAACCTAAGATTTTCATCCCTCAGTACTTTTTGTAACCACGTTCTTGCTCCACCAAGTGAGAATAATTAAAAATGAACCTAAGTGTTCTATTTATACTGGTGGGAATTTTTCCCAGAATAATAAGAAACGTTTCACGGAGTGCATCGCGGAGCACTGCCTCCGTGACACGGCACAGACACCCTCACTGGAATCCGGCCTTCCGGGTATTTAAGCCCAACGTGCCACGGCGTGCAACGATTGCTTGGCAGCGTGCCTGGCTCCAACACTTGCACCTTTACTGGAATTCCATGTTCCAGGTAATTGGGTCCAACGTGCCACGGCGGCAACGCGGACCTCCTCTGGAAAATTGCCAATTTTTTATCATACGGGGCGAGAATGCATCACGCGATGGTAGCGTGAAATGGCTCCATCGCGGAGCCTCTTTAATCCATGCTTTCCTTGGCCATTTCCTTGCTCGCTTCGAGTCCATTCGATTTCTCCCACATGCATCTTAGCTTCATAAACTTATATTTTCCTTTCAAAAACAACGCTAATCATGCTGGTTAGTATAAATTTCACATTTTAACTACAATTTATATGAGAATGTACAAACCATCGATGATTAAACAAGGCGAAGTAGCGCATTTGAGTATCACTTGGGCATATAAATATGCCCAAGATTACTTTTACTTAAATCTTGTTCGTCCTCGAACAATAATCTTACACCTCATGCAGTGATACCCAATCATGGCTACTTTGGCTCGACAATCAAGCTACGGTTATATCGATTGACTGTAGCAAATCATCCGCAGGCTTAAATGCATAGTCTCATCCAATACAATGACATTCAACATCTAAAGACCTCTAGACTCAGAGATCGACTCTCGATATCGGCAAACTCATGCAAATTAGCCAGTCAAGATATTCGACACGAAATTTTATCTCTCGTCAAGCATGTGCCCTCACAACACAAGAGAATTTCCCCCTTTCCAATCACATGAACTCTAAACATTACATGCGAGGGGGCATATAAACACGATTTCTCTCTACTCTTCAAAATTCACATGCATCATGTCATGAACCATGAGCTTGCCTCTAGTGTGTGCATCCACTAATATAAGTACAGCGTGATGTAAGATCACGTAGGAATTAACAGGTTGTAATGTAAGCTACGGAACTAGTAAATACGGGCTAACCAATCATAGAAACTAGCATCCTTAGCGCTTTCCAATACATCCCATCAACATTATGGGCATTGTTTCTTCCTTCATCCTCCCATTCTTGAAGTCTTTCTTTATTTTTGGTTCCCATTTCTTTAAGCACACCCGACTTAACAACAAAGATTAGTTATACATCTTTATTTTCTTTAAATCCGGCAAGTGCACCTTTGATCTTTTCTTTACTTTCATCACTTTGCTTTTTCTTTTCTTTTCACAATTCTCACTACTTGACATTGTGGGAAAATTATTTTTTCTTGAGCGCTTAAGAGTTTTGGATCAATATTTAAGCTGTCACGCCCCGCCTTGGGGTATGAGCGGCACTGGTGCCCTAAAAGGACCTGGACTACTAAGCTGGTGGGCCGAGGCACATCGGTGCACAGCTAGCACTATCTCGAGGCTCACGGAAACAAAAGGGCTATATAACGGCGTAAATGCAGCCTCCGGCCATGGGCCTATAGCCACCTGTACCTGTAATAACAGCTGATCAGATCATACTCATAATCGGGGAACCCTGTCTGGGCCAACAAGGCCACCATCTTTGGCTAGTCATACGAAACTTTAAACACAAGAATACGTAAGACTACGTGGCCGGTAAGGTCACCACTCTTGTCAAGCTACGGGCCCTCACGGCCAACATAAAGACAAAGATACTAAACAACTATACAACTGCACGGCCTCACACGACCGGCTTAACTGATCACAGGGAGATAATATACAATGTTGCAAACTCATGATAATAATAGAAATGATCGGGATAGGGCCACGAACCTACCACATCTTGTACATCAAAAGGAAAAGAGCTACACCTCTGGGAGCTCTGGATGACAGGAGCTGATAACTCAATAGCTGACTGGAATCACGAGGGATCGCCTCCTCATCTATGAGTACTGCCGGGCAATGTCACAGGCGCCCCACGGGCGTCGGTACCCTTTGTGCGAGTATGCAAAGAAACTGAAATAACATAACTGAAAACAACTGAATATAGATAGCATATCTAGAAAATCTGTAAGGCAGGAGATAACTGAATCTGAAGAAACTGGTAAGAACTGAATCGTGCTTTCTGTATTTGATGAGGCGGAGCGTACTGTGTGACGGCCTGTACGTCTAGTAGCTAGTATATAACACATAAATAGATATACAAGTAGCAAGCAAGGCCAATACCAACCCCCATAAGCCGGATGGCGCAGCAAGCAAACCAATCTGCTATACCCTACCCGGGTCAAAATCATCCAAAAATAAGTCTCCACTCATCTGCTCACCCCGAGCTCCTCTACCAGCCCACAGGCTTCGGCTCGGGCCATAGCGCTCCGATATAAATAACCGTGTCTGGGTCGGAGGACTCTTGTATGGACAGTAATAGATAGGGTCTAGTTCCCCGGAACTCTCATCAGGGCTATCTGAAACCGGAGCTACACCTATAATAACTATATATACGGTGATAACGAATGAGGTCTGGTTCCTGGAACTCTCACGGGGGCTATGACCGATGCACACAGCTGATGCTGATCAGACTGCTATGGGGGCTTTTCGGCCCATCTTAGTCCAAGCTGGGGATGACATGCCGCTCTTTGGAGTGACGTAAACCCACCCGCTCAGTGGGCGACCGATTACCAGCCGGGGGGCGGGGACGCTCAATAAGGGCCTCTCACGCCGCAACAAGTCTCAGCAAGCAAATAGCACATATAATAGCAACATGTATAACTGAAAAGGCTATTAAAATCTGATTTCTTATTCTGATCTCTTTCTATATTAACTGATTCTTTGCGATCTTGATTACGAAATCTTTCTTTGCTTGTTGGCTGTCTGTAGCGGGATACTATCATCCCCCGGGCCAGCTGAGTACGTAGCCATAAAACTGTCTGAGTGGCTAGTTTGTAGCCATAATACTATTTAATCTGACTGATTTTACTTTACTAGCTTTTATTCTGAAAATCTGTTTTCTTCTTATTCTATAGCATGCTTGCTAATCATACAATAAGCTATGCGAATGCAGGCAGCTAACTCGCCCTTTTGGCGCATGCTTTTCTAACTTTCGGACTGGATATGATACGGCAACGCAACTCCAGAATCTACTAGGCTTACTTAATTCTCAACATTCAACTCCAGAAATCAAATACGGAGTTTACTATGATTTATATGGATAAAACTGCTAACTTGCCGAAGAAACTGCTACGCCTTAACCTCGAGTTATCCAACTGTCGGACGAGGCTCGGTCAGTACCTCAACTATTTCTCCCAACTGCATTCATGTACACGTTAATTAGTGCTAAATACAACTTTATTCGGAAGGACGCGTCACTTTTGATATAATTATAGCCTAAACTTAGGCATCGAAGAACGGTCGAAGCTTGCTATTTTTCAGAAATTCCAGAAGGGAGGAAGTATTCACTTTACGGCTAGGAGCACATAGACACTAGTTTGGAGCAATTCTACTTACCTTGGTCCAGTAACAAATGATTCCTCAGCCGTATTGTGAAACAAAAATCGTAGGAATGCTCCCTATTTGTCTAAATACCTCGGTACCTGAGGTTAATTTGAGATTAGACTACGTTTGGCAGCGTAATCAAACGATAATATATATTTCCTCTTCGTCTCTCTCTCTTTCCCTGCGTTTTCCCGGAAACAATGGAATATATCACTTAAAAATCAGTGGGGCTTCCTCTTGGGCCTGGACAGGCCCAACGTGTCACAGGCCAACACCGGTGACCGCCTCCCGTGACACGGCGCCATTACGGAAGTCTGCCCCGGCTCCATCCGCGATGGTTCGATAGGATCTTGGTCCGATCTTTTCCGGGCCTTTTCCTAGCACGTGCGGCTTTCAAATATATGCTTCAATTAACGTGTAAGTAGGCCATCTAGATGCTTAGGATTCTTACGGGATGTAACATTCTCCCCCCCACCTTAAGAACATTCATCCTCGGAGTGAAACTGCTATCTAGAGGACTTCTCAACTTATCTTGACTTACTACTATTAGGAAAATTTGTGAGTTTCCCTGTAATATGGACTATACCAAAAACCTAAAAAACGCAGAAAAGTCCAATAGGTACTCCGCCTTTACAAATCTAAAGGATTCACTGGACAGCTAAACATCAATCTTTCTTATTTCATATAGATATAACTACAAGATACTGCATAAATAACAATACGAACATACACATGCAGACTAGGCCCGTAACAAGTGAGGATATCTAGCTTTCATATTTCCTCGGCCTCCCCACGTCATTTCTCTGGTTTCTGTTACGCCTATGCTGACAGACACCAATATCTTTAAAGTTCTCCAATCTGCGAATCTGTCTGTCTAGGATAACTACTGGAACCTCTTCGTAAACCAGCTCATACGCAACACGGATATCACGAATTTGGGACTCATCTTGACGAGGGTCCTCTAAGCATTTCCTTAGCATGGATACATGAAAGACTGGATGAACAGATTCTAATTCTGGAAGGAGTTCAACTCATATGCCACTTGGCCTATTCTTGACGATGATATAGTACATTCAAGCTAACTGGGCTGAGCTTACCTTTCTTGCCGAATCTCACATCACCCCTTTCATCGGAGACACTTTCAAAAATACCCAGAGTCATTCACATCGAATTCCAGGGTTTACGCGTCGTACATCTGCATATGATTTCTGGCGACTCTGTGCAGTCAATAGCGTTCTCTGATAAGCTTACTATCCTCTGACTGCTGAACAATGTCTGGTAATCAACGCTGATTCTCCTATTTCAAGCCAGCCAACCGGCGATGCATTTTCGCACGTATAATGCCTCGAAAGGCGCCATCACGAATAGCCGGTGATAGGCGTTGTTATAAGCAAACTCGATTAAGGGGCAATCTCATCAGCTACCACCAAAATCTAGAACACACGCTCGCGAAACATGTCTTCGAGCGTCTAAATGGTGCGTTCCTTTGTCCATCGTACGAGGGTGGAATGCGGTACTCAAATTAATCTGCGTGCCCAAACCTCTGAAACGACTGCCAAAATCTGGCAGTAAACTGTGATCCTCTATCTGAAATAATGGATACTGGCACTCCGTGCAATCTGACTATTTCTCGGATATACAACTCAGCATACTCTTCGGCCGAGAAGTTTTCAACGCGGGAAATGGTGATTTGGTCAATGCGTAGCTATCACCCATATAGAGTCATGTCTATGTTTAGTCTGGGAAGTATTCCTGCCACAAAATCCATATTTACTGCTTCCCACTTCCAGAGAGGCACAGTTATGTCCTGAGTCAAACCGTCTGGTTTCTGATGTTCTGCTTTCACCTGTTGGCGGTTGAGACCTTCAGGCTATCTCTTTTCATACTACGGCCGCGGTAGTTTTCTTTGATATTATGATACATCTTTGTTGCGCCGAGGTGGGGAGAGAATAGCGGGCGCAATGTACCTCGTTCATAATCACTGTGGAAGCTGTTACTCAGGAGCACATAGACGGTCTTTACAACCGGCACTCCATCTGTTACCCAAAAATCTGGCGCTTTCCCCAGCGGAATATAATCTTTAAGTGAACAAGTCAGGATCCTCATATTGCCGTTCCTTTACTTCTACAACTAAGGATGACACGGCGGTATTCTGAATTATTCACCGCTCTGTTGTCCTCTGTTTCATAACTACACAAAAGGCTAGGCTAATAACTGATGTATCTCCTTGACCAATTCTCGTTGCTCGGGATGCAAATACGCCAAACTCCCCATGGACTTACGGCGAGCATACGCTACAACATTGACTCTTCCCGGGTGGTACGGGGAATATCCACGCCCCATAATCTTTTAGCAATTCCAACCAGCGACGCTGTCGCGATTCAACTCCCTCTGGTGAAGATATATTGTGAGCTCTTGTGATGCATTGAAAATATTCACATGAACACCATACAAATAATACCTCCACATTTTCAAGGCGTAGTCACTGCGGCTAATTCCAGGTCGTGGGTAGGGCAGTTTTTCTCGTGTTTCATCCAGCTGTCTGGAAGCATATGCAATCACTTTACCATGCTGCATCAACCACAACCCAACCCGACGCCTGATCATCGCAGCTATACCGAATAAGCCTTTGTACCTTCCGGTAATGCTAATAGTATGGCGGAGGTCAATCTATCTTTCCAGTTCACGGAAACTCTGCTCGCATGCCTCTGTCCACTATAACTTTGCTACTTTCTATGTCAGTTTGGTCCAGAGGTGCATAATGATCGAACCCTTCAACAAACCTCCTGTAATACCCTGCTAATCCCGAGAAGCTACGGACTTCGATCGGAGTGAGCAGGCCTAGCCATGATTTGATTGCTTCTATCTTTTGCGTGTCAACACGTATACCATCCGACACAATGTACCCTAAGAAGGCTACGAAATTAAGCCATAATTCACACTTGAAAAATTTAGCATATAACTGGCGGTCCACGAGGGATCACGGGCAGCGTCACCAAATGAGTCTAGATGATGCCTTCGGGCGAAATACACCCAAGGAATGTCATCAATAAATACTATCACGAACAGTTCCAGGTATGGCCCGAAAATACTGTTCATCAGGTCCATGAATATTGCTTCCAGGGCATTCAGTTAGCAAAGGACATGACTAGAAATTCAAAAATGACATGCCTGGGTCGGCATCCGTTTTTAGGAATATCTCTTTCAACGTACTTGAACAGTGATATCAGGACCGCAAGTCAATCTTAGAAAAGTATCTGGCTCCCTGTAACTGATCAAATAAGTCATCAATTCTGGGAAGCGGGTACTTGTTCTTCACTGCCAACTTTGTTCAACTGCCGATAATCTATGCACATGAGGTGAGCCATCTTTCTTCCACACGAACAATACTAGAGCACCCCATTGAGAGATGTTGGGCCTGTTGAAACCTTTATCTAACAAATCTTTCAATTTACTCCTTTAGTTCTCTGAGTTCTACAAGGAGCCATACGATAGGGAGGAATTGATATAGGCTGAGTGCCTGGTAACAAATCAATAAACGAAATCTATTTCCCTTTACGGGGAATGCCGAGGAGGGTAATTCATGCGGAAACACATCGGGGAACTCGTTCACCACCGGAGCAGAGGCCCCGGGTGTAGGTGCTCTCGAACATCCTGAACTCTGACTGGGTGGTAAATACATCCCTTGGTTATCAATTTCCTCGCCTGAAGGTAGGAAATAAACCTACCTTTTGGCGTAGGTTTGTCTTTGCCTTTCCCTTTGCCACTTACTGCACTCTTTCTGGAAAGTTGAATCGGATCATCTTGGTCCAACATTCAACATTTTGTGGCATATGCGGCACTAGCCAATCCATACCCATTATGGCATCGAAGTCTATCATTTCTAACTCTACCAGGTCTACTATAGTCTGGCGGTCAGCAAACTCCACTGTACCACCCTCGGTAAATTCTGCTAGCTACAATCGAGTCACCGACGGGCGTGGATCTTGGAAAAGAGTGTTGTGGTACAGTGCAATATTGAACTTTTGAGCCACAATTGGGGTAATATATGACAGAGTGGATCCTGGATCAATCAATACATAAGCAGTGCATGAACAGATAGTCATGAGTACAGACCCCTACATGCGGGAACCTCGAGTCATGTCTCCACTGGTAGTGCATAAGGCGGTTTGAGCGTCCACGAGCTGAGCTCTTGATCTACCTCGGCCTCTGCCTACTGAGCCTGAAGGCCCACGCCCCACTGAGGCTGCTGGAGCTCGTAGCCCTGCGGATCCCCTGTCCTGACTGTCTCTACTCCCCTGACCTCTGGTCGGACAATCTCTCATCTAATGCCCCTCCTGTCCGCAAATGCCTTTTCAGTGAAGCCATATTTACAAGCTCCCAGGAGTGTGGTCGGTACAGCTAGGGCAGGGTGAGGTGCTAATACGCTCTGCTCTCCTTCTCTCTTCTTGGGATTCATGTTCTAGAAGCTGCCACTAGGCTCTGACTTCCCTCTACGAGCATATCTACCTATTTCTTCTTGTGGTAGAGGTGGGGTCAAGGTCTATCTGATAGTGAGGCCTGGGTCCTCTCAGAACTTCCCTTTGCATCTCGTCCGATCTATCTCTGCGGTGCTGTTCCTGACTGCTCTGTCTACTATTCTGTTGCTGCTGTCTAAGACCCTCAATGGTCGAGCAAAGGCACAGCCACTCGGGCGATATCCATATCCTCTCATAACATCGCCGTCATACATGCCTCAGTATATTCCGGATTCAGACCCATGATAAATCTTTGAACTCTCACTGGCATAAGTATCAACAAATGCTGGGCGCAACGGGCTAAGGATTCAAACTGTAAAGCATACTCGCGTACGCTCCTCGCCCCCACTCTAGATGCGAGAAAGCGATCCATCAGGGCCTGCCGGATCTCTCGTGGCAAATAGTGGTCTAGGAAAGCCTCCGAGAAGCCGGTCAGGTCGGAGGAATATCTCACGGGACCTTTTCCCAACTCTCATTGCCACAATATAGCTATATCCCATAAGCCAGGAACCTTTGCCGGCTCAACGGACTCTGAAAGGGTCACATGCATAACTCGGAACTATCCTTTGCATCTGATCTAGAAAGTCTGAGGGTCCTCTGCCTGACTGACCCTGTGAACTGTGGGGGAACCTAGTGCCAAAAATTCCCGGACTTTGGAACTGCCTGGCCCACCTGAAGACTCTACTGCTATATGTGGCGCTAGCTGGCAGCTGTCTTTGCCATCATCGTGCCATCATAACTACGGCGCTACGAGAACCTCCTGGCGAAGGCACGGGGAGCTATCGGGCGGTGTAGTGCCCAATGTCTCCTGATGTGTGGGGGACTGCTGAGATGGCTGTGATGAAGCCTCTATGTCGCCCTCAAACGGGCTGACTCTGTCTGAATCTGAGGCACCACTGCTTCAGTGCCTTCTCCTCTTGTTGTGTCTGATCTTGCACGTGGCGAGTGTGTGATACGCCACATTTATGCGCCAGATAAAGAATACGATAAGTTTTAGGGACTCAACCCTATACTGTACCGCTCTATAGCACAACTGACTGGGAAAGCAGAGTAACCATCCTGTCATGCCTTGCAGCCTCCCTGCCTATAGTATGTGGTGCACAACACATCCATAGACAAGACTCTGCACCCAGCACGGCTTGCCGAGACTCCTGGGACACGACTACGCTCGATACCAAGTTTGGTCACGCCCCGCCTTGGGGGTATGACTGGCACCTGGTGCCCTAGAAGGACCTGGACTACTAACTGGTGGGCTGAGGCATCTGGTGCCTGGCTAGCACTATCTCGGAGTTCTGAAACAAAGGGCTATATAACGAGTGTAAATACAGCCTCAGGCCATCTGGGCCTATAGCCACACAATTTTGTAATAACAGGCGACGAGATCATACTCATAATGGGGAACCTATGCGGGCCGACAAGGCCACCATGCTGGCTAGTCATCTAAAACTTTAAACACAAGAATACTGTAAGACTACGTGACCGGCAAGGTCACCCTCTTGTCAAGCTACGGCCCTCACGGCCAACATAAAGACAAAAGATACTAAACAACTATACAAGCACTTACCGGCCTCACATGATCGGCTCAGCGACCACAGGGAGATAATATACAATCTACAAGCCTCTATGAGTAATAATAGAAATGATCGGGACGGGGCCCCGACCTACCCATCTTGTACATCAAAAAGGAAAAGAGCCACACCTCTTTGGGAATCAAACTCCGGATGACGGGGAGCTCATAACTCAATATTTATTTGGAATCACAAAGGATCGCCTCCTCGTCTATGAGTGCCTACAGGCAAGTAATCACGGTGCCCCATGGGCAATCAGTCTGCTTGTGCGAGTATGCGAAACAACTGAAATAACATAACTGAAAACAACTGAAATTAAATAATATCTAGCAAATCTGTATGGCGGGAGATAAGCTGAATCCGAAGAAGCTGGTAAGAAGCTGAATCATGCTTTCTGTGCGATAAGGCGGAGGCATACCATTAAACGTGACGGCCTGCTTTGTCTAGTAGCTAGTATATAACACATAAATAGATATACAAGTAGCAAGCAAGAGCCAATACGAACCCCCATAAGCCGGATGGCACCAAGCAACAAACAATCTATACCTACCGGGTCAAAACACTGCCAAAAATAAGTCACTCCACTCATCACTCACCAGGAGCTCCTCTCGCAGCCCCATGGGTCTCCATTTCGAGCCATAGCCTCGGATATAAATAAGCGTGTCTGGGTCCGGAGGACTCACGTATATACAGTAACAGATAGGGTCTTATTCCCCGGAACTCTCATCAGGTCTATCTGTGAAACCGAAGCTACACCTTTAATAAGCGTATGTACGGATAGTAACGGATAAGTGCAGTTCCCTGGAACTCTCCTCGGGGCTATACGAGAGCCAGGCTACACACCGTGATGCGTCGGTATATGGTGAAAGCTTCATCCCATCTTCGTCAAGCTGGGGTCGGCATGCCACTCCTTGGGTGGCGCTAAACCCACCCCGCTCAGTGGGCGACACGATTACCAACCCAGGGCGGCGAGGACGCTCAATAAGGGGCCCTCACGCCACAGCAAGTCTCAACAAGCAAATAGCCATGAAATATGAAGCATGTGTATAGCGAAAGGCTATCGATCTGATTTCTTATTCTGATCTCTTTCTATATTAACTGATTCTTTACTGATCATACTGATTCTGAAATCTTTCTTTAGCTGTTGTCTAATCGCCAACGAGGATAAGCGCTGTCACAGTGGCTAGTTTGGCCATAATACAATTTATTATCATTTTACTTTACTAGCTTTTATTTTGAAAATCTGTTTCTTTTATTCTATAACATGCTTGCTAATCATACAATAAGCTATACTGAATTTGGAACGCTAATTCGCCCTTTGGCACATGCTTTTCTAACTTTCGAGATTGGATACGATGCCGCAACGCAACTTCGGAATCTACTAGTTTGCTTAATTTCTCAACATTCAACTCAGAGAACTCAAATACGGAGTTTACTATGATTCTCTGACTAAAACTGCTAACTTGCTAGGAAAGCTCACCACATACCTTAACCTCAGTTATCCGACTGTCGGACGAGGCTCGGTGCGTGCTCCGGCTATTTCTCCAACTGCATTCCTGTACACGTTAATTAGTGCTAAGCCAGCTTTATTTTGAAGGACGATGTCACTTTCGATATAATTATAGCCTAAACTTTAGGCTTATGTCAGAAGAAACGATCGAAAACTTGCTATTTTCAGAAGTCCAGAAGGGAGGAATCATTCACTTTACGGCTAGGAGCACATAGACACTAGTTTGGAGCAATTCTCTTACCTTGGTCCGGTGGCTCGACAGTGTCGGCCGTATTGAAACAAAGCGTAGGAATTCTCCCTGCTGCCTAACCTCGGTACCTGAGGTTAATTTGAGATAGACTACGTTTGGCAGTGTAATCAAACGAATATATATCTCCTCTTCGTCTCTCTCTCTTTCACAAGTTTGAAATTCCAATGGAATATATCACTTAAAAACCGAAGTGAGGCTTTATATGCTTGGGCCTGGACAGACCCAATGTGTTATGGAGCCAACGTTGGCCCCGCCTCCCGTGAGCATGGCGCCATCACGGAGGGGCTCTGCCCTGGCTCCTTCCGCGATGGTTCGACAGGATTTTTGTCGATCTTTTCCGGGCCTTTTCCTAGCACGTATGGCTTTCAAATATGCTTAACTAACGTACGAGTAGGCCATCTAGATGCCCGGATTCTTACGGGGTGTAACATTTAACCAATAATGAAAAGTAGGGGTTAAGCTCGGTTTACCTTTTCGACGAAAGAAAAACAATACGCTAAAGGCTCATTGGCTAACTAGGATTGACATTCGAAGTGGGTATGAACAAGGAAAAAACTTTCGGTTAAAACAAAGAAACGCCTACCATCCTTTCCTACACTACACTTCCTTCATTTCGTTTCGTACACACACCAGGCAAGTTCTAGACAATTCATAATGGCATGAAATAATCGAAACCTCACCATACACACATTGCACATGCTCAACTCAAGAAATATTCACAGAATCTTTAATCAACTAATTACAATAATTCAAACATTAAGCCTCAATCACACGAGTCAGAACTCTATGGCCTAGGTATCTCAACATATTTACAAAGTTGCATGCTTTCATACGAATTACCTTTTCATTCTAAATATCATGTTCAACACATAACAAGAATTTTGAACCATAAAGTAGCGACACACGCTTGGGATACAAACAAACAAACAAAAATAAAAGACAAAAACTACTCCTATCAGCTACATTTCCCTTAAGGCGGTCGTCATCCATCCATCATAGAGCGGTCACTATTTACGACTTCGGTTCAATGAGACTATTCTCGATAAAAGAACCAAAACAAACGCCGAGCAATCATAAAAATAATTTTACGAAATTTTTTAAAATATCGATGATTTCGATAAAAATATTTACACAACCGACTAACAACATCAACGAGAACACAACAGCTTCACATTAATTACAATACAAAACATACACACAAAAAATCACAGGGTCTGAATTTCAAGCACAACAACAAAACATGAATATCAATTTTTCCAAGCACAACAACAAAACATGAATATCAACAAAAACAAGACAACAACCAGCAACTAACTACTCCCCACCCCACACTTAAGACCGAACACTGTCCCCGGTGTTCATACATTCAACATAGCACAAAGTGAGTTGTGAAACTCCTGATCAATCGAAGTATTCAACTTCTTCGTCAGGTGCCGCTGCCTCGTCTACCATGTCTGAATCACCCCGTCGTCCTCCTCCGACTCATCAGGTCACACGGCCTGTCTCCTCATCGGTGGGGACGACGTCATCCACAGGCTCCACAAAAATTTGGGCCACACGACATAGAGCCTCGCGTTTTCGCCGAAGGGGTAGTCTAAGTGGACTGCACAGCTCATCCTCTGTTGCCGGCCTCCCGCCTATGAGCAACTGGAGCATCTACATCCCGAACATGCGGGCCATATACTGATCATCCCGAGCATGTCGCTCGGCTAGTGCGAGCCAGCCGTGGTGGTGTCGGGTGCCTTGGTCTTTATGACGTCCACGGCACGCCTATCTATCTGGGGGATGTAATCCAGGGCCTCTTCCTCAACATCCAAGCCAGCAGAGCATTAGTCGGCAAGCCACCAAACCATTTGTGCCCTTGATGCAACGGGCTCTGTTCATGGCGGATATGATCCTTGCCCCAACATTGATCTCGACCCAACATCGGGAGCATAGGCCAAACACACACGATCCCGGGTGACATCTGTTATGTGCACCCACGGAATCAGGTAGGAACAAATGATTTTCAACCAGATCCTGGCTTCCTTGTTCCTCTTCGAGTAGGGCAATGTTTGATGGTAGCCCCTCTCCTTATGCACAGCTCAGCGTCAGCGTCGAACGGGCTCCACACAGGTGCGTCGATATCCGCATATGGTGGAGTGATATTCAGCTGCCGGAGACATGAGCGTCGTGTTCCGCGCCCCAAGATGGCATTCAGGTGATAGGGCTCAAAGAGTGACAATTTGACCCCTTATTTTGGCGGTGTGACTGCGGAGCGTCGGGTTCCAATTTGATAGAACTCCCGAATTAAGTGCGGTGCACTTGAGTGCTTCAAAGATGGCTCGGCCAGCGGTGTCAATCCGGTGGACAATTTGAGGGAACTCATGTGCCAAAGGCTCCCTTGCAATGTGCTCTCGGGGAAGTATTTATTCTCCATATGCTTTGTATACCACTTCTTCCCTTCATCGTCACCCATCGGGTTAGAGTATTGGCGGCGTTGGCCGCACAGGCTGCGGTCTTCTTGGGGCTTCTTGCTCGGTCGATTCTCTTCCTTTGTTAGCCCGATATAGATGCGCCCTTACCTTTATCTTGCCTGCTTGCCATTGTTCCTGTCAAATCAAGTAGACAGTCCCAATGTCGAGTCAAATTAAAGTTAACCGACTAAGGTGGGTTAAGCTAGGCCACCCCACACTTACTCTTTAGCCCGCAATTCTGACATTACGGCGAGATCAACCTCATTTTTACCAATTTACATTAAAAAAAGACAAGAAAAAAATAACAACAAAAATGCTTCGTGCATTCAGAGAATTCAACAGTATAAATTCTACGTACTACTCGAACTTCATTTTTAGCTAATCACAATATTACCATCGATAACATTTCATCATATAGCACTTAGCGAAAAATTTGGCAACACAAGCCTATACAATTCACCAATTTCATGCATATCACAATTTCATTACCCCCAAAATCCGTCGTGTCTTTAGCATATTAACATTAAAGCACAACAACTCACCTCACCCGACATGCAAAACCCAACAAGAATCTCACATTCCAACTCAATCTTTACTTCGTCATATTCAAATTCAAAACCTAGCTACAATTTTTACAAGAGAATTCGATCCAAGCTATGTATATATCGCGTTGATACAATCACAATGATCTTACGAACATCAATCAACAATAACTTAAATGAATTTAAGCTCAATTTCTACTTAGGGCAAAGGTTTACTCATCACATGTTCAAAATCAAAAAATTGACAAGAATTGAGATAGGGATTGAAGAACGCACGCCCAGATCGATAAAATCGAGAAGAAAACTTAAAGAAAATGTGTGCCTAGTTCCGTGTCACGTTGAGAAAGGAAGGATTTTGGGATGTTTGTCGCGTAGGGGAGAAGGAATGAAGAAATATGAGGCAAACTCAGGGTTAAAAGGTGGGATTTTGCGCGGGTCACCCGGCGACCGATTGTGACCCGATCTTGATAACACTCAACATGTCATGGAGGTAGCAGCGAACACCCCTCCGTGGCACGGAGCCATCGCGTGGGTGTTCTGGAATTTTAAAAATTCCAGACTAACACCTCAACGTGTCACGGAGGAGTAGTAGCGGAGGTCCTTCTCCAGTGGCACGGGCCATGCATGGCATCACTATTTTGCCACTTTTATTTTCTTACCTCGATTTTTACTTTGCGATTCTTTGCATTTCTTCCCTCGATCAACCTGAAATTATCTTACAACAAGAAATTAGTTAGAATCCCAAGGTTTGAAACCCAACACAATATATTTTTTTTATATTTACATTTTTATATTTTTTTTCTCTTTTTTCACTTTACTTAACTAACCGGTACATATAAATACAACAATTTCACAGGTTGCCTCCAGTGCAGCTCTTGATTTATCATCGCAGCTCAACGTCATTTACACTAATTCAGCCCCTAGGGTGACGGACGTTTTCTCTGCAATTTCGTCCTCACCCGTGTCATGACTTACACCTCTACGGTGGTTTCCCCAATGACTCTCGTGACTCAACAACACAGTGATATCAGCTTGATTCAAGCACGTTGATCACCGAGTTCCTTGTACGACCGAAAGTTTTGTGGCCTTTTACATCAAATACCTCCACTTTGTCGTGCGCTCACATGGTTAGCTACCCCTACAGCTACATCAATTAGCGCTTTCCAGATCGCCCGAAAGGACGTCCCAAAATAAATGGGACTTCCGCGTCGGCTCAAAATCAACACAACAAAGTCTACCGGGAAGATGGGGAGCCCACTTGCCAGCCGTCCTCTACAATGCCATCGGGTATTGCCAAGAGCGATCTAGTTGCAAGATCGCATTGTTGGTCTAGGTCCCTAGCCCCAACTTCTTGAATACCAATGTCATCAAGTTAATGCTCGCTCCCAAATCACATAATCCGCGAGCTCGGATACTCTGCCCAATTGTAATTTGTATTGTAAGCTCCCGGGGTCCTTGAGCTTTGTGGGTAACCTGTTTTGTATCCGGGGAAGTGCACTCCTCCGAAAGAGCCACCGTAGCATACTTTCCCGGTTTAACACCTTTTTTGTTTGCCACGATGTCCTTGATATACTTCGCACATGCTTGAAACTCCTGCAAAACATCAACAAGAGGTAAGTTGATATGTACCTGTTTAAGCACCTCCATGAACTTTTTGAAACAAAGCCTATTCTTGTGTTTCTTTAATCTATTGAGAGCGGGGGTGGTGGTCTTTACAGTTCGGTATCCTTCTTCTTCCCCCTCTCTCACTGTGCTCCTCTCATTTTTGTTGCTCCCGAATGTTGAGGTGGTCTTTCTGGTTCCACCTTTTAGCTGTGGGACCATTCCTTGTGGTCCTTGCATTGACTTAGCAGGGTTGGGATCGGTGTCACTCGGAGTCCTCCCTCTCTAGGCCTGGTGTTTTGGGCTCCAGCAAATTGCCCAAGCTGGTACTCCAGTGCCTTTGTAGCCTTGTTGTTCTTCACATCGGCTGCCAATTTCACATAGTCAGCACAGAATTGAGCTTGGTTAGCTATCATAGTTTTCGAACATATCCTCAATGTTGAGGGATGGTGGCGGAGGAGGTGCATTGTTGTTTCGGTACTGCGACTGATAGTTCTGCTGCCATCCTTGATTTCTTTGCGCCCCCTGACTCGAACTCTGCCCTTGATGGTTGTTGCTACCCCAAGAAATTCGGATGATTCCTCTGAGGTAAATTGTAAGCACATTTGCCATGTTTTGTTGGTGATTATTTCTCTGTACATTACCAACAAAGTTCACCGAATTCAGATTTGCTCCACAACCTCAGCTCAGTGTTCATTACTGCCGCACACTTCACACCAAATCTCTTTACATTCACTTGGGGCTTGGGTGATTCATGCTCAAGTTACTGAAGTGGGTGTTGAGCTGATTTTTGCCCATGCAGCTATCTGTGCAGCGATAGCTGTAAAACCATCCACTTCTAAGACTCCAGCTGCTTTCCTTGTTTCCTCCTCTTGAAGAGTCCGCATTCCCATCCCGGATTTCCTGAAATAAATTAACAAAATATCTGACTCATAATAAGTCTTTTCTAATGCTTGTCCCCCAGCTGCTGAGTCAGCAGATTTTTGTGGGGTTCCAAACCCTCATGAAAGTGTGCACCAGCACATCATTGGATTGGTGGTGATGGAACAATCCCGCAACATTGATTTGAATCTACTCCCGAAACGATACGGAGTTCTCCCCTCTCTTCGATGAGCCATAGTATAAGATTCGTGCAAGTAATATAGTGGCTCTTTGTAAAGAACCGGAATGTCGAACCACAGGGACTGGACCCATTCCTCTAACTATCCATTTCTAGTGTGATCTTAAATATCTAAAGTGTTGGTGATAGACATTTTCGTTTGGAGAATAATTAAGTCTACGTTTGGGTCAACGAAATATTCTGAAAGTGCTAGGAGCAACATAGAGAGTCAAAACCAGTTAATCATGCGATATTACGATTTGCAATGGAATAAGTATGGGACTACAATTGTTATTTCACATAACTGGAATTGCATGTTCATGGTCTTAGAGCCTCTAAACACGGCAATCTGGCCTCGCGCATCATTGTGAGGTAGGAGTTTAATTTTCTAGTCGCAGGTAATCAATTATGTTGTGGTTTACGGGGAAACGATTAGGGACTTTCGTACGTCTAACCATTTAACGCAACTTAGCCGCACAACTACTTCTTCGAGTGGTGATGTGACATCCCAAGTTGGTCTTTCATAACCCCGTGTGGTAACCAAGCAAGGTGTTAGGTATATTTCTATCAAACACGGAACCTCTCCCGAGATTACTTCATGCTCCCCACATTCTCATGTCCTGACCTAGGTAATGCCTTCTCAAACTATTTCCCAAGCTAACAAATATGCTTTTATGGTGATCCAATCATAAAACAACCAACAAATCGGAATGCCAAAGGCAAAGAAACAACAATCAATAACTCAATTCCAAAACAATATCATAGAATTACAATCATAATTCATGGTTTCAACCTAGAGGAAGGGTTCTTGCCATTCATGTTAGTAAAACTAACGTTAATCTACTCTAATCTACTATTAATCTACTCCTAACTACATACTTACCTTGAGATTGGTAGATGAAGGGAATTTGACAAACGCTAGCTGAGTTCTCCCACTTCTCCCTTCACTCCTATGCAGCAAGATAAATCGTGACCCATGGAAATAAGAGCTAAGGGTCCTATTTATAGTAAATGGAGAACCTGCATAATTTGGCCTGTCATGGAGCGGCTCCATGTCACGGAGTGTATCGCGGAGCACTGCCTCCGTGACACGGAGGCATCGCGAAAGCTTACTGAAATCCCAGCCGGGTGGCCTCGGCAGCATCTTGCCAATGGCATGGGCAGCGCGTCACACACCTTTGGGTCGCGGAGCCACCCCTGCCGTGGCACGCTGCCAACAGCATGAGGGCTGTCTTGGGCAGCGCCTGCCTTGGCACGGTGCCCGGCGCCCGAGGTGGGCTGTTTGGGCCTCCTCTTTATACGTTGGCGTGTTGATTCCTTCTCAAAGCCTCTACTTCACCAATTCATGAATTAGCTCCTCAAAAAGTCATCAAAAACCTACAAAACAAAAGGCTAATTATGTTTGGTTAGCACATATCTTCACATTTATATAAAATTACATGAAAATGTATCAAATAAGCTTAAACAGCACGACTAATTTAAGCTATTAAGCGCATCACAGGACCTATAGTATTTCCCGTGATCCCACTATCCGACACTTAAAGCCTTGTTCGTCCTCGAACAACCTTTTACATATCATGCATATGGAGAGTCCCACATAACTAGTTTAGCAAGTTGATTCAAGCTACGACTATAATAATGATTACGTAAGATACAAGTTAAAAAATAGAACATGCTATGGCTAGCTATGTTAAGACTTCCTAACCTCAGAATCGACTCTCAACCAACAAACTCATGTCAATCAATTGATTAAGAAATCCCACATGAGATTTTATCCTTCATTAAACATGTGCCCTCACGGAAGGGAGTTACCCAATGTCACACGCAAAAATAATTTTTACATCACAACATGTGTGGGTAATAAAAAGAATTACCTCACTCTCACAAAGAATTCACATGCTTCATGTCATGACCCATAAGCTTGCCCTTGGTGTTTTACTCCACTAATTTCAGGATGTATGAATGTAAAAGATCAAGTAGGACTTTGTAGGTTTGTAATGTAACTCGGGTATAGGTAGGTGCTATTATGGCCAGTAATAGTGACTATCTTTCCTAAGCTCTTTTAATACATCATGCCCTCATGCGAACTTCCCTTCCCTTACTTCACCTTTTTATCCTTGATGGTTTTCTTTTTCCTCTCTTGTTTCCCCTTTAATTTAGGCACTTTTGACTTCTCAGTAAGGAGCTCTATAAATAATTTTCATTACTTTGTTTTCTCTTTTTTTTTTTTTTACTCCTTAATGATGATCAACTACTTTCACACAAGTGCACCTTTGTCCTTTCTCAACTTCTACAACTTGCTACTTTTCATTTCTTTTCTTTCTCCTCACTCCTTTACTCTTTCAGATTTCTCTTCTCCAAGCGCTTAGGAGCTTTGGGTCAAATTCAAGGTTAATGAAAGAAAAGGGTTAAGCTTATGTTGCAGCTATCAAAGAATAGGCTCAAGACTCAACGGGGCTAACTAGGATTAATTTCTCAAGGTAGGTAAGCGAGGGATAAAAAATTAGGGTCATTCAAAAATGCCTAAATCATCTCCTACAATTCACATCCTTCATTTCAAAGCACAACAATCACACCAGGCAAGTTCTAGACAATCCGCAATAGCATAGAATACTCAAAATTACACTCACTGCACATGCTCAATTCAAGACACATTCAACGGACTCTTACTAAGCTAATCACAAGAATTCAAAATTAATCTTCAATTATATTGAGTCAAATTCAGAGCCTAAGTGTCTCAAACAAGTTATACACTTGCATGCTTTCAACACTAGACATATTGCATCTTACAACCATATCTAGCACATAACAAGAACATCAAGCATCCATTAGCTACAATTTCAAAAACCCGACATCTATCATTAATTTTCCTCCAAGGCGGTGGGTCATCCATCCATCGTCGGAAACAGTCCCTAACTATGACTAAAACATTATAGAAAATAAAAATTTTATTCTTCGGTTCAAACATCCCCGTCGGAAAAGAACCGAAAGAAAACCAGCGGGTGATGAATTCATGCTTGACTCACAAAGATTTTTCAAATTTTCTCATTTTTCCAAACAAGCATTACATTCACCAACAATTTGTTAAGCACAAAAATTTTGAATTTTTAATTTTCCTGAAATTTCCCTCACCCCACACTTAAATCATGCTATGTCCCCGTAGCATCAAATTAACATTTCAAGAGGGCAGAAATACTCCCTGAGGCCTTTAGGCCACAGCCCCAGTATATTTTCACAAATTGCACAGCGGGTGGTCGACCCACACTTTTCCTTTCTAATGTAACACTAGCTTCCTCCTCCGAGGTACTCTGACTTCCTCCACCTGTGCCTAACTTTCCACCAAAGCACAAACAAACAAATTGATAACAAAATCAAAACAAAAATCAAAAAATTACAAAGGTGTACGAGGTACCCTTGGGTTGCCTCCCAGCGACGCCTTGACAACGTCTCGTGGCCGACGTGGGCTGCCCCTTTTTCAGGACATCCTCACCTTCTGGGTTCTCTTTCCCGAGGAGCATCTCCTTTCTTTGCTGTTGAGAGGAAACAACCTCCACTCTGTTCCTCCCTTTCTCCAACTTCTTCTCAATTGAAGCCCTTTATTAGACTTGGGTTGAACACTTGATGTTGCCTTTGAGCACATTGCACTACCGTCAGACTCCTCCACCCCCACACTCATCACTCTGCCAACACACTAACTGACAAAGGTTTCTGTAATGTGTGGATGGGTTTATTTCTTGGTAGACACGGAAGATTTCTTTGCTTCCATCCTCGACCCTCATTTTGGGGTCCCATCTTAAAAATCAATCACCGCTCCTCAGGTGGCCAAGAATGCGATCCCAAGATTGAGGCACTGGTCATCTACCTGAAAATCTAAACAATAAAAATCCTTGGGTATAATAAATTTACCTACTTTGATGAGAAAGGTCCTCATGAATCCGTCGGGTGTCACTCACGACTTGTCGGCCAGGCGCAACATCAGCCTTGTCGGTCTGGTCTTCCCAACCCAAAGGTGTTGAATAAGGATAGGGGCATTAGATTAACTGCTGCCCCTAAATCACACAAAGTCGGAGCACTTCAGCTTTACCAGACATTTGTATGGGGAGGTAAAACTCCCGGGGTCTTTGAGCTTCTTGGCATTTTGCTCAATACCACGTGACTACACTCCTCGATCGGTGCTACGGTTGAATATCCCCAATCTAACTTTGTTCGCCATCACATCCTTCAAGTATTTAGCATACTTGGGCATTCCCTGAAAGACATCAATAAGAGGCAAATTTATGTGAAGTTCTTTGAAAGTCTCAAAGAACTTTTGAAACATTCCTCCTCCTTGCTCTTTTTGAATCTACGAGGAAATGGTGGTGGTGGTCTTTGTCTTGGCTGCAATGAAGATGCATTTGTTGCCCAGCACCCTGATTTGCTCCAGTATCGGTTGATGGTCCTGGTCTTACCAGCTCGGTTGCACCTCTTTTCTCACTCTTTAGGCCATGCATCGACTAAGCGCCTTCGCTTCTGGAGTGATGGCATTGATGCGCCGGGGTTAGGATACGCATCGCTTGGTAATCCCCCTTGCGGCCTCATATTTTAAGCAGCCACTATTTGACCACTTGCTTTTCAAGATTTCGGGTGGCTGCTTGCTGGTTCATTAAGTCTGCTGCCATCCTTGCTTGATTTTCTGCTAAGCGATTACGGGTCTCCATAATTTTTCGGTGTCTCCTCAATGCGTGCTACTATGCCCATCAATGCGCCTATTAACAACGTGCGATGTTGTTGAGGTTGCAAAAAATTCTGCTTTTGATTCCACCCCAAGAAGAATTCAGTGGCCCTGCCAATTTCTGTTGGAGTTCTTTCCGAAATTCTGATTCCGTTGCACATTCCCAACACAAAATTAGTGATTCCGGATTGGCTCCATAAGATTATGCGTTGCCCATTATTACCACAAATTTCACACCAACTCGGAGCTTGCTGAACTGCATTAACCTGGCCTGGTGTTGGTGCATACTCAGTTTATTGAACTGAGTCAACATTTGATGTTGAAACGAAGCTAACTGTCTTACCAAGGCATTCAAGCCTTTCGATCTGCTTCTGCTCAACCTGCTCTTCTTCCTGCCCCTCTTGATGATTCGTTGTGCCACTCTAGAGTTCCTTGTGCAATTCTGTTCAACAAAGTGTACAACTCATCATATGTCTTCTCCAAGGCTTGCCCACCCGCTGCAGAATCTAGTAATATTTTTGTTTGTGGGTCTAGACTTTCTACAAAGATATGGGCCGACACTTCATTTGATTGATGATGATGGGGGCAGGTCTCTCAACAATGACTTGAATCTTTCCCAAGCCATATATAGGTTCTCATCGAGGCTTCTGCTTGAAACTGAGTATTTACTTCTCAACTTTGCCGTCTTGCCTGAAGGATAGAATCTAATAAGGAACTTTCTGTGCAGTCATCCCATGAAGTAATGGAGTTCGGTGGCTCGGCCTTATTCACTTTTCGCCTCCCCCAACAATGAAAATGGGAAGAGGTTAAGCGGACATAATCTGTGGACACGCCGGTGGGGACAAACGTGTCGCTTATCTCAAGAAAGCTCTGTAAGATGTTCTTTGCGGGTCCTCATGTGCCACCCAGTGAAGCCCCGACCACTAGAATGTAACAGCTGCACCATGTAATGCATTTAAGCTCAAAGTTCCCTCAGGCTCCGGTTTACGGATCTGAGTTCACATTTGTCGCTAGTGGGATTTCCACTTCTTGAACTGGTCTTACTGCCATTGATTTCGATAACAGTTGTACTTGTCCCGCGGGTGGTTGTTTGTACCTTTCTTGAAGTCTCCTCAACTTTTGCTCTAGAGCTACTCTCCTTTGCAAATGGATTTGACGTTCGGGTTCAAGCAGCGGTTCCACAAAAACTATCTATTTCTAGCCAGCTCGGCAGGACAACCTGCACCTGCAAATAGACAAATTAAGACCAAGTTTCTCAGCACTTAAGAAAATTTAAAAATACATAAAAACAACTAAGTTATCAAAACTTCGCCGGAGTCCCAGAGCACGCGGCGCCAAAAACTTAGATGAGACGCAAGTGTACGGAATTCGTGCAAATATAGTGGCTCTTTAGAACCAAATGTCGAACCCACAGGGACTGGAACAATTCATCTAACTATCCATTTCTAGTGTGATCTTAAATATCTAAAGTGTTGGTGATAGACATTTTCGTTTGGAGAATAATTAAGTCTAGTTTGGGTCATGAAATATTCTGAAAGTGCTAGGAGCAACATAGAGTCAAAACAATTAATCATGCGATACTACGATTGCAATGGAATAAGTATGGGACTACAATTGTTATTTCACATAACTGGAATTGCATGTTCATGGTCTTTCGAGCCTCTTAACACGGCAATCTAGCCTCACTGCATCATTGTGAGCGAGGAGTTTAATTTTTTAGTCGCGGGCAATCAATTATGTTGTGGTTTGCGGGGAAACGATTAGGGACTTTCGTACGTCTAGCCATTTAACGCAACTTAGCCGCGCAACTACTTCTTTGAGTGGTGATGTGACATCCAAGTTGGTCTTTCATAACCCCGTGTCGTAACCAAGCAAGGTGTTAGGTATATTTCTATCCAAACACGGAACCTCTCCCGAGATTACTAATGCTCCCCACATTCTCATGTCACGGTAGGCTAATGCCTTCTCAAGCTATTTCCCAAGCTAAGCAAATGTGCTTTTATGGTGATAAATCATAAAAACAACCAACAAATCAGGAATGCAAGACGAAAACAACAATCAATAACTCAATTCCAAAACAATATCTTAAAATTACAATCATAATTCTTGGCTTCGGCCCGGAAGGTTCGCTGGAAAACAATAGTGGCTTAAAACTTCAACATTAATCTCCTAATCTGCATTATCTACATCCTAACTTCTGCCACTTACACCATGAGTTGGTGACAGAGAGGGACTGACAAACGCTAGCTGAGTTCTCCCACTTCTCCCTTCACTCCTATGCGGTTTTCTGAATAAAATCGTGACCCCGTGGAAATAAGAGCTAGGGTCCTATTTATAGTAAATGGAGAACGTGCATAATTTGGCCTGTCATGGAACGGCTCCGTGTCATGGAGTGTATCGCGAGCACTGCCTCCGTGACACGGAGGCATCGTAGCTCACTTCCCAAATCAGCGAAAAGCTCGGCCTGCGGCAGCATCTTGCCGCGATGGCAACGTGGTACGCTGCTTGGGCAGCGCGTCACACACCTTTGGTCGCGGAGCCACCCTGCCGTGGCACGCTGCCAGCGCAGGGGCTGTCTTGGGCAGCACACGCCGTGGCACGTTGCCGACGCCCGGGGTAAACATTTTGGGCCTCCTCTTCGCCACCGTTCGCGTGTTGATTCCTTCTCCAGAAGCCTCTACTTCACCAATTCATGAATTAGCTCCTCAAAAGTCATCAAAAACCTACAAAACAAAGGCTTATCATATTGGTTAGCACATATCTTCACATTTATATAAAATTACATGAAAATGTATCAAATAGCTTAGACAACACGACTAATTTAAGCTATTAAGCGTATCACGGGACCTATATTATTTCCCGTGATCCTCTCTTGTTTAAAACATAGAATTTGACTTCTAAGTCTTGTTGTTTTATCGGATGGAATGAACCGTATCAAGAATTTCTTTGCAAGATCATCCCACGTGGTAATGGAATTAGGTGGCTCAGCTTTCAACCACCTTTTAGCTTCTCCCAAAGGTGAAAATGGGAACAATGTAAGCCTGACATAATCTGATGACACTCCAGCGGGGATGTAAGTGTCACTGTCTCAAAAATTTTGGAGGTGTTATTGTGGATCCTCGTGAGGAGACACATGAAGCGCCTTGGTGTGCGGCTTAATTGCACCTCATTGCGTTTAACACCAGACTTCCCTCACAGCTCGGGTTTGCGAATGCTAGATGTGACATTATTAGCATGTGGTATCGCCACTTCGCGAACCGGCCTAGCTGCCATTTCCTCGAGCACTTAACACTGCCCCGTAGAGTGGTGGATTACATTGGTTGCTCGGGATTGTTTGTTTGAGCAGCTGCGACTTTCTCTCTAGAGCCTCTCTCCTTTGGCGATGGAATTGTCTTTCCGGCTCTTAGGATAGGTCACCAGCTCCTTGTCTCTTGCCAGTGTTCAACAGAATTCAATATCTGCAAGAAAAAGGCTAAGACCAAGTTGTCAACACTAATATAGAAATAGCAAACTAACACTTAAGAAAATTTTTTTGCCAGTGCCAGGTCCTAGACAACGGCGCCAAAAACTTGTTCGTCCGTCTTATGACACACGCAAGTGCACGTGGTCAAAAAAGTAGTAAAATGGCTCAAGTAAGCCAAGTATCGATCCCACAGGGACTGGACTACGATATCAATTTAATCAAGTGTTAATAAACTTTAACTCTAAAAATGCAGACAACAATGTGAAAGAGATTTTTATATTTAGTTTCCTAATTTATGCTAAGTCTAAAACAAATATACAATTTGAGTCTGAACTATGAATATGAGCATGCTGAGGCTAAAACGAACATGTAGAGAAATAAATTATGGATACAATTTGATCTATCTTTCCTCCAGGTTGCTAGTCAAGAATTATGGATTAAAACTCTCATATTTAACCCAACAGAATCATGAACCTTCCACCTACATTTCTGTGATAAAAAAATTCATATTTCTAGCCATACAAAACCGATTCCGTGATTGACTAATCAGACTTTTTCGGGTATATTTCTATTCTGAAGGTAAAATCAATTCTCAATTTCTCAAACTAAGAAAAGATCATATCCTATCAATTCACAACTTTCAATTTCTTGCTCTCTCGAGTGAAACCCAGGACTTTTAGATATGCCCAACATTGGCCAAACATTGTCACGGTAAGAACAAGAATTAATAGAACAACCATGGAAGAGAAGATGAAAAACCAAATGATCAGTAATTACATTTCACTACAAATGTTCTTAACCTCAGCAAGAAGTGAATTTAGCCACTCATTTGTGGATTAAACATCATCAAATGAGTGTAAATCATACAAGCAATTGAAGAAAGGAGAAGAGATTAAGAAAAACCTAAGATTTTCATCCCCTCAGCTACTTTTTGTAACCACGTTCTTGCTCTACCAAGTCAGAATAATTAAAAATGAACCTAAGTGTTCTATTTATACTGGTGGGAATTTTTCCCAGAATAATAAGAAACGTTTCACGGAGTGCATCGCGAACACTGCCTCCCGTGACACGGCTACAAGCAGCCACCCTCCGAGTCCAGGCCTTCCAGGTATTTAAGCCCAACGTGCCACGGCGTGCAACACGGTGTAGCCAACGTGTGCCATGGATCCAACGCGCACCTTCACTGGAATTCCATTTCAAGTAATTAGGTCCAGCGTGCCACGGCAATGCGGACCTCCTCCGGAAATTTGCCAATTTTTAACATCCAGGGCAGAATGCATCCGCGATAGCGGCGTGGCTGCGGCTCCATCGCGAGGCCAGCACCTTAATCCATGCTTTCCTTAGCCATTTCCTTGCTCGCTTCCGAGTCTCCATTCGATTTCTCCCAACATGCATCTTAGCTTCATAAACTTATATTTTTCCTGCAAAACAACGCTAATCATGTTGGTTAGTATAAATTCACATTTTAACTACAATTTACACATGAGGAAATGTACAAACATCGATGATTAAACAAGAGCGAAATGACGCATTTGGTATCACTTGGGCATATAAATATGCCCAAGATCAATCCTTTCGTAGGGGATACCTTGAACAACACTTGATCTCTCCCTCCATGAATTCCATATCCCTCACCTTATTATTCGATTGTCTTCATACGTCTCTCGGAGCAACTACAAGGTAATTGATGTGTTGTGAGTTTACAGCACTTTACGATGCTCAATAAGAAAATAGCATTGACTTAGGTATTTTATGTGGATATAAAATTTTTCTTTGGTTACAGGATAAATATATGTTTTGAGAAAAATGTGCAAAATATAGCACGAAAGTGTAGAAAATAGGCTTAAGTCACAGTCCTCAATACGAGTAGTAGGAAGGGGCTACGAATTGTTATGCTAGTCATGAAGTTTCAGAAAGCTAGGGATGAAGAGGAGTGTATACAGGACTCTCAGTACGAATTGTACAAAGCTTGTACGGGCGTGGTGAAGAAGTCGTGGATACATTCAAAAGATTTACTGTGGTAGGTTCACGCTACGGATAGACAGCTTGAGTTGTGGCGAGAAAGTGCGAGTCATACCAAAGCATTCGTGATGAACTTCAGAAAAATTTCAAAGTCTTAGATTCAAGCCACAGAAGCTCAGTATGACTCGTAAGAAGCATGTACAATTCGTATCAAGGTCCAACACTTAGCTAAATTTCAACCAACCAATGACCTACGGGAAGAAGGTACAGCAATACATACACTACGGGTCATAGGACAAGTAGTGACGCCGACGACTTTAGTTAATAAATACACCTGTTAGCCTAGGAAAAAGATTTTATGTTTGTATAAATACGTTTTATGTTTTATTTTCAAAAAGAGGAGGGTAATTAGGAGTGATTAGAATTGATTAGTAATGAAGTTAGGGAGACTTAGATGTGAGAATTGAGTTGTTCAACTTGTGATCAATCTTTCTTGGTTTTTATTTTTTGTCTTTAAAAGGTAACTTATAAATTACTAAAATACCCATCAAATATTAAAATTAACCTTCAAAAATTATAATTTAAAAATTAATTTATGTATTTAAATATGAATGCAAATCACAATCTTGCAACTATGAGGCTAAAACCTCCATGGGCTATGGTTGTTGGAACCATGGTGGATTAACAAGCTAGGGTTACATAAAAGTTATTCAAAACCAATACAAAACACTTGTATTGTATTATCTTCATGCTTTAACATTTCTTAACGGTGTACAACGTTACGACATACCCGAACTACTTGCTTGAGCCTAGAGAGGTAGAGATTAGGAAAAGAGAAGTTCAACAAAGCCTTGATCTTAATGATCATTGTATTAACTTGAGTTGTGGTTGTAGGATAGTTAAATTTGGGACATCTTGATAATGGTTAATTTGCAATCGCTCATGAGACGACTCGGTGATTGAGTATAGTCATTCAATAGGGATGAGCTAGTCGTTGGATGAACCTAAGTTATCAGTTCTACAAGTAAGCATTGGTGATGATCACGTATGTATATCAAACCTAGTTATCTTTCATTCTTGATTTCAATAGCTTTGCTTGTGTTTTAATTATTGTTTTCTTTAGAACCCCCTCTTTGGAGTAACTAACCAACAAGTTTCACTTACCGGATTTTAGTCTAGCTCTTCCATATTCCCTGTGGGATCGACCACAACCTCTAGTTGGGTTCTTTATTGACAACGTCCGCTTCATACTTCCGGTAGGAGGTATGGTTTGAGCGCTATCAAAAAGTGGCACTTGTTGTCGGGGAATACGGCTAAGACTAGATTATTTTGCTTGTATTTGACTTTTTTGGTAGTTATTTCCTTAGTATGTTTTCTTTTCGTTTTTGATACCCACAACCTATTTTCCGGTTAATGCCAAGCACACGAGTAGTGGCGATCCTCGGTCACGTTGAACCGAAATTGAGCAGACAACGCACGGGATGGAGAACCGGGAACAGGAGATGCTCGCATAGCTGAAGAAGCTAGGAAGGCTGAGCTAGCTCGGCAAGCTGCACTCCGAGGATACGAAAGATGAAAAATGGGTGTCTTGGTCGACACGGGAGGGAAAGAGGTTATAGACTTTCCCCTCGGTTCTTCGATGCGAGGTCATAGGAGGTACTCGCAGGTCCCTAGGTAAGTTTTCAAAACTCTGACTCATGGGTCCAAGGGACGAGTCGTGCATCCCTTCATACGACTCGTGGTACGAGTCGTGAGGGTCCAAAAGTTTAAAAATCACCCGACTCCACCCAGGTTTTCACACCTCACACGACCCATCTTCCCCACGCAAACGAAACCAACCTCACGAACCTTACCTTCCAAACCTCACACGCAGTAACTCAAAAGCTAGGAGTCTTCGAGCAATTTCGTGCTCAAATTAAGCGCGACTCTACTCACATTTGTGATTACTAGTTGAAGAAAGAAGCAACAAGTAAGTAATGCATTGAATATCGAAAAATTTTAACTTGCTTAAATCTTTCACTGTCAAACCTTTGTGAGTATTAACTGCTCAAAGAATTTCAAAAAATACAATGATCAGGGATGTTGTAAACCATGAGCGACTGAAAACATTATCTTTTTGTTGGATTAAACTTTGAATTGAAGTTTTCAAATTTTGAGTTACGGGTAATGATTAAAAAGGGAGGGATGAGTAGTGTTTAGCTGATTGAATGATAATGCCTAAGCACAGGAAATACAGTACCCAAATTGTGACAAAAAGAACCCCTGCAAACTAGACAAAGAATTTGAATAAGCCAAAGTGGTATAAAGTACAGTACGGTTCGTAGTTTGTCACTATATGAGTGGAAATGCTAGCATTCATACCAAGAGCGAACAACACTTATCGAAGAGCCTTCTTATGACTCGTGGAATCAACCTACGAGGTTCGTACCATGAGTCATGGAAAAATGCAGAGGAAATGATAATGTTGAGGATTCTTCAGATGAATCAAGGTATGGGTCGTACCTTCATGGTATGAAATTAGGTACACATTGAGTCATATCATGCATATAGGATTTTGGGCCTTCATACGAGTCATACCTTCGGGATCGACCATGTTAAGAATCTGAAAGTGTTCTCTTCTTGTTCTTTTTTCTCAAATATGGAATTCTAACTTTCTTCTCTACAGGAACAAGTGACAATGAAATTGAAAAGCATCCAAAGCAACGGCAGGAGAACATTAATTGATGAAACATCGAGTCTAAAGTGGGCAATCAGACAACTCTAGTGGTTCGGTTGAGGATTCTTGGGTAGATACTTCAGACACTGATGAAACCAGAACAACTAGGGAAAGAACAAGAGCAGCTAAAGCAGCTACTGCCACATCGCCCAAGCTCGATTCGAGGAGGGAGCTAGAAAAGGTAATCAAGTGTTGGGAAACGACTCAAATGCAGTGGATGGGTCTGAGGAGACCCAATCAGGTGAAGAAAGTGGCATCAGTGAATAAGAGGAGGAGCGCCAAGAACAATCCAAGGAGAAGCATCAGGAAGAACCGTAGATCCTCACAAATACCTTTAGAATGAGTTCAGAAGATAAAGCGGATATTTAGCTTCTATGGTTGGTGGATGGCCAAAACTCCTAACCCAATATACATAGAATTGGTCAGGAGTTCTACGCCAACTATTTGGCCAGCATGGAGCAAAGCAAGGAGGGAAAAATAAAATACCATCCATGACTGTAGGAGTGTGATGGTCCAAGGATGAGAGATAGACATATCAAAGCGGAGACCATCTCTCGAGTTTTATTCTAACACCCTAAACGTTCCCTAGGTCAGACCCGAGACTTACAACAAAAAATAGCAAGAAAACAATACTAGAACCAAAAAAAGAACCTCAGTACGGGTCGTTGGAAGTGCTCGTTGTTTCATTACCCGAGAGAAAGCTATCGAGAAATTTTGCGGAACCCGCAGCGAGGGGATTGTAGGGAAACGTGGCTTGATTGAACTTTGTCATTATTTGTGGTCGTTGAAGTAGATTAAGAGATTTTTGAAGGAAGAATGGGGGAAACCAACGGATGGACCAATGGTTCATTGTTTTTTACCATGACCCGTAGGATGGGTCGTTGGTTCTGCTAGTTTATTGAAAATCTCAGGCTAAGTTCGGAATCGTTCTAGGTATATGGATAGAATTGAACCGGTGAATTTATGGAAGCAAGATGTTAATATAAATTCCCAAGTATAAGAATTGCATTACATGCAAATTTATGTTTATAAGGGATCTCTAGCATAGGTGAGTTGAGCCCCTTGCCGAGTGAGTGTTCATATAAGTTCTCCACGGAGTCAACTTCAAATGACCGTAGCTCTCATTGTACAAAATATTTTTGGATGATTCAATATCTCAAATTGAAGCCATTGAAGTATTCTTTCCAACGCATCCAACCTTGCATCAATCAGAGTTCAGAGTAAAAAATTATAGGCAGTTTAGTGAAGAAACGTAGGTAACAACGAACCTCAAAACAGGCCGTTGTAACCAACACGACCCGTCTGTTGGTCGTTGGAACTGCCAATTTCAAGTCTTTTTTTGGCAATTTGAGGTGTATTTTGGTAAACTCCTATGCTTCCTAACTCCTAAATACGTTGATTTGGGCTTTCATAAGGTCAGATTTGAGATTAATATAGCTAAATCCTCACCCTCTTCAAAAGATCAGTAGTTGAATTTTCTCTCAAGAAAGGAGCTAGGGTTCTTCTTCGACCTCTTCAAATCTTCTTGGACTCTTCAAGAAAATTCAAGGGATCATCAACCTTGGTATGTAGGGTTATGAATGGGTGTTTCCGTTCACACCCATGCCCAATCTCTCCTAATTCATGAAATTTGATGAAAAATCTTATGGGGTATTTTTTTTACTTAAATCTTGTGGAATTCTAAAGATCTATTAATGGGTTATTTTATTTTGTGATTTATACTATATTTTCCTAATTATGATCCAATTCTACAACTAAACTGTCCGTTTTTACTTACCTTGCATACTCAGATTTTGATTATAAAATTATTGATTTCGATTTCTATTAAATTAGGCATAATTATGAATGATCTATGATGAATCGAGTTATGATTTTTACTTCAATTGTTAATATTCACAAACCCATCATAATTTATGATTTGAAATATGTATTTATTCAAATACCCACTATGATTTGATGATTTGCTAAGTATATGTATGATTTACAAGTATGCATGAGACCTATGATTTATGAATTATGTTTTGACCAACTCGCGGGCCTTATGTCATGGCTAGTTCACGTATTTACAAGTATGTTTATGGTTATCATAATTTAACTAGCCCATGAATCTCATGCATGTTATACTATGAGCACTATATATGTTTTGAGAGTAGTATTTAACACCGAGTAGGTTCGGGGCCTAGGTTCTGCTCTGGATCTCATAACTACGTGCCACCGTAGGATATATTGGGACCTCCCTTGTGACTGTCCCCGGAACAAATGGCCATTTTGATGTGTGATCATGTGTTTCATGGTTCTACCCTTGGCAAGGTACGAACACCCTTCCGACTAGGGTTATAAGTCAGGCTCCATGTGTGCTCATATAGGGTATGTCGGTTATGAGAATCTCCCACTGTTCCACATGATTTATGCATGTTTATGATTATGTATATTGTCTCAAAGCATGTTCAATAAAGCTTTTCTCTTATGATTAGGATTGCGATGGTATTACTAATTTTTTTAATACCTTGAGCCTTATGTTATATTATGATATTTATGTTATGAGCATGTTGTCCTACTCTTATGATCATTTATGAGTTTTTATATATTTTAAATGTCTATTTTACTTACCTTGCATACTCGGTATGTTCCACGTACTGACCGCATACTTTTTATGTTGTATCATTTCGGGATATAGGACCCGGCTCTCAGGCTCATCCCCGCAAGTAGTCCATTCAGAGTTAGCTATCATCCCTTTTGGTGAGTCCTCATATTCTAAGGGTCATACGTTCAGACCTTGATGTTCTTTTGCTTCAGTTTTGCCAGCTTAGTTGGGGATATTGTCCCATAACCCATCTAATATGATAGAGGCTTTCAAACTAATTATAGTACTCTGTTGTTATGTATTTTAGTACGTTTCGCTTATCATGCTATGTTATGTTACCTTATGTTTCTACTATATCGTATGTTCAGTATTCCTCTCTAAGTGATATGATGTTAGATGAATGTTCATGACATGGATCGACTTGGAGTCTCTCGGGACTCGTTGTCCCGTGTTACGATCTAAGTCTATGTTCGGGTCGTGACAAACTTGGTATCAGAGCATTAAGTTTTTAAATGTCCTAGGGTGTCTGAAAGCCGTGTTAAGTAGAGTCTTTTCATAGGTGTGAAGCACGCCACACTTATGAAGAAGAGGTTGCGAGACGTTTAGGAAATGTTCCCTTATTTCATGATCTATGTCGTGCGATGAAATATCTTTCTATCCTTCTAACTCGTGTATTCACACTCCAAAGAATAACGCCAGTTAGTTGAATAGAGGCGCTCTCGAGTCATTTCTCCCTACAGGAGTTAAGAAAAGCTAAGGCAGAAGAATTCGTGAACTTTAAGTAAGGAACAAAAGAGTGGGGAAGTACGGCTGGAGAAGTATGAAGCCTCCCATGATAGCCTTATAGGTAAATGGGAAGTCAAGAGATAATGATTTTTTCCTAGCCTCAAGAAGGGGACCAATCCTCAGAATAATGACCTTTATGCTAAGGGGAAAATCATAAAGTGAAGGACCAAGTCAAGCCTTGAGTTTCAATTGTGAAGGTCCAGGATTAGTAACTATGGGAGATCGATCCACGCTTATTCAGGTGTCCTTACGTAATTCAGTCTATGTGATACTCTACTCATGTCGTATATGAACATGTTATGCCCATTTCTAAGTTCCAAGTACTCCTTGCGTGTATTCGTACTCAGATTCATAGAATGAGAAGAAACTACTTCTGATGGTGATTCTAGTCTTCTTCCACGATTCCATAAATCTCAGCTTTATGTCATGTCCCTTGTTATGTATGTAAACTCATGTCTCTCAGCATGCTCATCTCTATGGACTCAGTCCTTAAGATTTGCCTTATCGGCTCAAAAGATCGTGTTATATCAAGTATATGCCCAACTTAGATTTTTTGAATGATTCATGCTCATAATTTCCTTACTCGAAGCCTTATGAATATTCCGCCATGATGGAAATGATGGTTAAAATGTGTACATTCAAGACAACCCTCTATCCCTGCCATAAGTGTCAGGTATGTAGAACATCAGGAAGTACAGTTATCAGCCAAGCCTTGAAGTGTAACAACCCACATGGTCATTTTGTGACTTTTGACCCGTTTCCCTAGTTTGAACCTTTTCCTATCTTTATTTTGATATTTATGACTTGCGGAGATGGATGACACCATTATCGCGATGATCCAATGAAGATTAGATAAGATTTTTGGTTTTTGGAAGGTTTGAAGTTTGAAAGGTTTGACCAAAGTCAACATTTCAAGTTAACGAGCTTGAATTTGGATTCTAAAATCTCTGTTAGTTTTGGATGGTTATTTATGACTTAGTTGAATAGTTTGCATAGATTTCGAGGTGTTCGGAAGTGATTTGAACCTTTGGTTGAATTTAGGAGCTATGAGGAAGCTAAGTTTGACCATGATCAACTTTCGATCAAAATGACCTCATATCGGTGATTTGATGATTTCAACATGTCCGGAATGTGTTTTATGAATGAATTGTATGTTTGGTTTGTGAGTGGAGGAATCCAGATGAGTTTCGGGTGGATTTGAACGTTTTGTATGTTTAACATGATTTTAAGCATAAAATGTGACAACTCAAAGGTTCATTTTTAGTTTTTGAGATCGAAAAATTATTCTGAGGCTTTCAAAATTCTTAGCATGAATTATAGGAGTTATTTTAAAAGTTTCATGCAATTTCGATCGGATTTTATTACAAGAGATGAAATAATTTTTGAATGAGAAAAAATAACGTTTGATTGGGCAAACGAGCACCAAATGAAGTTTCGATTGAACTAGTAAATCATTATCATTATTTGGGAACTATAGGAAAAAGAATCGTTGCATTTTGAGTTTGTATGATGAAGTTATGGCCATTTTAGTAAAAATTAAAGTTGTTGGGGTAGTGCTGGTGCAGCCCTATATAAATACCTGAACAGTGTATTTTTGCACAGACTGTGTTTATTTTGTATTTTGAGCATACTTGGAGTTCTAGAGCTTGAAATTGAGTGTTTTTTGCAACATTCTTCTCTATTTAACAAGGGGGTAAGTATCTAAACCTTAATTTGGTAATTCTCCGTGATTTTGTCAGTTGGTTTTCATTTTCATCCAGAAATTTATTGGAGAAAAATTGAGGATTTTGGGTTTAGAGTTAAGAGACTGTATTTTGATGAATTCAAAATCGATTTGAGCTCCGTTTTGGATGAAATTTCATATTTGAGTTCTTTACATTATGGGTAACATGGTTTTTAAATAAGATTCCAGTTTCGTCCTTGCGGGCTCAGGGTGACTCTTGGATTGACTTTTTGGGTTGGTATAGAAGTATATCAATATGGGTATCCATGATTTTATTTTCTTATTTAGAATACGTATTTGACGAGATTTCGATCATTCAAAAGGGATATGGAAGGGCAAATTTGTAATTTGATGCTTGAGCTTTATTTTGAGGCAAGTAGAGATTTCTTAATTCTTTGAGGATCAAAAAGAAAGGGAAGCTTAGTCCCCAGTATGTTGGGCCATATAGGATTGTGAGACGTGTTGGAAAGGTGTCCTATGAGTTGGAGCTACCAGCGGAGTTAGCTTTGGTGCATTCGGTGTTTCATTTGTCCTTGTTGAAAAACTGCACCGGAGATCCATCTTTAGTGATTCCGGTAGAGGACATTGGGGTGAAGGACAACCTTACCTAGGAGGAGGTATCAGTCGAGGTCCTTGATCATTAGGTTCATAAGTTGAGAAATAAGGAAGTAGCCTCGGTGAAGGTTCTGTGGAGAAATCATCTTATTGAGGGAGCTACATGGGAGACCGAAGTAGATATAATGGTTGAGGACCCGTATCTTTTTCCTTCCGGCTCAGTTATAGCTTGAGGTATCAGTTTCCTCCTTAGTGCTCTATTCAGTTTCATGTCAAGTTCATGTCTCTCAGTTCCTTTCCTGTCTTAGCATGCACGTATGTTTCATGAATTCAGTGCAGTCAGGAATCTCAGTCCAGGGTCAGTCACTCCATCAGTTTTCAGCTTCAATTGTTTAGTTTTTGGGATTGCAGTTCCTTCCCTAGCCTTTCAGTATGCTTGATCTACATTCGAGGATGAATGTTCCCAAGGGGGAGATAATGTAGCACCCTAAACGTTCCCTAGGTCATACCCAAGGCTTACAGCAGAAAACAACAAGAAAAAAATACCATAACCAAATAACGAACTTCAATACGGTTCGTTGTAGGATCCAATGGGTCGTTGGAAGTGCTCGTTGTTTCATTACTAGAAAGCTGTCAAAAAATTTTCCAGAACCCACAAAGGGATTGTACGGACAGTGGCTTGATTGAATCGATCGTTGAAGTAGGTTAATAGAATTTTGAAGGAAGAATGGGGTAAACCAACGGATGTACAATCAGTTCGTGTTTGTTACCACAGCCCATTGGATGGGTCGTTGGTTCTGCTAGTTTATTGAAAATCTCGGGCAAAGTTCAGAATAATTCTAGGTATATGGATAGACCCGAGCCAGTGAATTTATGGAAGCGAGGTGTTAAGATACATTCCTAAGTATAAGAAGTGCATTACATGCAAATTATGGTCATAAGGAATTTCTAGCACAAAGTTGAGTTGAGAGCCCTTTTACTGATTGAGTGTTCGTATAAATTCTCATAAGGTTCAACTTCAAATGACCATATCTCTCATTGTACAAAATATTTTTGGATGATTCAGTACCTCAAATTGAAGCCATTGAAGTCTTCTTTCCAACGTATCCGACCTTGCATTAATCGGAGTTCAGAGTAAAATGTTATGGGCAATTTAGTGAAGCAGCAGCAGGTAACAACGAACCTCAGAAAAGGCCGTTGTAGCAACCAACGACCCGTCCTGTTGGTCATTGGAACTGCCAGTTCCAGGTCTTTTTTTGGTATTTTTGGGGTATTTTGGTGAACTCCTATGCTTCTAACTCCTAAATGACGTCGATTTGGGCTTTCTTAAGGTCAGATTAAAGGGATTAACCTAGCCAAAATTCTCACCCTCTCCAAAAGATCAATAGTTGGATTTTTTCTCAATAAAGGAGCTAGGGTTCTTTTTCAACCTCTTCAAATCTCTAGCACCATGCCAAATGTGTCCGAAGAAGAAGAGCAAAGCAAATGAAGCATGCCCAAAAGTAAACCAACCTTGGACTCTTCAAGGAAAGTCAAGGGATCATCAACCCAGGTATGTACGGTTATGAATGGGTGCTTTCATTTACACCCATTCCCAAACTCTCCTAATTCATAAAATTTGATCAAAAATCTTATGATTTTTTTTAACTTAAATCTTGTGAAATTCTAATGATCTATTAATGGGTTATTTTCCATTATGATTTATACTATATTTTCTGAATTATGATTAGATTCTACAACTATTTTGATTATAAAATTATTGATTTCGATTTCTACTAAATTAAGCATAATTATGAATGATCTATGATCAGTCGAGTTATGATTTTTACTTCAATTGTTAATATTCACAAACCCATCATGATTTATGATTTGAAATATGGATTTATTCAAATATCCACTATGATTTGATGATTTGCAAAGTATATGTATGATTTACAAGTATGCATGAGACCTATGATTTATGAATTATGTTTTGGCCGACTCACGGGCCTTATGTCATGGCTAGTTCATGTATTTACAAGTATGTTTATGGTTATCATGATTTAACTAGCCCATGAATCTCATGCATATTATACTATGAGCACTATAGATGTTTTGGGAGTAGTATTTAACACCGAGTAGGTTCGGGGCCTAGGTTCTGCTCCGGATCTCATAATAACATGCCACCATAGGATATGTTGGGACCTCCCTTGTGACTTTCCCCGGCCCAAATGACCCTTTTGATGTGTGATCACGTATTTCATGGTTCTACCCTTGGCAAGGTACGAATACCCTTCCGACTAGGGTTACAAGTCGGGCTCCATGTGTGCTCATATGGGGTATGTCGATTATGAGAATCTCCCACCGTTCCTCATGATTTATGCATGTTTATGATTATGTATATTGGCTCAAATCATGTTGAATAAAGATTTTCTCTTATGATTAGGATTACGATGGTATTATGAATGTTTTGAAAACCTTGAGCCTTATTTTATATTATGATATTTATGTTATGAGCATGTTGTCCTACTCTTATGATCATTTATGAATTTTAATATATTTTAAATGTCAGTTTTACTTACCTTGCATACTCGGTACATCCACGTATTGACCACATACTTTTTATGTTGTATCGTTTCATGATACAGGATGCGGTTCTCAGGCTCATCCCCATAAGTAGTCCATTCAGAGTTAGCTATCAGCCCTTTTGGCGAGTCCTCATGTTCAGAAGGTCATTTGTTCAGACCTTGAAGTTCTTTTGTTTCATTTTTGTTGTGTTAGCTGAGGATGTTGTCCCATCAACCCATCTGATATGATAGAGGCTTTCAGACTAATTATAGTACTTAGCTGTTATGTATTTTAGTACATTCCGCTTATCAAGCTATGTTATGTTACGTTATGTTTCTTCTATATCGTATGTTCAATATTCCACTCCAAGTGATATGAAGTTAGATGAATGTTCATGTCATGGGTCGACTTGGAGTCTCTCGGGACTCCTTATCCCATGTTACGATTCGGGTCTACGTACGGGTCGTTGCATTTATGGACCATGGTTCATGTCTACACGGATGATGCCTGAGTATGACTACAGGGTGGAGGAAATGAAGCAGATCAGGAATTTGGGCTTGCAGGAAAGACAGAGGCAGCCGCAATGGTTGGCAGGTGTGATTGTTGAGAACAAGGAAGAAGCTCAATAGGTTACTAATGGAAAGAAAGTGACAAAGAACTCGCTCAACTTCATAGAAAAAGCTTGTTGGATACTAGTACGCCACCAGTTAGCACCCACGGTCAATGACAACACATTGAGTGCTAACAGAGCAGCTTTGGTGGAATGCCTCATGTCCTATTATCCTATCAACATCCCGAGGATCATCGCAGAGGAGATACGAGACCGAGCGGTGGTAGTGAGCACTACCATCACATTCCTAGGTCTTGTATTCAGGCTATGCATAGAGACAGGGGTGCCAAATGACAGGGTGAGAAGTGGCTAATCGGAGGCCAGAGGATTGCGGACATCGGCCTTATCCGGGATGAGATGAACCCAATAAGACAATCCAGAATACCCACCGCATTTCCATCAGTCCAGAAAGCAAGGGAAGCATAGATGAATGTCCCCACTGTATAGGAGCATAGCGAGACACCGGCTACAGAAGTCGGTCATTCAGATTCAGCTTCTAGAACTTCAGCTGCACCACATCCTAGCCTGCAGACTCAAACCCTAGTAGGCATATTTTGGTACCTCATGACTTCCTCCAAAAACTGGCTAAATGGTTGACCATGGCCGAACAAAAAATTCAAGCTATGATGGAAAACGTAAAGTCATGGGTCAGAGCAGAGATAGATACAGCAGCTCAGGCTCTACATGCTCGTTTGGATGGATTTGAGAGCCAATTTTATGTGTGGATAGTGGAGCAGACCGACACCAACAATCTTCGTGAGGAGTTAGGGGCTCTTCAGGGCCAAGTAGCTGAGTTATCATCATGACCACTGGAAGTCATAGAAGCCCCCACTTTTTCAGACCTAGATGCAGATCTTGATGAGGAGATTAACTTGGCAGCTTATTAGGAGAGGGCGGTAGCTGTTGGAGATAAGGGAAAGAAAAGAGCTTCTAAGTAGGTTGGAGAGGAGAGTTTGAGTAAGAAGAGGAACAAGGAAAGGAAAGAACGCAAGTGGGACAGAGCAGAGATCCTGCAGACTCATGACGCACATATGTCAAAGTTGTAGGAGCGAGCTATAGGAGCAGGCAGTTCTACCATGACTCAGCCCGATCTTGCCGGTGGTCGTGACCCTTTGGGTGAGCCACATTCATCCCATATTGACACCAAGGTCATAGAAGCGGCCAAAACTACTGAGGGGGTAACCACTCCCCCTGTGGATACTTCAATGAGTGCACCGGCCACCGGTAGCACCACGATTACAGTAGAGGTTCCTCCTTCACAGGACGACAAGAGCTCCTAGAGCACCACATGTACGTTCCATTCCCCTATGATCTTATAGTTCATGCTTCAGGACGAAGCTTTATTTATCAAAAAGGGAGGGGTGTACTCTGTGATTTTTGGGAAATTTTTATTCGTCCGAGGATTTTTCTTGTTGTGTTTCTTTTCCCTCGGACATGCTATGTAGTAGAACCAACATGTTTAGGATTTTTATTTCTTATGTTATAATTTTTGTTTAATTAGACATAACTTAAGAGTGATCAGTCAATGAAAATGCACTAGTTTGATTTTGAAAAAAATTGACCCTGTTTAAAAAATTTCTAATGCATTAGCTATGTATTTTTGATACTGCATGCATGATTTCTGTGGATCTTTTGGTGTCATTTAGTTTATTAGCATGAGGAGTCTTGTTAAGCCATGTATAAACCAGAAAGGTGAGGTGAATATAAGTCATTTACCATGAGTGAGTGAGGTGTAGTACTTGGTTTAGTATTGTGTTGAAGATCTAGAACTTGCCTGGTTGGTCTTTGCATAGGCTAAGGATGGTTGGTTAGGATATGATCATAGGCCATTTTTGTTTATGCTCACTTTTATCCTAAATAACCCTACCAAAATCATATGATTCCCTTGATCTCAATTTTGAGCCTTGAATAGACCATTTTTCTTTTATTTACCGATTAACCGTACCCATTTTTTTATAATGAACCTATTTTGGCCCTGGTACTTCTTTGGATATTGTGAACCTCAACATAGGAAAAATGCCTATGTTGAGGGTGGCTAGAGTAGGGGTGCATAAGTGATGGGAACGAGAAAAAGGGAGAGAAAAGAGAAAAGGTTAAAAATGAGGTGTGGTGTGATTAAAGAAAATAGAGAGATGAAAAGAAAAAAAATTGAAAATCTTGAAAAAGAAATTTCAAAAGAAAGAAAATGTATTGGAAAAAGTTGAAAACACACCACATCCATACAAATGTACATAAGAGAGGTGAAAAGGGAAGAAAAGGAATGAAAAGCATAAAGGGTGGAATAGGTGAATGGTGTAGCCAATGTATATAGTGCCCAAGGAAGGGATAGTCACTTATAAAAATTTTCATATTTATCATGTCCAGCCCTAAAGCTTACATTACAAGACACAACAAGTCCTATAGTGATCCTAATCCGACCATCTGATAAACTGAAGAAGAGAAAATAAGGGCAAGCCTATGGTATCTAATGCATAATACTTGAAACTTGTTTGTGAGAGTGAGCGCCTTGCTTGTTTAGTCCCATGCAATATTTGACACTATATATGTGTGAGTGGGGACTTCATTTGTTGTGAGGGTACATGGATTATGTTTACTTTACCATTGGTCTGTGTGAAAAATATTGATGATGATTTGATTGCCTGTTGATAGCTAGATGACATGTCCTGATCCCTGTTTATCATATTTTGTGGTTGCTTATGGTACATTAGCTTATGTTGGTTCATGGAAAAGGGTCAGAAAATTGTTGAATGTATAGTGCAAGTTTTGTTTAGTATTGGTTGTAGTATCCTAGGTTTATTTTCTAGTTGAGCATCGTATTAAGTTTTTCTTTTTCTTTGCTTGAGGACATGCAAAAGTCTTAAGTTGAGGGTGTTGATGTGTTGTGAGTTTACAGCACTTTCAACGCTCAAAACTAAGAAAATAGCATGGACATAAGTATATTTATATGGATATAAGGAACCTTTTCTTTGGTTACAAGATAAATAGGTGTTGGAGCAAAAATATGCAAAAGATGGCCTGAAACTGTAGAAAATAAGCTTAACTCGTAGTCCTCAGTATGAGCCGTAGGAAGGTGCTATGAATCGTACTATTGGTTATGAGAAGTTTCAGAAGGCTAAGGATGAAGAGGTATATCCTACGACTCTCAGTACGAGTCATAAAAAGCTTGTACGGGCCGTAGTGAAGAAGTCGTGGGAAAATTCAGAAGATTGCACAAGAGGCTGACTCCTGCTACGGATAGACAGTACAAGTCATGGAAGCAAGGTACGAGTCATACCAAAGCACTCGTGATAAACTCTCAAAGTCAAGCCATGGAAGCTCAGTACGACTCGTAGGAAGCATGTACAAGTCATATAAAAATCCAACACTTACCCAAATTTCAGCTAGCCAATGACCTGCGGGAAACAAGTATGACCCGTACATACATGCTAGGGGTCGTAGGACAAGTCGTGACGCAGGTGGCTTCAGTTATGGAAATAAACCCTGTTAGCCTAGGAAAAGGATTTTTATGTCTACATAAATATGATTTATGTTTTATTTTCAAAAGAGAGGTAATTAGGAGTGATTATAATTGATTAGCAACAAAGTTAGGGAGACTTAGACGTGAGAATTGAATTGTTCAACTTGTGATCAACCTTTTCTTGGTTTTGTTTTGACGTTCATATTGTTCTTGATGATTTTTCTAATTAATAAAGAAGTTTTTCTCTCATCCGTAACTGTAAGTATTGATTTATGTATTTAAATATGAATGAAAATCACAATCTTGCAACTATGAGAGGCTAAAACCTCCATAGCTAGGGTTGTGGTAACCAGGGTAAATTAACAAGCTAGGGTTACATAAAAGTGATTCAAAATCAATGCAAAACACTTGTGTTGTATTCTCTTCATGCTTAAATGTTTCTTAACTGTGTACAGAACATGTCTAAATTCTTTACTTGCTTGAGCCCAGAGGTAGAGATTAGGAAAAGAGAAGTACAACAAAGTCTTGATCTTGATGATCATTGTATTAACTTGAGTTGTGGTTGCAGGATAGTTAAATTTTGGACATATTAATAACGGTTAATTTGCAATCGCTCATGAGACCTGACCCGATGATTGAGAATAGTCATTCAATAGGGACGAGCCAGTCGTTTGAATAAACCTAAGTTTTCAATTCTACAAGTAAGCATTGGTGATGATCACGTATGTATACCTAAAGCAATTATGAACCCACAGGGAACACAAAACCCTAGTTATCTTTCGTTCTTGATTTCAACTAAATCTTTAACTGTGTTTTTAATTATTGTTTTCTTTATAACCCCCATTTGAAGCCCCCCCATTTGGAGTAACTACCTAACAAGTTCACTTACCGACTTTAGTCTAGCTCTTCCTTATTCCTATGGGATCGACCCCAACCTCTAGTTGGATTTTTTATTGACAAAGTTCTCTTCATACTTCGATAAAAGGTATGGTTTGAGCATTATCAATGGTCCTGAGTTATTCAAACTTTTTCCAAGGACTCCCTCAGCAAATCAGTTCCCCAAGGTCTCACTTCAAATGCATCAAACCAACCGATTGGAGACCTGCATTTTCTCCCGTACAGAGCTTCAAATGACGCCATGCCAATGCTCGAGTGAAAGTTGTTGTTATAAGCGAACTCTGGTAGGGGTAAGAATTTATCCCAATGGCCCCCAAAATCTATCACACACGCCAGCAGCATATCTTCCAACACTTGAATGGTCCTTTTTGACTTTCTATATATCTGAGGGTGGAAGGTTGTGCTCAAGTCCAACTTGGTGCCTAACTCTGCCTGCAAGGTTCTCCAGAAATGTGAAGTAAACTGAGTGCCCCTGTCAAACACAATCGACACTGGCACCTGATGTGCTGTGATTTTACAGCACTTTCGATGCTTAAAACTGGGAAAATAGCATGGACATAGGTGTGTTTATATGGATATGAGGTGCTTTTACGTTGTTTTCAGGAAAAATAGCTGTTGAAGTGAAAATGTGTAAAAGTTGCAGAAAAATGCAGAAAAGAGGCCAACTACCGATCTTAGTATGAGCCATACCAAGATTGTACGAGTTGTACTAAGACTCATGGAAAAGCTAAAAATATTGGTCCAAGGCAAAATCAAAGTATGACTCTTAGTACGAGTCGTAACTTGAGTCGTAGAATACTTCAGAGAAATTTGCACAATTGAAGTCTCCTGATACGAGTATCACTTATGGATCGTAGCATCTACGTACAACCCGAACCAGGAACCATGGAGAACTTCAGTGATTTTTGGGACTTGGCAGATCTCATGTTATGACAAGCTGTTACGAGTTGTAGGAGCAAGGTACGAGGCGTACCAAGACATTCATGGAAATCTTCAAAAGATGCCAAAGTTCTCAAAGCCAAACCATGACTTGATTGTACGACTCATGGAATCATGTTACGAGTCGTACCAGATGCCAAAACTTAGAAAATCCTACAGAAGCCAAGGGATGTACGAGGCAAGGCACGACCCGTACAATCCTGTTACGGGTCGTATGAGGAGTCATAATATATGTCGGCGCCAGATTTAGATATTTCCCTGTTAACTTAGGAAAAGGATTTTATTATCTATATAAATACTTTTTAGATTTATTTTAGTTCATACTTGGTTAGAATCAGTTAGAGGTCCATTATTATCCAGTTTGTAATTAGTTTTTGACAATATTAGAGAGCAATTCTTGAGATCGTAACTTGGATATTCTCAATTATTCTTGACTTAGTTCCACATATTTTCTTGCAATATTCAAAGCAAGTTTTCTTTTAATCATTATTTTGATTATTTAATTATGTGTTTGTCTATGAATACTAATCATAATCTTACAACCATGAGAGGTAAAACCTCCACAACTAGTGTTATAGGAACCATGATGGATTAATGAACTAGGGTTACACAAAGTGATTCAAAATCAATGTTAAACGCTTGTATTGTATTCTCTTCATCTTAAATGTTTCTTAACGAAGCTCAATGTTAGGACATTCCCGAATTCTTTACTTGCTTGAACCTAGAGAGGTAAAGATTAGGAAAAAAAATCACAACAAAGCCTTGATTTTTATAGTCATTGTATAACTTGAGTTGCGGTCGCAGGATAGTTAATTTGGAACAAATTGATAACTGTTAAATGGAAATCGCTCTTGAAACCTAACCCGGTGATTGAGTATAGTCATCTAACAGGAATGAACCAGTCGTTTGGATGAACCCTAGTTATCAGTTCTACAAGCATTGGGATAGATCACAAGTTTAAACGTGAAGTAGTTATGAACCCATGGGGAAAGCTTACCCTTTTTAATTGCATATCTTGATAAACAACAATTGATTTTCACTCTTGTTTTACAATTGTTTTTCAATAAACCCCTCAATTTGGAGATAACATACTTAAAAGATTAAATACAAGGCGTTAGTCTAGTTCTTACCATATTCCCTGTAGGTTCGACTCCAAACTTTGTTGGGTTCTTTATTGACAACATTTGCTTCATACTTTGCCAGGAATGTGAGTTTGAGCGTTGTCAAAAAGTGGCGCCATTGTCGGAGAATACGGCTAAGATTAGATTAACTGTCTGTATTTAACTTTTGGTTTGTTACTTCCCCGTTTACGTTTCCTTTTTTCTTATGTGATTCATTCAAGTTACACCAAGGAAGCTACCTCTATGAGCACTCAGATGGAAGACAAGAGGCTGCTAGTGCCCATGGGAGAGATGATGAATATTGATACACTAACAGTCATCCTGATGAATTATAAGGGAGATGGAGTACCGGGTACATGGAATTGGTAAATGCTCTAGAAGGAATGGGGTCTTATAACTTCAGACCAAAGAAGTTAGACCTTGACTTGAAGAACCGTGTAACTCGGCCAGCAAAGCCATCAGTGGAGGTACCAACAGTTCTGGAACTTAAGGCACTACCTCCCTACCTAAAATATGCATTATTGGGGGAAAATAATACTTTGCCAGTAATTATTACAGCCGACTTGACAGACTGGCACGTAGTGACTTTGGTCAAAGTATTAAAAAGACACAAAATGGCAATCGGATGGACCATAGCTGACATCATCAGGATCCCTCTAGGCATATGCACTCACAAAATCCAGCTCGAGCCGAATTATGCACCAAGCATAGAGCATCAGCGATGATTGAACCCATCAATGCAAGAAGTAGTGAAAAGGAGATTATCAAGTGGCTAGATGTTGGTGTAGTTTACTCCATTGTGGATATCAAGTGGATAAATCCGGTACAATGTGTTCCAAGGAAAGGTGAGATCACGGTGGTGCCCAATGAGAAAAATGAGTTGATACCGACAAGACCGGTCACAGGTTGGTGTGTATGTATGGATTATCGAAAGCTCAACCACTAGACCCAGAAGGACTATTTTTAAATGTCATTCATGGATCAGATGCTTGATAGGTTGGCAGGTAGAGGCTGGTACTATTTTCTTGATGGTTATTCGGGGTACAATCAGATCTCTATAGCTCGGGAAGACCAAGAGAAGACCATTTTCACTTGCCCGTATGGAACATTTGCTTTCAGGAGAATGCTCTCTGGGTTATGTAATGCACCAACCACATTCCAGTGCTGCATGATGTCAATATTCTCAAATATGGTAGAGGATATCATTGAGGTATTTACGGATAACTTCTCAGTTGTGGGTGAATCATTCGAATCTTGCCTCAAGTATTTGGGCAAATTGTTGAACAGATGCGAAGAAACTAATCTGGTCGTAAATTGGGAGAAATGTCACTTCATGGTCAAACAAGGAATAGTGTTGGATCACAAAATCTCTGGAAAGGAGATAGAGGTGGACAAGGAAAAAATTGAAGTAATAGCAGGGTTGCCACCGCCAATTTTCGTAAAAAGGAACAGAAGCTTTTTAGGGCATGCAGGATTCTATAGGAGGTTCATTAAGGACTTTTCAAAGATTGCATAACTATTGTGCAAACTTCTCGAGAAGGAGGTGAAGTTTGTATTTGATGAAGCATGTCTGAAAGCCCTGAGTACCTAAAGGAGAAACTCACCACTTCTCCTATTATTATAGCTCCATATTGGTCTCTTCCATTTGAGGTAACGTGTGATGCTAGTGGGGTAGCCCTCATTGCTGTTTTGGGCCAACAGAGAGTGAAGATTTTTCACCCCATTATTATGCTAGTAAAACACTCAATACAGCCCAAAAAAACTACACAGTCACTGAACAGGAGCTGCTAACAGTGGTCTTTGCATTTGAAAGTTTCTAGCATACTTGCTTTAAACTAAGGTTATTGTCCATACAGACCATGCTACTTTGAGGTACTTGATGTCTAAAAAGTATGCTAAACCCAGGTTGATCAGATGGGTGTTGTTGCTCCAAGAATTCGATTTGAGGTAAGAGATCAAAAAGGAACAGAAAATCAGGTAGCCGATCACTTGTCTAGACTAAAATCTGAGGCTATAGCAAAAGAGGAAATTGATATTAATGATGCTTTCGTAGATGAATAGGTATTAGTTGCATCTCAAGACATGATCCGTTGGTTCGCTGACTATGCAAATTATTTGGTCAGCGATATGATCCCAGCAGATATGAAACCCTAGTAAAGGAAGAAGTTTTTGTTTGATGCTCGAAGGTATTATTGGGATGAACCATACTTATTCTACATTTGTGCAAATGGGTTGATTTGGAGGTGTGTGCCAAAAGTAGAGTTGTTGAGCATTCTTGATGCTCGCCACTTGTTCACAGTTGAGGGTCATCATAGTGGTATCTGAACTGCCCATAAAATTCTACAGTGCGGGTATTACTGGCCCTCTATTAACCAAGATGCTTATGATTATGCCAAGGCATGTGATCAGTGCCAAATACAAGGTGGCATTACTTGTAAGAATGAGTTATCATTGATCCCTATCTATAAAGTTGAGTTATTTGATGTATGAGGTGTTGACTTCATGGACCTATTTGTTAGCTCATATGGGATGAAATACATCTTGGTGGAGGTGGACTATGTCTCCAAGTGGGTAGAGGCTATTGCACTGCCTAACAATGAAGGAAAAAGTGTCACAGCATTTCTGCGGAAGCACATATTCGCTAGGTTTGGTATCCCCAAAGCAATCATCGGCGACGGTGGATCACACTTTTTTAACCGCCTCTTTAGAACTCTACTGGAAAAATATGGCGTAAAGAATAAGGTGGCAACACCTTACCATCCTCAATCAAGTGGGCAGGTAGAAGTGTCCAACAGGGAATTAAGGACCTAAGTTAGAACCTCAGAGGATGCTGGAGAGGCAAGAGCTTCTCCATGTATCGAAATTTCAACCTCAACAACCACTGCTCCTGTACTGCTGGTGGTATGGGAGATGCATACCTCTCCCTAACTGGAGCAAGAGCATGAGCCCCTCCTCTAGCAGCAGAAGGTCTCCGTCAATGACCTCTACCCCTTCCTCTGCTGTGAGTTGCGGCTGCCACTGCTGATTCGGGTGCTGCATTTTTGTTACCGTTTGCGTGTATTCTCACCGTCTGAAAAGGAAAGAAAGAAAAGTTGTTAGAAAAAAATTTGGATCACCAGATACCAATTGGAATCAAGTAATTTTACGAAAGGAAGGAAGAAAGGAGTTTTCCTAAAGTCCTCAGCCTCTCGAAGATAAGTTACGGACTCCTAATCCGCGAGACTCTACAAAACCCATCTTAGTGTAATGAGATCAACAAATGGGCGTGATTGACATCCACACTAACTCCTCAGTGGGCGAACTAACAATTTCCAATTCCTTAACCTTCTTTGACCATGCATAAAGAAATAAACTCATAATAGAACAAAGAGAATAGTCAACACAATTAAATTTCCCTTAAAAAATGAAACAAACAATAATCCCCAAGACCTGATTGTCATTGCACCTCAACGTCTAACTAAAAGTCTAAGAATGTCTAACTAAAGAGAAATAAAAAGAACTGCAATGTTAGAAAAGGGAAGAAATCTTCAACAAGGAGTAGTGCAGCTTTCTTGATCCAACCTTTCAAGTAAATGTTGCCGCTTTAAAGGTGAGTGTCAGGCCCCACCTTGGGAAGCGTAACTGGTACCTAATGTCACACTGGACTTTGAGCTGACCTGGCTGGACACATACACTTCTGGTCATGCCAACAGCACATAGAAAGAAAGCAAATGGATATATCACGGCTGTAAACACAGTCTCAAGCCGACTAGGCCGCAACTTATAACCTGCATAAGTCAGCTAACCCAGCAATCACGATAATAAAAAGATCCTATGAGGGGCGACAAGACCATCATACTGTCTAAGTCATAGAAAAAGGAAACAGGCAATCATATATAAATTATGTCCAACAAGGCTGCTAATAGATAGCTAAACCAAGCCCCAGACGACAGACACACAAAGCATAACATATATAGGCCCCACACAGCCAACAACGCACAACTAGCTAGAAACTAAAGATTCTGGTCTGCAAGCCTCTAAGAGTGAAATATATTGGTCTGGATAAGGCCCCAGCCTACCCAAAATCTATCTAATAAAGGACAATAAAACCTCTACTACCTAGCAAGTACAAACGAAAGGAGCTGACTAATCTGCTGATTCTGAATAGCTGCTAAAGGAGGTCCTGAAACCTGTCAGTCTAAACCTGCAAGCAAGTATGCAACACCTCATGTGTGGGTGTCAATACAATATGTACCAAGTAGGTAAGGCAATAATAATAGCTGAACAGAAGCTGATAAATAACTAAAAGTAATCAACGAAAAGAAGCGGAAGTTAACTAGTATGCTTTTTTATAACCATAACCTGCATCTAGTAGACAACTATACAAATAAGAGCGTGAGCTATACGGTTATACATTCATAAGCTATATCTAGCAAGCAAGTATGCAAACAAGAACCTAACTTGGTTCCCATAAGCCTGGAAGATACAATCATCATAGAGGTAACCTACTTGGGCCCCCATAAGCCCCAACCAGTGCCAATCAGTCTATATACCCTTATTGGTACCCCTGAGGCCCTATATGTAACTATAACTAAACATACCAGGTCTCTTAAGACTATACCAGAGCCTTCTGGGCTCCTGTTACTGTATCTGATCAATCTGGACTCCTGTAACTGAATTGGGGACTTTTGGTTCCCAGTGACTGCACCCCGAGCACACGATGCTCTACGAAGGGTCTGTAATGCCTCTGCAGCATAGAATAAGTCCATAAGTGAATGGAATTATGGCCCCGTAGGCTTCACTTTAGTCCTTATAGACAATATATGGCTCCATAAGCAATTCAGTAGTTTTGTAAGCAATACAGCATCGTAGCTCCGTAAGCAATCTATAGCTCCTTAAGTGTTAACAGCATCATAGCTCTGTAAGCAGTTCGTACAATTAGCAACCTCTTAGCTATTCATGGCGAGAGGTAGTACAACACACATTCTACCCTAACCAGGAATACTATGCTACAAGTTACAAATCTAGTCACTCAAAAAGGCGTATCTAGCCCTATGATTCTAACACGATCGCTACTCACCCCTAAAACAATCTATATAGCTGCCAACAGGAACACCCCATGTGCCTACACCTGGACAGAGGGTCCTGGCAGTGATTACAACCTCCGTCGCCTTAGACAAAAAAGGACGAGGCATGGGTGACCTAAGAGATAGGCTGAAGACCACGCTAGAACAATGATAGCTCTTAAGAAAACAGTAAGGTCGTATGCGACCAACTATTTTAGTTCCTTCACTTAGAATGACTGTGGGGCTGCTACTAATCGGACATGCTCCTAAGAAGTCCGCCCTAACTTTCCACAGGCGACTTACGATAATTCTTAGCTAGAAGGTAATACTGTACTACTATGGTTTTAGTCCCTTAGACATTAACTTGATCTGTCCAAATTGCATATGGCTCTTCTGAGCTATTCATGGCTTATCAGGCAGGTATATCTGGATTTAGCCCTTCACGGCAACATGTACATGGGCATCTACAAAACTAGCCTGGGGCATAGGCCCCAAATCTAACTACTAACAAGGTTCCTTTTCTTAGAGTATCAGCTATTCTATCAGACTTCTAACAATTGGGATGATTTCCCTAGCGACCTGTGCGACAAGCAGTAAGTCGGCCGAAGCCAACGGTCACTGACTGTAGTCAATCACATGGCAAGCTATCGCTCAGCTCATTAAGCAATCGTGGTGCCATTGACTCAAAGGTAAGACCATCTTATGAAGATTCTGTCCTTGGAGGCGTCAAGGTATGCCAACGACCTATGGGTGAGCTTTACTGTCTATATAAGTGCCAAACAGAAAGTCATATCACCCAGTTGCACCCCATGTTGTCCAACTTTACAAAATTAGTCCCAACAGCTACCTACAAGCTTCTAAGGCCTTGGTACGATAGAGAGACCTCAGAATCCCACTAATATTGTAAGCGACTGAATAGGGAAGTCTCTATGATGCTCCTAGTGTTTGTCACACTATGTATATTTTTTCTTGACGGGGAATACTATGATATAATCTCAATTCATCTCGTAGCAGCTAACCATTGCATATATAATCCTTATCTACTTGTAGTATCTAATCACAACATATGTACTTAAAACTTACTTACAAAAGTATAGGTTGTATCGACTATATGATGAGAATAACTTGCCGAAGAGATAAGCCTTCACATACCTCATTTGTCGATTTCTACTCGCCCAATCCTATTCCAGCATAGAACCGGCAATTCCTCCAAATTGCAGCACTCACGTTGAGAGAATGAAGTTTTTTTCAACCCAAATAGACAACCAATAACAATATCTATAAAGCACAATGACTACGAATCAAAACTTATCCAATTCGCCCCAAAACTTACAGATTCCAAAGATTTTAGAAGGTAGAAATGCTTGCTTACTGCCTGCAGACGATTAGGGCTTGATTATAAGTGATTTCTACGACTTTTACTGGGCGGAACTCCATTAACCCAGGCCAATTTCGAATAAATAACTTCATAGATACATTCTTAGGCCGAGGAACTATTACCCAAGAAGAATTGATGATTAAACGAAGTTTGATAGCTCAATTTACCTTCAAATTGCCAAAAATTCAAGGAGAAATATTGCCTAGGTCGAGAGCTCTTATAGGGAAATGTTTTTAAATGAAAATCCAACACATAACTTATATATATTGGGAGGCGGTGCAAGGGTCGTGGTGCACCACCCATAATGCCAATACACGGGCGCAGTGCACCGCTCAAGACGTCGGGGCAGGGGCACAGCGCGATGCACCGCTCAAGGCGCCGGGGCAGGCGCACAGCGCGGCGCTCCTTGCGCCCTGTCTCTGCTTCGGCCTCATGCTCGCTTGCTAATGTGCTCACACATCCCACTTTCAAGACTACTCCCAAACGTGTCGTACTCTAACACTCTCAACATACACATGTATGTATCGGTTAACCAACGGAGACTTATGGGGTGTAACATCATCCCCCCTTAGAAATATTCATCTTTGAATGTAATTCGATTATAAGAGACTAGCTCCTTAACCACTGCCAAAACAATTTCGGCAGAGTCTCCTCTATAATATAGACTATCCGGAAACCTAAAACACAGAAAAGTCCAGCATCGGCGTCTCATGGGATGCTACACACAACTGACTAGCATAATTCTACAACATATATGTAAGCAACTGATAACAATAGAAGTAAAGGCAACTATATAACATCTGAAACTATCTTGCCTTAACTGAAATCGTTTGAGTCTATATACTATCATCGTAGAGCCTGGAACAACTAATGTTCATCCTTGTCTTTTCAATTCATCTCTTTTATATTTTTATTCCTCCATACGACTTTAATAGGTGGCATCTTTGGTTCTCAAGATGACTCCTACAAACCCGGTGATCTAGTATACCTGTTGGAGTCTCCGCGTGGCTCTTTTGTAGCCTGAGCATCCACGATTAGGTCAACCTAAGAAAAAGGCCTCCTACGCGTTTGTGGAATATTGATGAAGATCCTAACCTACGAACATAACTCTCTAACTCATAGGCCACTTGGCCGATCTTCCGGAGGGTCGGGTATAGCCTAGTGAACCTAGGGTTGTTCCTTACCCCTCTCGCCAAATCTCATAACGCCCTTATTTGGAAAAAATTTCAGGAATACCCGATCGTTTCCTCAATCTCTAACTCCCTATGTCATACATTGGAATTGGAGTGCTGAGGACCCTGGGCTGGCAACAAATGCTCTCCAATGAGTCTAGCTTTTTCTTCTAACTAACGTATTATATCAGGTTCAATTAACCATGACTTACCTACTTCAGGCCATCATATAGGGGACCTACATCTCTACCTGTAATATATCTTCGAGCATCTGAATCGTGTCCTCTGCTTGGCCATTTGCCCGGGGATGAGAAGTTCTACTCAAACTAACTTTCATCCCAATCCATTCTTACACCCTTTCAAAAACCCAGTTGGGAGTTGTGCCCCTCATGTAGCCGGATTATCTCTTTGGTATTTAACTCAATGTAATCTTTAGCTAAAACGTAATTCTAACCGGCAAGAAACGAGTTGATCCCATTAGCCTTTCAATGATGACTCAAATAGGGTCAAATTTACACTTGGTACGAGGTAAATCCGTAGTTAAATTTGTAGTGACTACTTTCCACTTTAACGCAAGCAGGACTATTTTTGAATTAGCTTGCCTGATTTCTGATGTCCAACCTTTTCCTACTGGCCATTGGAGCTCTATGCTACCAATCAACAATATCCTTCTTCTTCCCATGCCATCAGTAGATCTCTTTCATAACCTGATGCATTTTCGTCAAATCCGGGTGGGGAGAATAACAGGCATGGTGTACCTTTTCTACAGTCTACCTGACAAAGCCCTGCTATATTTGGAACACAGAGTCGACCTCACTCCCCTGCTATCTCGAAGGCCGATGACTCCGTCTGTTAGGCCTTATCTTTGGACTGTACTAGGCTCGGGTCTTCGTACCGTTACTTCTTCTCCTGCCCAACTAGAGATGATATTGCAGTATTCTAGGTTACAATCTCATTATCCTTTAAATATCAACGTAATGCTTATATCTCGACATGCAGTGGTGATTTCAAACTCTATCAGCCCACTACATCTTAGAGGTGGTTTTGTTCTCCTCCAGAGCTAAATGCTCATGTCATGCCCTTACTTCTATATGCTGAAATCCGAGGTTCGTGTAACTGCCAAGGATGTTACTGGCCAAGTCTACTAACCTATGTCATCTTGACCCGCACTTGGACATGTTCCCATCCTAAAATCTCTCTTCCCATCAACATAAAAAGTTGGGGTGTTGTAGGCATTGTTCTCCAGGTATTCCCTACCGCTATCAACACACTGCGGTGGGATTAGCTTATTTCTTACCTGAGCTTTACTATTACTGGGAGTCTATTGCTTATGGACTCTCATACGTACTTGGTTGCTCCTAGCAATCTTACCTGTCATCCTGATCTTTACTATAGTGAAGGTCTGGGTGGCTTATTTAAGTACTAGGGGTCTGGACCACTTTTCTAACATCCCCCCCCCCAAGAATAAACGGGTCTATCCCTCTTTTACTATTTGCTCTTGGCAACATAGCATCAATATTTACGCTCTCTTCTATACTGAGAAAAGGTTGGGAGGCAGGAAATAACCATATCATTATATGGTGGGGGTAAGGTATGAAACTCAACAAACTCTAAAGGGATGGATCTGAGAATCTCGTAATTTCACAATCTCTCGTGTCTTTCGGGTTCTCTAATACTAACTACTACCCCTATCTAATACTGAGTAGCTATTAGATAAGCCAACATGTATGCTATACTCCTAACATCCTAGTCCGAGGGTGTAGGAAAAACTGGGAGCAGTACTGGTGTGTCTGTTACCCTATAAAGTTCCTGATGCCCCCGGAGGATGCTGGGGAGATTGCAAAGAATGTCTCTCCTTCGCCCTCAAGCTGGGTTGTCCTCCAACTGTGGCACCTCGTTGGTACCCTCTCTTGTTGTTGTATCTAGCTTGCAGCTGGTTGTAGTCTGTCTCAGCTCAAACATTATTTTAGATAGACATAATAATGAAAGCTTAGGGACTCAACCCTATACAACTCAGCTCTATAGCACGATCTGCGAAGAAGGAGGGGTAACCATACTATCATGCCTCGTAGTCTCCTACTTATAAAATATGGTGAACAACATATTTATAAACAACTCTACTAGACACAGCTTGCAGACTCCCTAGGATACAATGTTGCTCTGATACCAAGTTTGTCATGCCCTACCTTGGGAGTCATAACTAGCACCTAATGCCACACTAGACTCTGAGCTAACCTGGATGGACACATATACTTCTGGAGCATGCCAACAGCACATAGCAAGAAAGAAAACGGCTATATCTTAGATGTAAACACAGTCTCAGGCCGACTAGGCCGCAACTTATAACCTGCATAAGACAGCTAACCCAGCAATCACGATAATAAAAGGATCCTATGCAGGCCAACAAGACCACCATGTTGTCTAAGTTGTAGAAAAAGGAAACAAGTAGTCATATATAAACTATGGACAACAAGGCTGCTAACAGATAGCTAAAATAGGCCCCACACGGCCAACACACAAAGCATAACATATATATGCCCCACATGGCCAACAATGCACAACTAGCTAGGAACTGAAGATTGTGGTCTGCAACCCTCTAAGAGAGAAACATATTAGTTTGGACAGGACTCTACCTACCCAAAATCTATATAATAAAGGAAAAGCAAACCTCTACTACCTGAAAACTTCGAACGAAAGGAGCAGACCAATATGCTAATTCTGAATAGCTGCTAAAGGAGGTCCTAAAACTTGTCTGTCTAAACCTGCAGGCAAGTATGCAGCGCCCCATGTGTGTCTGTCAGTACAATATGTACCGAGTAGGTAAGGCAATAATAATTGTTGAATAGAAGCTGATAAAGAACTAAAAGTAATCAGCAAAAAGGAGCAGAAATTAACATGTATGCTTTTATAACCATAGCCTACATCTAGTAGACAACTATACAAATAAGAGTGTAAGTTATATGGTTATATATTCATAAGTTATATCTAGAAAGCAAGAGTGCAAAATATAACCTAACCTGGCCCCCATAAGCTTGGAAGATACAATCATCACAGAGATAACCTACCTGGGCCCCCATACGCCCCAGCAAGTGCCAATCAGTCTATATACCACTATTGGTACCCCCGAGGCCCTACAACTAACTGTAACTAAATATACCTGGTCTCTTGAGACTATACTGGAGCCTTCTGAGCTCCTATAACTGTATCTGAGTCATCTGGGCTCCTATAACTGAGTTTGGGTCTCTTAGGCCCCTATGACTGCACCCCAAGCACACGAGGTTGTACGAAGGGTCTGATGCCTCTGCAACATAGAATAAGTACATAAGTGAATAGAATTTAATATGGCCCAATAGGCTTCACTTTAGTCCTTACAGACAATATATGGCTTCGTAAGAGGTTCAGTAGCTCCGTAAACAATACAACATCGTAGCTCTGTAAGCAGTCTATAGCTCCATAAGCATTAGCAGCATCGTAGCTCCATAAGCAGCGTATAGCTCCGTAAGCAGTTCGTACAACTAGATTCCTCTTAGCTATTCATGGCGAAAGGCAATACGACACACGATCTACCTCAACCAGGGCTCCTACGCGGAAAGCTACAAATATGTCACTCAAAAAGGCGTATCTAGACCCATGGGTAAAAAGAGACCACTACTCACTCCTAAAACAGTCTATATAGCTGCCAACAGGCACACCCCGTGTTCCTACACCTGTCCAGAGGGTCCTGACAGCGCTGCAACCTCCATCGGCTTAGACGAAAAAGGACGAGGCTTGGGTGACCTAAGTGATAGGTTGAAGATAATGCTAGAACAATGATAGCTCATAAGCGAGCAGTAAGGTCGCAGGGAACCAACTATTTTAGCTCCTTCACTTAGAACGACTGTAGGGCTGCTACTAATCGGACATTCTCCTAAGTAGCCTGCCCTAACTTCCCACAGGCAACTTACTATAATTCTTAGCCTGAAGCTACTACTGTACTAATATGGTTTTAGTCTCTTAGACATTAACTTGATCTGTCCATATTGCATATGGCTCGTCTGAGCATTTCATAAACTCTCAGGCAGGTATATTTGGATTTATCCCTTCACGACAACATGTACATGGGCATCTATAAAAGTAGCTCAGGGCATTGGTCCCATGTCTAACTACTAACAAGGTTCCTTTTCTTAGAGTATCATCTAGTCTATTAGACTTCTAAAAACTGGGGTGGTTTCCTGGTGACCTGTGCGATAAGCAGTAAGTCGGTCGAAGCCAACGATCACTGACTGTAGCTGATCACATGGCAAGCTATTGCTCAGTTAATAAAGAAAACTTGGTGCCACTGACTCAAAGGTAAGACCATCCTATCAAGATTCTTACCCTAGAGGCGTCAAGGTATGCCAATGTCCTACGGGCGAGCTTTATTGTCTATATAAGCGCCAAACACAAAGTTATATCGCCCAGTTGTGCCTTATGCTGTCATACTTACCAAGTGAGGCCCAAAAGCTACCCACAAGCTTCTAAGGCCTTGGTACGACAGAGAGACCTCAGAATTCTTACACACCGTAAGTTTCTAATGTTAAATCGGCCTATCCATATGTTGGTTGAGAGTTTTAGAGTGCCATACGTATGAGGAAAGGGCCCGGGGAAAGGCCAAACGAGTGCCAAGTCGGGATTTCGCGAGAGGAGGCTGAACCAAGATGCCAAGAGGGGTAAAGTGGCACAGAGCTTCTCCTCCGCGTTAGCCAACGTGGCACGGAGAAGAATCAGCGCGATGGGCAGAGTGCCACGTTGCCTTGTCTACTGCCTCAAGTATATAAAGGCCTCACAGTTAGAAATTATATCATTATCTAAATAATCACGTCCATAACAGAGGGAGTACGAAGAAACCAAGTAAAAATCATCCGATTACGCCGCTAAACGCCGTCCAAATCCGAATTAACTTCGGGTACAAAAATATAAGGTTGTAGAGAGCATTGCTGCGGAGTTATTTTCACAAAATTCGCCCGGCAAATCGTCGTCCCGCCGAGCGTAAGTTGATGAAATTGTTTCAAACCAGTGTTAATACGATTACAAACTTAAAGTAAGTATTTCTCCATTCTAGATTCCTGAAAAATTATGAGTTTTTGATCATTTTTCAATAAGTTGAAGTATAGTCAGTGTATATATATGTATAAAAAAAAAGTTATTGTATTCTTCGAATTCAGTAATGAATTTGGCCCTATTCTTCTATTAATATGATTACAGTTGAGAAGTACAGTTGAACACGACCTAATACTCATCAGTTAGTCAGAAAATGGCGAACGAGGTATGTAAGGCTTAACCCTCGGCAAGTATACTTGTCGTACAGTGTTATGACTTATGTTCTCGAATATAAATAATGATCTCAGATGCTGCAGAAAGTTGCTACCATTAGATTGTAATTCGATATGTTGTAATTAGCTGATATTGATATGCATATATAAATATCATATATGTTGCGAGTAGCTGCTAATATGGGTTACAGTTACATAAATTCTTGTTAGCTGTTACAAAATGTGTACAGATCATACTGCAGGACCCCTCGCTAAAAGGGAGCAGGTTAAATGTGATTCGCGTTATGAAAGCTATAGAAACTCTTTTAGTTCACAGTTTATTGTAAAGGTAGACTTATATGTTTGTTGTCAGGCCTAGACATCAGAAGTTCGTAAGAGTTATTGGCCTGAATCAGTTGGTTAAACAGTATGGGTGCAGTTAGGCGGTCTAACGACCAGTTGGCACTTGTATTGGCAGGAAAGCATCCCTAGAGGTCATTGACGTTATCGCACATTCTAGAACCAGAAAGAGAGACATAATAGGTGTATTCTACAGTTAGCGGCACCAGGGTTGTCCAGTGTATTGAGTGATTGTTTGCCTTCCCTTTAGCCTTATCAGTGATTGTCAGTCTTAGTCGACTTAACAGTTACCACGTAAGATGCCCAATAAGACATCTAGTGGTCCGAGTCAGATAAACCCGTGGGTACCCCAAGGAGGGGTCCACATCAGTAGTCGGTGACGGGTCAACACTCTAGCCGGTTCTTGTAAGATATTCAGGTACAAAGTGCCAGGAGAGGGCCAGTCTATATATAATTGCCTATAAGGTTGAGAATTGCCCAGAATAGTAATATCGAGTGGATTCAGACAAGGCTTAAGGAGTCAGTAGTACTCTGCTAGTACAGTGTTAACCACAAGTTAAGGAGTTTGGTAAGCTCCCTATGAAGGACCAGGGTGCCGATCGCGTAAAAGCAAGTTCGACCAAGTCCAGCTCTATAGTTGTTTAACTAGAAGAATAAAGTAGTTAGCTATCTGCAACCCCACAGTTATTCATGAGTTATAGATGTCCAAGTAGGACATTAAGAGAATTGTTAGGCCACTTCAGACCTCGCTCTATTCATCCCAGATTATTAGAGATCATAATCACTATTCGGATCCTCTGATCAAATACGGGCACATGGCGTGCCTGCAGACAGCCATACAGATTATCCCAGAAGCGAGTAGCACTAGCATGAGGCCCAGAAGGCCAGAT
>JACEIK010000309.1:305666-322811 GCA_018107945.1 Datura stramonium | reverse complement strand
CTACATACTACATAAATAATACCTACGTAACTAATACTTTCATAACTAATACCTACATAACTAATACATGAATAACTAAAACCTGTACAACTAATCCCTATATAAAATAATACATAGATTCTCTCATAACTAATTTACGTATTACTAATACTTTCATAATTCTAATTAATAACCAAACGTCCCTAAATGGACAATCTATTTCTATTCTCATCCATTATATTCATAACTCTCCCCCTTGGATGTCCATAAATAACGTGCCTCATTAAAATCTTACTAGAAAAAAATTTATATGGGAAAAAAAGATATCTAGTGAAGGAAAAAGAGTATACACATCTTTAATACGCTTTGAGTGCTATCTCATTGAAAACCTTACCAAGAAAACCCAATTGGGATAAGATCTTTGTTAAGTAAAATAGAGTACAATGCGTATTTCACTCCCCTTGATAAAAACTTTACTTGCTATCTCGGAGACGGCATATTCCAATCTTATATCTCAGCTTCTCAAATGTTGATATTGGTAATGCCTTAGTGAGCACACGATTATCACTCGAATGGATCTGTTGAACATCTATCTCACCATTTTGTTGAAGATCATATGTTAAAAGGAATTTTGGTGAAATGTGTTTTGTTTTGTCTTCTTGTTTGTATCTAAAATTGAGCTATGTATGCAGTATTATCTTTCATACAACACTGTTGGAATTTTTATTTTCAAAGAAATCCACATAATTACAGAATATGTTGAGTCATTGATCTCAATCATACACACTCTCGGCTTACTTCATGAATGACTATTATCTCGACATATATTGAAGATGTAGTAGCTAGAGTTTGTTTTGTCGATCACCGTAATATATATCATTTTGTTTAGCAAATATGTTTGACAATTGATTTGCAATATCTTACAAATAAATAATATTTTTAATCTCTTATCCACACTTATTTTTATGAGGATCCAAATGAGATAGTGATAATGCACTCTAGTCTGTTTCCTCTTCCTACTTCTTAATTTCTCCCCCTAATGTTGGAAAAACTATTTCATCAAAGTGACAATCAGCAAATCTAGCCATAATCAAGTCTCCGTCATGGGTTTCAAATATTTGATAATAGACAGAGATTCATAACCAACATATATTCTCAACCTTCTTTAGGACCCATCTTTGTGCATTTAGGTGGAGCAATTAGAACATACATTACACAATAAAAAATTCTAACATGGAAAATATTTGGCCCTGACCAAAAGCCAATTGTAATGGGGAGTTTTTATGATAACTTGTTGGCGCTATGTGCACAATAGCAACTACATGCAAAATGACATGTTCCTACACTAAAGAGAAAACTTTAGTTATCAATTGGAGCCGCTTAAAGAATGATTCTGCTACACCATTTTGAGCATCAACATGAGCCACAAGATGCTCAACTGTTATCCAGTTATCATCCAATAATCATTCAAAGTCTTAGATATAAACTCACAAGCATTATCAAGACGAATTGTTTTAATTGGATAATCTGAAAATTATGTTCTTAATCTTATTATTTAGGCCAACAACCTCACAAGTGTCGTATTACGAGTTGATAATAAGCATATATATGACTGCCTTATAGATGCATCTATCAAAATCATAAAACTTGAATGGTCCAAATGAAGAATGAATAGGTTACATATATCACCCAGTATACGTTCCAAAAATGCAGGGGACTCAATCCTAACTTTTAATGTTGATGGTCTAATAACCAATTTTCCTTGAGAACAAGCAGCATAAGAGAATTCCTTAAATTGAAGAATCTTCTGGTTCTTCAATGTATGCCCATGTGAATTCTCAATTATTTTGTGCATCATATTAGAATCGGATGGCCCAACCGGTCATGTAAAATAATAAAATTATTATAATTCGTAAACTTCTCGTTTACTATAGTATGTGATTCAATCATACTAATACTTATGTAGTACAAGCCACAAGTATTTTTCATATTCATATAGGTAACCATTCATCTGTATGATAAATATTTATTTCACTTCAAAGCCAGTTTGAATAGGAGGAGTACACCATGTTAATGTGCCTTAGATGATCCACATCTCAGGGTAAGACGCCAATGAGCATAGTGAACTATCCATGTGGCTGAGAGCCCTTACAACCCAGGCACAACGACGCAATTATTAGGGGCTCGTTCTACCACTAAGCTAATAGCCTATCGTGCGAGCCTCCCACTGGGAGCCCAATTCCTCTGTTTTCTTTTTTTGCCCCATGTCGCCACATGGGGATGTAAAAAAGAGGTCCTATCAACTTGTTCTGATCTAGGATAATAAGCTCATGAGCTTGGTCTTACTTCACCATCGAGAAAGGAAAGAAGACTTCCATCTCCAAGTTTAACTCAGTCGTAGCTCCCTTCTTTTCTTAGAGGTGTGAAGCAATGTCAAACCAACATATCCAACAAGCATTATCTTTCCCTGAAAAAGAGGTGATCTATTCGCACCTTCCAGTACGACTACCTTGTTATGACTTCACTTCAGTCACTAGCCCAGCCTTTGGCATCTGTAATACCCCGAAAGCCCTAAGATCAGACCCGAGGGTTGAAAGGGAGAAAATAGAATTTTCTGCACCAGGTCACAAGACGAGTCATCCAGTGACCCGTGAGGTGCACCACGAGTCGTTAGCTGACTCGTGGGGAGAAGGGAAGGTTTTGTTGGATTTTTGGGTTAGGGGTTAACCACGGGTGAGTCCACGAGTTGTGGTCAGCACCACGATTCGTTAAGTTGGTCGTGGTCAATAGTTTGACTTGGATGTTGAAGGTTTAGCAGTGCTCCCAACGGCTAGTCACCACGAGTCATCAGGTACACCACGAGTCGTGGTGTCCCTCGTGGTGACCAGTGATGATAATCTTCCAGTTCTAGCAACGAGAGTAGTCCACGAGTTGTGGTCCTTGAAGACGAGTCATCCAGTCCCTCGTTGGGACTGGTAGTGTGTATTTTTCTACGAATTTATTAAGGGTTTTTCCGTAATTCCTAAGGTCCTAAGGCCTAAATTACATCGTTTTAAGCTCAAATAGGTGTGTTTTAAGAGGGGTTAACTCATTCTAAGCCTATTTCCTTCCATGAATGCAATCCTAGTAGTTTCTAAGGGTAATCAAGTTTAGGATTCATCAAGTTCTTCCCCAAATTTCTTTGGGCATTCAAGAGAGTTGTGTAATCAGAATTTTCCAAGTATGCAGGGTTATGAATTGGTGTATCCATCCACTCCAATGCCCAACCTCTTTTAAATTTCATGTGATTTCTAAGTTGATGAATCTATGGGGTTTTAACCCAACTTGTGAATTCTCTAAGTATCTATCATGGTTTTCTCTATGCATGTTTCGAATGTTGAATTATGATTTATGGGCATATTTTATAATGTTTTCAATTAAAAATTATTATTTCATAGTTTTACAAATAAGATTCCCATCTATGGAAGTTCATGAAAAGATGAGATTATGATCTATGCTTCTAGTTATGATGAGATATTCATGAGGAAAGTTTAATTTCGAATTACCCATGTCTATGTTTATGTTTTGATTAATCAAAGTCTATTTCAAGAATGTTTAAGTATTGGGCAAGCCTATATGATCAAGTATGTTTCAAAATTGATCTAAATTTCATGTTATTGACTTACCGCATGATTTTGGAGGTTAGACTCCCACTCTTGTTCAGCTTGTGGTATGGTTTGAGCCAAGACTCTTCATATTATGTTTTCAGAATATGTATGTTATTTCATGATTCAACTTCATCACTAGACGATGGTCAACTTCATTGAAAAATAATAGAGAGCATATGCATGTTTTTGGGAGTAGTGTCTAGCACCGAGTAGGCTAAGGGTCAGTCAACCCTATGCCTCAGAACTACATGCCTACGTAGGTATGTTCAGATTATTTGGGACCACCCTTGTGAGCTTCCCCTGCCCCCAAGGGGCCTTCAACTTGATATCAATATAATGGTAGCGTCCTTAGCCCTGGCGAGGCTTTGGACGACTCTACCCACTTGAGTGTAATAGTCGGAACCATGTAAGCTCTATCGTGGTAATGTCGGTTATATGATGAGTCTCCCATTGTTCCTTATGATTACAGTCATGTTATTATGTTTTCAGCAGGTTTGACCCAATGTTCAATTTTACTTATGATTAGCAGTTTTCAGCTTTTGGTCATTCGATTCAGTTATGATATTCAGTTATGTTTAAGTCGTGTTTTCAGATAATAGCATGCAATCCCTACTCTCAAACTCTTATGATGAAATGTTTATGATATGCATGATCTCTGATTTTACTTACTTAGTGGTTTTACTTACCTTACATACTCGGTACATTCCACGTAATGACCACATACTCTATGTTATATCATTTCATGATATAGGCTCAGACATTAGGCTCAATCTCGTCGCTAGCCAGATCTTCAATGTTAGCATCTTCCAGTCATAGTTGGTGAGTCCTCATCTTTCGAGGACCTTTCTTATCAGTTATATTCAGTATTTTCAGTTTCAGACTTCAGTGAGTTAGTTGGGGTCTTGTCTCATCAAATCGTCAGTAGTACAGGCTTATCAGACATATTATGTATTCAGCTTCAGACTTGTGTTATGTATTCAATTATTCGATTTTATCATATTTTCAGACTTCCGCTATGTTATATGTTAGATTTCCGCATTTAAAATGTTGAGCTTAGATGTTATGTTCATGCCATGGATCGACTAGCGATTTCGGCTTCATGCAGACGAGTTGCAGCCTGCAATCCAATTGAGGATGGATTTTTGGGTTTAGCTCACCCTCGCGGGTCACTACCTTTTTTTCCAGCCATTGTAGCACGTGTGTTTCCCAAGGCATAAGGGGCATGATAACTTGATGTCATCCTCACCTTCCTCCGGCTTATCACCGGTAGTCTATTTAGGGTTCTAGACTCAACAATGACAACTAAATATGAGGGTTTTGCTCATTGCACGACTTAACCCAACACCTTACAACACGAGCGAATGACAGTTATACACCACATGTATCCACATTCCCCAAGGCATCTCTCTCTTTTAAGAGGATTTGCAGCATGTCAAGCCCTTATAAGGTTCTTCATTTTGCATTGAATTAAATAACATGCTCCACCGCTTGTGTAGGCCCCCGTTTTGAGTTTCATTCTTGCGAATGTACTCTCCAAGCGGGATACTTAACGCATTAGCTACATCACTGTATGGGTCGATACACACATGCCTAGTATCCATCATTTATGGCTAGGACTATTGGGGTATCTAATCCCATTTACTCTCTTAGCTTTCGTCTCTTAGTGTCAGTGTCGTCCCAGCAAAGTGCTTTCGTTGTTAGTGTTTTTTCGATCTCTATGCATTTCACTACTCTATCGAGAATTCCCTCTGCCCCTACTGTACTCCAGCTTGGTAGTTTCCACCGCCTATCCAAGATTGAGCCTTGGGATTTGATGACAGACTTAAAAAACCACCTATAGATGCTTTACACTCAATCATTCTGGATAACGCTTGCATCTCTGTATTACCATGGCTGCTCGCATAGAGTTAGCTGATGCAAGAGAATATCATTGTCATTATAGTCATGGTCAAAATCATTAATGACAAGATCCTTATCTTGCTTGACTCTTGCCATTTTATAATTACTAATAAGGCTTGCCAAAATATTTTTGGCACCCGAGAGGTACTCAACACAATTACATATTCATACGACCGCACAATGATATTCATTCTCTTTATTTCTTTCAAACCTCCCTTGGAGGTGAGTTGTGGTATTTATTCAACGGAAAAGGGCCTAAATTACCCTTGAACTATTATATTTGGTATAAGAATACCCTCCGTTAACCTTTCCGCTCTAGAATACCCTCGTTGTGAACCTATTGACCTACTATGCCCTTACTTCTAACGGCCAACAATTTAATTTTGGTTAATTTTTTTTATTATGTGGCTCTAATTGGTTGTTTTTGTAATTAATCTAATTAAACTAATTTAATTAAAACCTACCCAAACCCAGTACCCGATCCACCCAATTCTACCCGACCCATTCTACCTAACCCAAATACACCATCTAAATAAGGGCTTTCCAAATACTTGACCCATTATTCTTTCCATCAATCCATCACTTGCTTTTGAAAATTTTAGGCTAAAAAAATGCTTACATTGCATTACAAGCTTGGAAAGAAGCAATTCGGTCCGACCCTTAAAATTTAATAGAGAATTGGATAGGATCTAATATGTGTAACTACACTAGAGTTTTCCGTTGGCCTTCTATTGATGAGGCTTCTGAACTTTCAGTTGCTGGTATCGATATCAACGACATAGCCGGTAAACTTCCACATGAATTAGGTCTATTATATGACATGCATTGTTTCCATATAAACTCCAATAGGTTCTGTGGTACAATCTCGGGAGTTTCTTAAATTTTAAGCTTCTTTTTGAGTTAGATGTTAGTAATAATTGGGTTGTTGGCAAGTTCCTTGATGTGGTTGTTCAATTGCCTAACTTGAGGTTTCTTGATTTGAGGTTCAATGAATTTGAAGGTGAGCTACCAAGGCAAGTTTTTGAGAGGAATTTAGATGCTCTATTTATTAACAACAACATATTTTCTTCTAAGTTGCCTGATAGCTTTGGAAATTCACCTGTTTCTATCATGGTTTTGGCAAACAACTTTCAGGGATGTATACCTGCTAGTTTAAGCAAAATGGATAAATTGAATTAATTGCTTCTTATAAATAACAATTTTCATTCATGTTTGCCGAATGAGATTGGAGTGCTAAAGAATTTGACAGTATTAGATTTGAGTTATAATCAGATTGTGGAAACTTTACCTGAGAGTATTGGAGAGTTGGCGGGCTTGGAGCAGTTGAATTTGGGTCATAATATGTTGTCTGGAAAGATTTATAGTAACACATGTACTCTTCCAAATTTGAAGAATTTTGTCTATGACCACAACTATTTTTCAGAAGAGACTCCAGCTTGTCTAAACTTGTAGGCATTTGCTGATCAACAGAATTGTCTTAGAGAAAGGCCCGGGCAGAGATCTGAATTGGATTGCCAGATATTTTTGTCTGATGAAGTTGATTGTAGCACTTACAAATGTGCATTACCACCTCCATCACCTACTCCACTAAACCCCTGCTGTACTTGTTCTCTTCCACCACCATCACTAACCCCAACATCAACTCCACTACCACCACTGCCATCACCACAACCATCTCCTCTACCACTTATTGTGTCGCCATCATCCCTACTACCACCACCTTTATCACCTCTTATTTATTTTTTCCACCTCCAACATTGTCACCTCCACCCTACGAAGAGAGATCAAGAAAAATGGGTCGAGTATTTGGAAAGCTCTTATTTAGGTGGTGTATTTGGGTTAGATACAATGGGTCGGGTAGAATTGGGTAGATCGAGTATTGAATTTGGGTAGATTTTAATTAAATTAGTTTAATTAGATTAATTACAAAAACAACCAATCAAAGGTTGCCATGTAATAAAAAAATTTAACGAAAATTAAATTGCTGGCCGTTAGAAGGGCATAGCAGGGCCGATAGGTTCACGACGAGGGTATTCTAGAGCGGAAAGGTTAATGAAGGGTATTTTTATATCACATATAATAGTTAAAGGACAGTTTAGGCCCTTTTTCCGTTTATTCAATCATGAGCATGTTCGAGTTTATAAATTTTATTTCATATGGCCACATTTGCTTTTGAAATGAATCATAATCATCTGGACATGCCTCATGACTTTTTAATACAAACTTCTTATTTTTTCCTAACATTTATCATAATTATTCATATGACCCTACCTCAATATAATTTTAAAAGGTCAAATGTGACCTCACTTTATTTTTTTTATTAGAGGATTGATAAAACTTGATAAAATATTCAGACAAACGACAGTCACATGCCTAATGCCATTTTATACGACACTTCACTTTTTGAAGGATTATTTATTATAAGCCTTAATGTTTCCTTATTTATAGTTACAATCATGATGACGATTATTATTTCATCTCTTGCCACACTAATGTTTAGTCATATTGTCTTGATAATTATTTAGTCTTCTTTTAAACTTTTAATCTATTGCTCCCATATTCTCTTTAGAGAATGGACTATATCCAGCGGGACGAACTTCATAATAAGGCATTATTTTACCTTAATCATCATTATATTATAAATATTGTGCATTGAGACGCGACCTCAACATCTTATCCATATAATGTGTGTTAGACCATAATGCGTTGGGACTAAAACCCAACGTCTTATCATCATGATGCACTAGAACTCGAACCCAATGTCTTATCTCTTATGGTACATTGGGACCTGAACCCATTGTCTTACCTGCATATAATATTTATCATAGGTTGTCTCACTCACTCCAAGGAATTGACTATAATTATACGTAGCCACAACTAGGCATAAAATAATTTCATAATATTTTTTAAATCTTTAATGCTTCTTCGGGAGTACATTTGAGACCACAATAATAGAAAATATTTTCTTATACATTCCTATAATTGATATCAAATCTATTCAGATTAATATTCATGTATCCTTAATCATATAGAATAACTTAATGTCATATCTTAACAGTGAAAAGATTGAAACATAGCTTATCTAATCAGGACTTTCAAAATTGATTCTTCCCTTGTATGGCTGTGAGCTACAATTTTTTTACATTATTTAAAAACTTACGAATAATAATTTTCTACGAGTGGTAGAGCAGTTCATCAATAATATAAATACAACAAACATTGTAAATATTCACTTTTAATGATTATAATAATCAACCATAATAAATAATACATAGAATGTATTATCACTTAATTTAAAAATTATAAAGTTAAATGAATATGCTTAATCATAACAAGCCTTTATGAAAGTATATATCAGTCTAATCATCATATATTTCTTACAATTATTGGAATTTTCATTGAAACGGTTATGTATATTATATTATAACATTTGAAACTTTAATGAAGATACATCTAATATTGATATCCACAAATAAATATAATCATCATCACTCTCTTAATGTGAAAGATGGTCAAGATACAATTAATTATGAACTAGCACAATTTACTTATGAAAAATATGGATAATAAAATAATATCAACATGAACAATAGTATTTATTTCGTACCACACATATTCAAACACAAACTAGTGAATTAAGGTAAGATTACTCAGTGAAAAACATGATTGTATTTATAAGACCTATATCAAATTCTACAAATTTGAAGTGAAAATTCAAAATCATCATTCTCTTGAAGTAAAAGTTCCTTAATATTTGTGAACTTTTGTTTCATTAATTACGTCATTTCAAGTCCTATTTCATTCTTTCTTCTTTAGGTATAGAATGAATATAATAAATTATCTCTTAAGTTATAGTTCTTGATATTCTAATTTTCTTTTACCGAAGTTGATTAGCAAAACTTTTATTTTGAACTAGTCTAGAAAACAATTGCTCGGGCACATCAAACTCACTTAAGTTACTATAAAAATCAATGTCAGTATTACTTCAAGCTTATGTCTTGAGAATTCTAGATATAATTAAATTCTAGAATGACATGTAGTAGAATGTAATCCTAAATATATTTCTGCATTTCTAGATCCAAATCAAAATAAACCATTTGGAAACCGTACCTCTCGCCTGATGTTCGCAACACAAAATAAAAATCATATAGAAAACCTTCTCATTTGATTAGAGATTTGTGCTGATAGCATGTTATGAAATATGAGTAATGTAGAGCAATATTAAATAAGATATATTGGACAATAAATATAAAAAGGAAGAGAGAACTTTTCTTCTATTGAGTGTCTAATCCATGAGCCAAAGCGCTCTATTTATAGTTACAAAGATATATCCTCAAAGACAAGAATGAAGAAGGATGATGTTACATATTATATAGATACATCTGAATGTAAGCAAATTTATGTATGTGAATTAAATGGACAATTCACTCCTATTCTCATCCATTGTATTCATAACAATGAGAGTATTTCCTGCTCAACATGATGTGATCAGATAATTATGACTATCAGNGTAAGCAAATTTATGTATGTGAATTAAATGGACAATTCACTCCTATTCTCATCCATTGTATTCATAACAATGAGTACATTTTGATTTGTCCTGAAAGAATTGGTTTTACATTTGTATTTGTGATTTCTTAACTATTGAGGATCTTATTGAAAAGTGAACTTCGAAATAATTATACTCATAAATTATATCATTTGTATTTTATAATCTCAGTGAGTAGACTAAATTCAAGCACAATTAAAATTTATTAGTATTATTTTTTTAATGGACAAATATATATGTGACCCTTTAAATTTGTTTGAATTTTTTTATTTAGATTCTTGAACTTAGTCTTACGCCTATTGAACACCTAAACTCCTAAAAAACTTTACCAATTGAATACATTTTGCTAAGACAAGTTAAAACACCAAAAACGCGTGCATTTCACACTTAATTGACTTGGCAAAAACCCAATCAAATAGTGACACGTGAATTTTTCTCCCAAATAACAACAATAAAAGGAATAGTAGTTCTCGGGAAAAAAGGTAAAAAGCTCTTATCTATAGGTCTATCTCGATCGGTTAGATTTTTTTCAGTTCTCGCCATAACTTTCTCATTCCGTTGTTCTTACTTTTCTACATCCTTACTTATCATTGAAATCAACTATTAATACGAGCATACAATATATGATACATAAAATGGGAGACTTGAGCAAAAATTGGGGAATAGAACTGATATAGAGAAATATTGATACAATACTGCTGACCCGTGTGAAAATCCATAGATAGTGATGTGAAAGCTTCAAGGACCACCGTGACTCTCTCATATTTTCACTCTTAGCAAAAATCATTTTCATTCATCACTAGAACACCTCTGCACCACTTTTATCCTTCTGCTTGGTTCATTAGAAAGATCTATAGATACTCCAGATTTTTAGCCAACTAGTTTGGTTCGTTGGTCAAGTTCAAATTTGATTTATCACTTATGATTTTCTTTTGAAGCTCTGTTTAGATTTCAATTACTAGAGATCAATCTTGTATACCATATTCATCAATAATCAACTTAGAAACTTGTCATTGGCTATAAAATTTTTTGGCAAGTAAGTGGTTGGAGACTTCAAGAAAAACCAGAGGATAGGAAAAACTAAAAAACAGAAAGAAAACAAAAAAATCCAATTAAGCATTTGTGAGATAACGAATGTGCTCCAATTGAGTGAAAAGCACACATTTTTCCATCTCAGTAAAATGTGTTCAATTGGTATAGTTTTTGAGGAGTTTAAGTGTTCAATAGATACAAGCCTAAGCTTAAGTGTCTAAATGAGAAAATTGGACAAGTTTAAAGGATCACATATGTATTTGACCTTTTTTTAATTATTTATAAATATGATTTTATAGAAAATCAATAATGCTCCATTCAAATTTTGATAAGAGGTGATCAATCTACAAGCTGCTCCAAGAATAATAATTTATGAGAAACAAGGATGAAGGGGAACTCGAAATTCAAAGTAACCCTAATTTTCTATTGTTGGTTTGAGTATATATCCAAAGTCTTGAATTAATAATGTAAATCTCAATTCTAAAATTAAGTCAACAACAATAATATAGTTGGTGTAATTTTACAAGTAAGGTTTAGAGAGACTAAATGTACGCAAACCTTATCCCTACCTTGAAAGATAGACAGGTTGCTTGTGATAAACCCTCAACCAAAAAAATTAAATCAGATCGAGAAAGAAATAATGAAAGTGGAGAAATCATGACCAAATACTATAGGAAGCATGACAAAGCATTTTGAAAAAAAAAGCAGTAACTACAATAAAATAGTTTGATAATCGAAGTATAAAAGACAATATATAGTATAGAAATTGAAGGACAAGAAACTATACGAGAAATACAGTAACTCGTTATGTTACTGCACAAGTCGTTTGGTCCCTCATGGCTTCTGACACTTGAAACTTCCAGTGTTGATGATAGATACACCTACCTGTTCACGATGAGTCGTCAAGTCTCCCAATGATTTTTTAAGTCTTCCATTGTGTCTCCCAGGTATTTTTCATCACTTTTCTCTTCCAATCCTCATCACCCTCCTAACGACTCTTTCTCAGACATGATGAGTTGTGCCAATCAACTCGTGGTCACCATTGTTTAGTTGAGCCTCAAACTATTTTTCTCCCAACAACTCAAGGAACGAGTCATCAAATGACAGGACGACTCATCACCTTGTTGGCAATCCACACTAATCCCAACTTTAGCCTTAGTATGCCCTTTCACTATTCGAACCTGTTTTCCTGCAACACTCAACAAAAACACATTATATCTACATAAACATACCCAAAATTTGCATAGTTTCTTAATTTTAAGCGTCGAAAGTGCCGTAAAAAATCATGACACATCAACACCCTCAACTTAGAACTTTTGCATGTTCTCAGGCAAAAATAAATAACACAAAACTAACCCGATGCTTCAATTAAAAGAAATCTAGTAAACCTACGATAGTCACAACTTTTAACATAATCAACTCAAACCTTCTAACTCCTCCTATATCATCAAAATCCAAATCACAATGCTTATCCGAAGTTTTCCACCATGACACAAAGGAATCAAAGAATGGAATTACACTATTAACTTGCAACCATGCATACAATCTTATGACACTGACCCAAAAAATTTGCAGACGATGTTGTTGACCATATGCCCTCAATGCAAAGAAGTCCTACACACACATACATATATGATCATGACTATGTTTTATCTTGGGACTGGGTAATAACTCACTCGCTCTCACAAAGAAATTCTAACTGTGCACTTACAATACCATAAGCTTGCCTTTACTTTCAATACCTTGATTTTCAGACGGTTAAACTAGGATCACTATAGGATTTTTTTAGCTTGTAATGCAGGCTCGAGGTTGGGTATGGTAAATATGGGAATAGTAACTTAACCCTCCTTGGCACTACACTAACTTTGGCTCTACTTAACCTCTTTTTCACTTCTCTCCTTTTTCCCCTTGCTTTCTTCTTCTTTTACTTTCTTTTGCAACTATGGGTGCGATTTTTCTCCTTTCAAGTATTTATTTTATTCTTTCACGCTTTTATTTTTCTTTTTGCTCTTTTTTTTTCAAATTTCATTATGCACACCGCACCCGCCCTTTTGTTTGCATTACTCAATTATTTTCTATCCTACTTTTCTTATTCACCCCTATAGTAGCCACTCTCAACTTAGGCAATTTGCTTGAGTTGTGGTTCACAATGTCCAAGGAGGTACCAGGGCCAAAACAGGTTCATTATAATCAAAGCAGGAAGGTGATGTGGCTAAAAAACAAAAAGAAAGGTCATTTTTAGCTCAAAGTTGGGATTAAGGGATATTTATTTCCATTTTGTAGGTCTTTTAAGGCTAAAGTGGACTATTCATAAAAAACAACCTATGATCCTTTCCTAATCTCCTGTCCTATACCTCGGCATGACCGACCAGACAAGCTCTAGATTGACACACATAGCAGAACTAACTCTATGCCTTACTCACACAATGCACAGAACAACATTATCACTACTACCAACTGCTAGTTTAGTTACAATCACACAATGGTAAGAACGTTCATAGTATTAATGCCATGCAAAGATTCACAAAGGTCATGCTTGTCTATTTAGCAAGCGTACACACAAATTTTAGGAGGGGTATCACATTATCACATAAAATATTTTCATGTTATTTGACTGCGCTAAGTTTACCTATTTTCTTTTCGATTAACACAAAACAAAACACGGACCACAAAAACCTTAACATGCCGGTTCTACTAAATAAGGAACACCCGAGGAAAAAGATATCTGGCAAGAAAAAGCCTCGAATTATGTTCAACAAAAATCCAAGTATTATCATACCCTATCCCCATGAAAAAAACATGCGGCCTCCTCGACACATTTGAAAAGTAAAACATGGGAATAGGGAATATACCTGTGCGACCTAGACGTCTGTGGCCAGGTCGGTGGAGGGCGAGATGCACCCCCAAGCTCCTTTCTTGTGACACCGTGAATAACCGACACACTCTCTGAACCCATAGAGCTCGTACCCTCTCCATGAGCTCTAGCAGCATCACTCTCGGCTCTCTTTTTAGTCTCATCCCTAGACAGCTTCAGTGCTGCCTCCATGTCTCTCTTTACCCTTTTTTGCTCGCGTAGTGGATCACCACTCTCACCCGCGCTCACCTTCTTTCGAGGTTTCTTCCATTTATCATGAGCTACCGGTTCCTCCGTGATGAAATCTACTATCGGAGGTAGCTCCTCTTCACTCTCATCCTCTACTACTGGAAGCACAGGCAGTGGGATGGTAGGTATTTGCATGCGGAAAGCTCTCACAACTCAACTCTAAGGGTCGCCACCTCTGCATACCATCTGGTCAGCTCAGGGGCCTGTAATTGAGCAAGGCGCTCATCCATCCTCCTTTCAAAGTGTCCAATTTGTCATGCCATGTCCTGAATAGGCTCTCTAATTCCTTTGTCACCTACGGCTTAACCTGCTCCATTAGCATCTTCACCTGAAGTGCCGTATGAGCCTGCTACTTTTCGGCCTTCTCCAGCCGCCTAGCCATATCGGTAAGAAAATCCTATGGTATCTTGACTAGGCCGGTCGGTGAGGAATGAGATGTTGTAATGGGTGGGCGAGCGACTGGTGCAGTGGAGGATGACCCTGGGACCTCGGCAGGCAATGGTGTATCTGCTGCAGTGGTAGCATTAGGCTGGCTACCAGTCTCATGGGCCACTGAAGACTTTGTCTCAAATTCTGTAAACCTCGTAGCATCACTCTGCAGACCTACGCTCATTGCCTCAGCTAGTAATGTGGCCCCTACGGATATGGCTGTCTGACTTTTGGCCCTCGAATCCGGGTTTGTATCATCTCTGATCAACCCGATATCTGTAATATTATGCACCTCCACTCTCTGGTCTATAGATGGCAACTCCGAAACCTGCGACTCCTTATAGAGCCGATCTATAAGGCATGGGAAGGGGATGCTTGTGTTGTCCATAATAGCTCTCTCCCGGATCTCCTCCGCCAGGTACCTTGGGAAGTTGATAGGATAGACCTCCATGATAGTAGCGACAGTGCAGCTCGGTTTGGATATACCACATTATCATTGCTGGTTGGTACCAGCCTGTGTCGTACTAACGCCCACCACAATTTGGCCTAAAAGTTCAGAGTGGCCTTCTTGATATGTAATTCCGGGCCATTTAGCCATTCAACTGATGTACCCCGAGTGCCAATGATTTGAGCCAGCCAAGTATACTATCTTTTTCTGACCTCATGGCTTAACTTTTTGGTCTTGATTTTCTGTAGCTCACTAAGCTGATGATCGAACTCGGTTGTGTTCATGGGGGTTCATATTCTGGACCATATAGCATACAAGAGATGGTCAGCTAAAAAATGTCCATGGGCATCCCCTTTACCATCATCCGAGTCAGTGCAGGCCATTTCCTCCAATCCTGGCCTCCCTGGGCCTCATGCTGTAGTGTGGCCACATATGCTGCATAGAATTCTCTTACCAATGGTGGACTGTAGCTGCCAGATGGCTCACTTAATCACCCAAACCAGTATTTGTCAAACAATTCCTGAATTTCCTGGAGGTCCTTGAACCCTGTAGTGACTAGTCTTGGCTCCTAAAAAATACTCCATTTTAGGTGACCCTTATCCGTGGGAGTGATGTCTCTGTTGTAGCTTTCCCACATGCCCAGAAAATACCACCTCCTCACCATTCTCTGAGGCTGCTCTGTAGATGTGCGGGAGGTATCAGTCTCCTCATTATTAGTGCACTCCTGTTAGGCATGCAATTCATTGTCATCCTCATCATTAGTTGTAGCTGCAGTGCCCTCGTGAACATTCGGGGCTGAGACCTCGATATTTCCTTCCTCCCAGCTAGGTGAGTCCCTTGCGAGTGGAGTCGGAGAAGTGACCATGGCTGTTACATTAATAGCGCATTTAGTCCTCGCCCTGGTCGACCTCTGCTCCAGCTGTTCCTCAGGTATTTGATATTCCGCCACCGAACCACTCGACTCTTCTGAAGATGATGGCTCCTCTCTTAGTCTGCGAGTCGAGGGCTGGCCCTTCTCCTGCCCCTGTTTCTTGGCCGGGCCATTCTTGGGAGTTCCTTTTGGTTCCATTGTACCTGTGGAATAATTGTTAGTATCCAAGATTAGAGTATGTGAAAAGGAAAATTTTGTGACTGCTTGCAGATAGGATGAGGGACCCAACGACTCATTGTCACTGGCAACGACTCGTGAAGTCGACTGTTGTCTGCAGGTCAAAAATTCCATTTAGTTCTAGTATACCTAATGAGTTGTTGCTTGTAGCAACGAATAATTAAGTCAGTCATGGTCAGTGGCTGATAACTTCAACATAATTCCCACTCAGGATGAGACACAACCATGACTCATCATATGGCTCGTGCTTAAGAGTTTCATAAACAGTATGGTATTTCAGTGGTAATGAGTAATGTAAAGACTCGTTAGGCATGCCCATGAATCATTACATGAGGCGTCATCACTGAATGACATGTTAAACCATGTTTTCTTCCAAATTTTTGATGGGTTACTCAGACTTCATTCATATCATATGTTAGACACCTTCATTTTGGTGGGAGTTGGGAGGGCAAAACAATCAAAGCTTTGTGAACAAGCATTTACAGATCGCAATGCCCGCCGACTCAATAGGTATAAGAAAACCCACATCAACACATACTCAATATCAACTGGACATTAATTATTCAAGCAATCACAGGCCATTTTAATTTTAACAGTGTAGTGATCAACTTTTTAAACAAATAAACTCATGGTAGCTTAGGTTTCATAGTTGAGACTACATCCACATGTGAATCACAGTTACATGCACAAATAGGTCTAAGATTTATACATAAAACATGCTAATACTCACAATTTCAAGAGTGGAAGATGAAGTTTGAGCAGTGGGTGGTTGCAACTTATGGTAGTGATTGAGATGTTCGACTTTAAGCAGGTGTGCATGTGTTATTGGAGATGGGAAGTGATTAGGTAAGAGAGAAACTGATTTAGAGAAATTTGTGTTTGAAATATGGATTAAGAATTCAAAATCGTGGGTTTTATATGATTTAACATTAAATTCACCCAATTTGCATG
>JACEIK010000309.1:281276-292468 GCA_018107945.1 Datura stramonium | reverse complement strand
AGGTAAAAGCTTGAGAGAGTAACCCTAGGCTAGAACAAGAGAATGTAGGGAGCAAGTTCTTACTTTTATGATAGGATTCACAATTAGGATAAAAATTATACCTAATTTGCTTTGCTTGGTTACAAAAACGGGATGAGCTAGAAACCAACTTAGAATTATCACATCACCACTCATAAGTAGTTGTGAAGCTAAGTTCGGTTAAATAATTAGAGGTACAAAACTCCATAATCAAGGGTGAAAACACCGTAAACCACATCCATGTAGTTAAATTGCTCACGAATTAGGACGTCACATCCCCGCTCAATGATGTAGGTGTGAAACTAGTTTGACGTGTTTAGAGGCTCGAAAGACCATGAACATAGCATTTTAATTATGTGAGACAACAACTGAAGTTTTCATACTTGAACTATTGAGAATTGTTGCATTGCATGATTATTAGGCCTTAACTCTAGTTGCTCCTTATATTGTTTCTCAAGTATTTTGTGATCACCCCTATACTTAATTGTAATTTCCCAAAATTTCTATAATCAACACTTGTGAAGGTTAATTTTAACACTTGAACTTGATAATTCGCTGAATTGGTCCAGCCCCTATGGGTTCGACATCCGGCTCTTAAAAAGGGCCACTGTATTACTTGTACGACCATGTAGCTTGCGAGTGCGCTGGGGCACAACAACATCCGTGTCTGAAAGACAACTACTAACTGATAAGCTTCTAGGACAAGCCCCCAGCTAACTCTAAAATCTGACTATGTACTGAAGTAACTGAAAGGAAAACATCGTCCTCGGAAGATGAGGACTTACCAATCGAACTGCTGCTGAAATCGTTGGGAGGAACTACTGATGATGCTGAGACTGGGAACCTGCGCCTTTATCATAATACGATACAACATAGAAAGTATGCATCAGTACTTTGAATGTACTGAGTAAGTGACATATAAAATAAGCATAGAAATATAAGCATTGAACTGAAATAACATGAAATGACTAACATATACTGAATACTGCTAAAAGCCGAGCTATAACTGATGTGGTCAATAATGACCCTGATTGACGGTCATAAACATGTCCTGTAGCTGAGTGACTGAACTGAGCTAAGCTAAACTGAACTGAAGTGAAACTGTACTAACAAGTGGGAGAGTCTGTCCCCGACATATAACCACGTGAGCTAAATGTGGAGTCCTATGTATACACCTCATCAGAGAAAGCCCACTGTACCTTGCTAGGGTATAGTGGCTGAGCTGGGTGATCACAAGTCTGGGTCCCGATGGGCCAATAACCTATGGTGACAACGTAGTTCTGGGAACCTGGGTGCGCTGGAACCTCAGTACGCTTGGTGTTAAGTAATACTCCCACTGGATAGTCCTAACTTGACTACTAAGATGATAGCTCGAAGCTGGGGTCTTGTACTAAGTCAAGAATACTTATCTGGAAGTACCCTGAGAGTCTGTAGGATAGGATAACTGAAAACTGGTGTTCTAAGACTAATCAGAGCTGTTTATCTGGAAGTGTCGTAAATGTCTAAAGAACTAACTAATAACTAATACTGATGGTTCTAAGACTGGTCACAATTTCTTATCTGGAAGAGTCGTATCCGTCTAGATAACTAACTAATAACTGAAACTAGGGAGTATTATTGAACTGAACTCCTCAAGATCTGACTATCATCAAACTGATAAGCTGACTTACTGAAAGATACTGAAAATGCTAATTTTTGACTGAGACTGGACTAGCATGCAAATTGACTGTCAACTCACACGATGGTAATAACATAATTCAAGAGCTAACAGAGTCAAGCAACAATAGTGTCTAGTCAACTATGCAAGACCTATTTTACTGCATTTATAAAACTAAGACTATAACACATTTTGTGAAAAGAGTAACGACATGATTAGTGAATAGTGAAAACATAGCAAGAATTCATAAGATCTACAATCCACACGAAATTCAGAGTTTGACTAAAAATTAACCCTATATCTGATCTTTAGGGATAGAACTGATAAGGAAATTAGATAAGGGTTTTTGGGGCACAAGGGAAGGGAAATACCTTTGTTGAATTCCCACACACCTGGAGTAAAATCCTTGGAAGAAAATCTGAAGAAATCTTGAAGAAAGTTGGAAGCCCTAGCTTAACTCTACATTGTCTGTCTGGAACTTCTACGTTCTGAAAATCGAGAGTTGAGAGAAAATGAGAGGGATTAAGTCGATCACCCCTTTAATTTTCTCCAAAACATGTCCAGAATAACGTAGTTTAGGGATTAAAATAGGTGGAAGTTACAAAAATGACCCAGAGAAAAAGACTGAAAAACTGCCCGTCGGCCAACAACGGGTCGCACAACGAGTCATTGGTCGAACCCATGACTCGTTGGATACCATCGTTGGTTCTGGGTTTGGGGATACCCAAGTATTGGAATTGAACAACGGACGGACAGAACGACCCGTTAAATGTAACAACGGGTCATCGCATCCCACCATTGTCACTAGAGGAGATTCCTCACCCTCTATGGATCCTCTCAATGGCTCCCTGCAACAGGTTGCTATTCCCTTCAACAACTCATTACTGGGGAGCTGATCTGGTAAGCTTATAGACTGCCACCAATGGATTAATACAACGGTCCGTTACTGAAAGCAATGAATCGTTGAATGACTTGTTGGATCTGGGAAGGGGACTGCTGGGACTGACAATGACTCATAACAATGGTTTTTTTTCTGACAACGGCTCTTTGGTGGAGTTGTTCTGAGGCAAGAAAATTTTTGGTTTTTCTTGAAAAATTTGAGTTTGGTCTAGGAAAGTTTTGGGTTGTTACAATATCTTCCCTTGGGGTCATTTGTCCTCAAATGAAGGCTAAAACTGTTGGAAAAAATTGGGAAAAGAACTGCAATTCTCAAGCTAAACTATAAACTAATTTTCTGAAGGAGCGACCGACTCCGAACTGGAACATGCACACTAACTGAGTTGATGCAACTGGTGTACACACTGAAACATGAATAGAGCTAATGAGTACGAAATGGAATAGAGTACTGAGGAGGAATTTAATACCTAATGCTAAAACTGAATTGGAAGGAAATAAATGGGGATATTTAGCCATCATGTCTGCTTCCGCTTCCCATGTGTCCCCCTCAACCAGTTGTTTCCTCCACGAGACTTTTACTAAAGCAACCTCCTTGTTTCTCAGCTTACGAACCTGATGATCTAGGATCTGAACTGGGACTTCTTCGTAAGAGAGACTATCTTTTACTTCCACACTGTCTAGTGGTACAACTGAAGTCGGATCACCGATGCACTTCTTCAACAGTGACACATGGAAGATTGGGTGCGCAGATGCTAACTCCGAAGGTAATTCTAACTCATAGGCCACATTGCCAATTCGCCTCAGAATCTTGTAGGGTCCTATATACCTCAGACTGAGTTTCCCTTTCTTTCCAAACCTCATCACCTCTTTCATGGGTAAAACTTTCAGATAAACCCAATCATCTATAGCAAATTCTAACTCTCTCCTCCTCACATCAACATATGATTTTTATCGGCTCTAAGCTGTTTTCAACCTTTCTATAATAAGTTGCACTTTCTACATAGCTTCATGAACTGAGTCTGGTCCTATCAAGGTAGCTTAGCCAACTTCAAACCACCCTATAGGAGACCTACACCTTCTACCATATAAGACCTCAAACGGGGTCATCTAATACTGGAGTGGTAGCTGCTGTTGTATGCAAACTCAATGAGAGGTAGGTGATCATCCCAACTGCCCTTGAAGTCGATCAAACAAGCTCTTAGCATATCTTCTAAGGTCTGAATAGTCCACTCAACTTGTCCATTTGTCTGAGGGTGAAAAGTCATGCTTAGCTTAACTTGAGTACCATGTCCTTTCTGAAATGACTTCTAGAAGTGTGAGGTGAACTGGGTACCTCTATCTGAAATGATGGACAAAGGGACCCCATCAGTCTGACTAACTCTCGGATGTATAGCTTAGCATACTGCTCAGCTGAGTTTGTAGTTTTGACTAGGAGGAAATGTGCTGACTTGGTCATCCGATCCACTATCACCCAAATTGAATCATGCTGCCGACGAGTATGAGGTAGACCTATAATGAAGTCCATATTCACTTCTTCCAACTTCCATGTGGGTATGATGATATCCTGAGTCATACCCCCATGTCTCTGACGTTCAACTTTAATCTACTGGCAGTTCAGGCACTTAGCCACAAATTCTGCAATGTCCCTCTTCATGCCGTTCCACTAGTAGATTTCCCGTAGTTCATGATACATCTTAGTGGCATTGGGTGGATACAATATCTGGAGCTGTGTGCTTCTGCCAGTATTCGCTGTCTCAAGTTGTCTATGTATGGAACACATAGTCTTTCCTGATAAAGAAGCACGCCGTCTCCCCCTTTGGAGAAATACTCCACTTCCTTTCTTAGAGCTGCTTCTTTCAGCTTAAGCAGTATGGGATCTTCATCCTACTTTGACTTAACGTCAATAACTAACGAGGATTCTGACCCACACTGCAATACTACTCCGCCCTCATCTGAATCCACCAACTGCACTCCCAACTAAGCTAACCTATGAATATCCTTTGCTAGCTCTTTTCTGCACTCTTCCACATGAGCAACGCTCCCCGTGGACATTCTGCTCAAGGCATCCGCCACCACATTTGCCTTACCTGGGTGGTACAACACACTCATGTCATAATCCTTCAATAACTCCAAGCACCTTCTTTGACGAAGGTTCAAATCCTTCCGATGGAACACATTGAAGGCTCTTGTGGTCGGTGGAAACATCCACGTGAACCCTATAAAGGTAATGCCTCCATATTTTCAAAGAAAACACCACTACTGCTAATTCAAGATCACGAGTCAGATAGTTCTTCTCATGAACCTTGAGCTGTCTGTAGTCATAAGCTATCACTTGCCCCGCTGCATCAGAAATTAATCGAGGCCAACTCTAGAAGCATCACAATAGACTACGAACTCATCTGTTCCTTCTGGTGAGGTCAAAACTAGAGTTGTAGTGAGTCGAGTCTTCAGCTCTTGGAAACTCTTCTCACATGCATCTGACCACTGAAACTTCACTTTTTTTCCTGAGTTAGCTTAGTCAGAGGAGACACAATAGAAGAAAATCCCTCTATAAACCATCGGTAATAACCAGCTAGACCCAGGAAGCTCCTGATATCTATTGGGGAAGTGGGTCTCGACCAGTCTTTCACTGTTTCTATCTTTTGAGGATCTACCCCAATACCCTCGCCTGAGACCACATGACCGAGGAAAGCCACAAACTTCATCCAGAATTCACATTTTCTAAATTTAGCAAACAATTGGTGGTCTCTAAGAGTCTACAACACTATCCTCATATGGTTAGCATGCTCATCCTCATTTCTGGAGTATACCAAAATGTCATTTATGAACATTATGACGAACATGCCTAGATACTGTTTGAATACCCTGTTCATCAAGTCCATAAAAGCCGTCAGGGCATTAGTTCGAAGGTCACAACCACAAATTCATAGTGACCATACCTAGTTTTGAAGGCTGTTTTCGGTATGCCACATTCCTTGACCCTAAGCTGATGATATCCCTACCTGAGATCTACCTTGGAAAAACAACTAGATCCCTAGTTCTAATCGAACAAGTCATCAATCCTAGGTAGGGGTTACCTATTCTTAACTGTAACTTTGTTCAATTGACAGTAGTCGATACGTATTCTGAGAGTACTTTCTTTCTTTCACACAAACAATACTGGAGCACCCCATGGAGAGATGTTGGGCCTGATGAAACCCTTATATAGAAGGTCTTTAAGTTGTTCCTTCAACTCCTTAAGCTCAGCTGGAGTCATTCTTTATGGAGGAATAGAGATAGGCTGAGTATCTGGAAGAAGATCTATGTCGATGTCTATTTCCTACTCGGGAGGGGCTCCGGGAAGATCTTTGGGAAACACGTCAGGGAATTCGCTAACAATTGAAATTGACTGAATCGTTGTGGTCTCGGAGCTAGAATCTTTGACCCGAACTAGGTGATAGATGCACCTTTTTGAAATGAGCTTCCTTGACTTAAGGTAGGAAATAAACCGACCCTTCTGCGCTGAAACGTTACCCATTCATTCTAAGACTGGCTCATTGGGAAACTAAAACCTAACGACTCTAGTTTTGCAGTCGACTGAGGAATAACCAGAATGTAACCAATCCATATCAAGAATGAGGTCAAAATCGACCATATCTAGCTCTACTAGATCAACTGGAATAACTTTACTCAATACAGAGATTGGGCAGTTTCTATATATCTGGCTGGATCTAACTGACTCACCAACTGGGGTAGAGACTGAGAACGGTTCTAAGAGGACTTCTAGATTTATTTCAAACTAAACAGCTACATAAGGAGTCATGAATGGTAATGTGGCTCCTGGATCTTGTAAGGCATCTACATCTAGATGTAAATGACATAATATGCCCGTGACCACGTCAAGTGAGCTCTCTTGATCCTGACGAGAGGAGAAGCATAAAAATGGTTTCGACGCTGACCGCCATTCATACCTGCAGTATTACCCTACTGAGCTAGATGGCCTGCTAGGGCTGTTGAAATGGTAGACTGGGTTTTCTCCCACCCTGCTGATGGACACTCTTTTAACTTGTGACCTAACTGTCCACATCCAAAGCAACCCTCTTTGCCCATGCGGCATTAACCTGGATGGTTCTTGCCATACTTAGGCCAAGCTGGGTAATGGTTGTTAGCATTGTAACTCTGGGGATTGAGAGCTAGATTCTCCACCTTTCTAATCCTTGTAGGATCGGAAAGAAGGGGCCTTGGCTAATGTGGGTGTTGGGGTTCTCTGTTGCTACTGTTGTGGGCGACTACTACCGCTACACCTCTGGTGGCCATAATTCGAATGACCTGTTCTAGCCCACTTGTTCTCCCGCTCTATATCCTTCAACTTCTCTACCTCAATCTACTATGCGTGAATGATGAGACTTGAGAGGTCAATGTCCTTGATGAACATTGCAGTTCTGCACTCCTTAAGTACCAAATCGGACACTCCATTGATGAATTTGAGCATGCAATCCCTTGGCTCAACAACCATCTCTGGAGCATACCTCGATAACTGAGTGAACTCCAACACATATTCCTCCACTATTCTGTTACCCTGTCTCAGATTCATGAATTCCGTGACCTTAGCCTCCCTCAATTCTCGAGGAAAGAATCTGTCTAGATATGTTGTAGCGAACTCATCCCTCTCTACTGATCCTATCTCTGCTGGCCTCCCTTCCTTCCACTGATTGTACCAAATCTGAGCCACCCCTTTCAACTGGCAGGCAGGTAGATTGGCACTCTCCAAGGAACTAACACTCATAATTCGAGTGATCTTCTGCACCTCATCTACAAACTTCTGCAGGTCCTCTCCCACCTTAGATCCATGAAAAGATGGAGGGTTCGTTTAGGTGAAATCTCAAACCCTAGCAGTTGCTGCAGACCCGTTTTCATTCACTGGAACCACCTGCTGGTTCACTTGGTTGGTCACAGTCTGCGCCAACAGCTGGATCGCCGCTCAAAATTCCACTGAGGACACCAGATTGTCTTGAGGGGCTGTTGGAGTTGGTGGGGCAGGTCGGTTGGCATTACCAGCCCTCCTTCTATTTCCTCATTTTGGAGGCATATTTTCATTGAAACGAATAGAGCACAAGTTAGGAGGACATTTTTGGAATTCAACTTCAACGCACAATAAGGATTATGAACAAAAGGAAAATTTTCCTAATAACGTCTTGTAGCCTCCTCGTCATAAGTCTGGCGCGCTTTACACCCATGAAAAGGACTCCTATAATGCTGCTTTCAGACATCCTAGGATAGTCTAAACCTAGTGCTCTGATACCAAGTTTTTCATGACCCGAATCTACACCCTTGACGAGACACGGTACTTGGTGCTACAAGTGATCCCAAGCTAACCCATGGTCTAACATCACAGTGATAAACTAAGTAAACATAAGCGGAAGTTGTATAAAACTGTTTTGGAAATAGTAATATAACTATAAAGAACGCTAAACATCTGTGTCTGAAAGCCAACTACTAACTGATGAGTTGCAAGAATAAGCCCCTAGCTAACTTTAAAATCTGACTAAGTACTAAACTAACTGAAAAGAAATCATCATCCTTGGAAGATGAGGACTCAACTATGGACTGCTGCTGAAATTATCGGGAGGAACTACTGACGATGCTGAGACTGAGAACCTGCGCTTGTATTATAATACAATGCAACATATAAAGTATGCATCAGTACTTTGAATGTACTGAGTAAGTGAGATATACAATAAGCATGGAAAAATAAGCACTGAACTAAAATAACATGAAATGACCAACTGATACTAATACTGCTAAAAATGGATCTATAACTGATATGGTCAATAATGACCCTGACTGACGGTCATAAACATGTCCTGGAGTTGAGTGACTGAACTGAGCTAAACTAAACTGAAACTGTACTGACAAGTGGAAGAGTCTATAACCGACATATAACAACGTGAGCTAAACGTGGAGTCTGATGTATACACTCCATCAGAGAAAGTCCATTGTACCTTGCCAAAGTATAATGGCTGAGCTGGGTGATCACAAGTCTGGGGCCCGATGGGTCAATAACCTATAGTGGCAACGTAGTTATAGGAACCTAGGTGTGTTGAAACCCCGGTCCACTCGGTGCTAAGTAATAGTCCCACTGGATAGTCCTAACTTGACTACTAAGCTGATAACTCAAAGTTGAGATCTTGGACTAAGTTAGAAATACTTATATGGAAGTAACCTGAGAGTCTGTAGAACCGGATAACTGAAACTGGTGTTATAAGACTGGTCAGAGCTGCTTACCTAGAAGCGTCGTAAATTTCTAAAGAATTAATTGATAACTGATACTGATGGTTCTAAGACTGGTCACAACTGCTTATCTGGAAGCGTCGTAACCGTCTAGAGAACTAACTGATAAATGAAACTAGGGAGTATTACTGAACTGAACTCCTCAAGATCTGACTATTGTCAAATTGATAAGTTGGCTTACTGAAAGATACTGAAAATGCTAATTTCTAACTGAGACTGAACTAGCATACAAACTGACTGTGAACTCACACGATGGTAATAACATAGAAATTCAAAAGCTAATAGAGTCAAGCAATAATAGTGTCTAGTCAACTATGCAAGACCAATTTTACTGCATTTATAAACTAGGGATATAACAAATTTCGTGAAGAGAGTAAACATATGATTAGTGAATAGTGAAAATATATCGAGAATTCATAAGAACTACAATCCACACAAAATTTAGAGTTTGACTAAAAATTAACCCTATGTTTGATCTTCAGGGCTAGAACTGATAAGGAAATTATAGAAGGGTTTTTGGGGCACAAGGGAAGGGAAATTCCCTTGTTGAATTCTTGCACACCTGGAGTAAAATCCTTACAAGGAAATCTGGAGAAATCTTGAAGAAAGTTGGAAGCCCTAACTTAGCTCTACACTGTCTGTCTGGAACTTCTACGTTCTGAAAATCGAGAGTTGAGAGAAAATGAGAGGGATTAATTCGATCACCCTTTAATTTTATCCAAAATGACGTAGTTTAGGGATTAAAATGCCTGGAAGTTACAAAAATGACCCTGAGAAAAAGATTGAATAATTTCCCGTCGGCTAACAACGGGTCACACAAAGAGTCATTGGTCGAACCCATGGCTCGTTGGAGACTGTCGTTGGTTCTGGGTCTGGGTATACCCAGGTACTGGAATTGAACAATGGATGGACAGAATGACCCATTAAATGTAACAACGGGTCGTCGCATCCCACAATTGTCACTAGAGGAGATTCCTCACCCTCTCTGGATCCTCTTAACGGCTCCCTACGATGGGTCGTTGTTCCCTTTAACAACTCATTACTAGGGATCGTTAGTTCTGTCACTGATCTGGTAAGCTTATGGACTGCCACCAATGGATCAATACAACGGTCCGTTACGAAAATAAACAAATCATTGAATGACTTGTTGGATCTGGGAAGGGGACTGCTGGGACTGACAACGACTCATAATAATGATCCGTTGTTACTGACAATGACTCATTGATGGAGTCGTTCTGAGGCAAAAAAATTTCTGGTTCATTTAGGATTTTTCATGAAAAGTCTTAGTTTGGTCTAGAAAAGTTTTGGGGTGTTCGTTACATCACTGAATTTTCTCTCTCGGTATTCTATCTTGGTCCTACTTAACATAATTCTTTTGACTCCAGAGTTTGTCTCTAAACCCCTAACTCAACATTAACTCCACCACGGGTCTCATTAATCAAAACTATGTTATTTGTAAATAAGATATACCATAACACCTGCTTTGAATTTTTCTCATCAATTCATTTATCACCAAGGAAAATAAGAAAGGCAAGAGTTGATCTCTTGTGCAACCCCATCACAATTGGAAAATGCTCTGAGTCTCCTTTCACTTTTCCTATCTGGGGCTTGGCTCTATCATATATATCCTTGATCTCTCTAGTATATGCCACAGGTACTCCTCTAGTCTTCAAGAATCTCCATGGAAAGTCCCTTGAGACTTTATTGTATGTTTTTTCTAGATCGATCAACATCATGTGAAGGTCCTTCTTCCTCTCCCTATACTGTTCCACCAGTCTCCTAACGAGATGGATAACTACTATAGTTGAGCATCCCGATATGAATCCAATTTAATTCTAAAAAATAGACACGTCTCCTCACCCTTATCTCCACCACCCTCATCTATCACTTCTAAAATTAAGTCAATGTTGATTACTATTGCACCAACTACTTTTTCACGTAAGTACTTAGCATTCGCCACTAGTTTTAACTTGGGATTAACTTAAATATGTCATCAAACTCTTAAAAATTGCTCCGGCCATGTCATCCATTAATAGTTAGGCTTATTTATAATATTGTCATGATAAAAATGCACATTTGAGTCACTCTTTACTAACAGGTAAAATAGTTGGTTTTAAAATACCCGATTGGACACGTGACCTCTAATTAAATGACCTATGTCACTAACCCACCAATTTAAACTCAGAGCAATTAAATTAAATCTGCCCAAAACCAAATCCATTTTCCTCTTAACCCAAACCCCTAAGTTTCCTGATACCAAGTTTGTCACGCCCCGCCCTGGGGGGTATGACTGGCACCTGGTGCCCTAGTAGGACCTGGACTGCTAACTGGTGGGCCTAGGCACATCTGG
>JACEIK010000309.1:251023-261331 GCA_018107945.1 Datura stramonium | reverse complement strand
CTCTTCCCGGGCCTTTTTCTAGCATGTATGGCTTTCAAATACTCTTAACCAACATGCGAATAGGCCATCTATGTGTTGGGAATTTTACGGGGTGTAACAAATATAGTGGAGATGGATGGAACTTCTTAAGGACTACAATGTCACGATTATATATCATCTAGGGAAGGCGAATGTATTGGCAGATATCTTGAGTCGTAAAGCAGTGAACATGGGTAGCTTGGCTTGTTTGGAAGTTGTTTGATGTCCGATGGTCAGAGAAGTTCAGACACTGACCAACAGTCTGGTGGAACTTACATTAGAAATATTAGGCAGAATATTAGCCAGTGTGGAAGCCAGATCATCATTACTAGAGGAAGTTAAATCTAGGCAGTTTGAAGATGCAAGGTTGAGTAAGATTCATGATCAAGTCTTGCGAGGGGAGGCAAAGGAGGCGACAATAGACAATGTAGGGATTTTGAAGATAAGGGGGCGTGTGTTCCCCAGGTTGGGGAGATAATCAAATCTATCTTGTCAGAAGCTCACAACTCGAGGTACTCTATCCATCCTGGAGTTACCAAGATATATCATGACCTAAAGCGACATTATTGGTGGGGTAAAATAAAGAGGGACATTATTAAGCATGTTTCACAACACCTAAACTGTCAGCAGGTGAAATATGAGCATCAACACCCTGGGGGAGTACTCCAGAGAATGCCCATTCTAGAGTGGAAATAGGAGCGGATAGCTATGGACTTCGTGGTTGTCCTTCCGAAGACGTTGGGAAATTTTAACTCCATCTGGGTTATTGTTGACAGATTGACTAAGTTTTCCCATTTTCTTGCCTGTTCAGGTGACTTACAATGTAGAGAGACTGACCAAAGTATATGTGAAAGAGGTGGTTCGGCCGCATGGTGTCACGATCCGAGAGTACGCCGGGATCGTAAATACGGGACAAGGAGCCCCGAGGGACCCCAAGTCAACCCATGGCGTGAGCATATAACTAAACCATTCACATAAGGTGGAAGAATTAGCTTAATAATTATGAACTGAAAGAAAACCGTGACATGAAATATAAGAAACAACAATACATGGTCCGAGCACAAACAGCTAAATACTACAAATAAGTCTGAAAGCCTCTAATCATAATAGACGGGTTGAAGGGACAAGACCCCAACTAACCCCAACATTTTGAAACAAAATATAGCCAAGATCTGAACATAAAGCCGTCGAATCACGAGGACTCACCAATGAGAACTGAGAGCAGAACTGAGAGCCAGCTAGGAGCAATGCTGAACCTGAGATCCGGATCCTGTATCATGAAACGATACAACATAGAAAATATGCGGGTCAGTACTTTAAATGTACCGAGTATGCAAGGTGTGTAAAACAATACTTAAAAACATAAGAGTTATAGGAGCGGGACATCATGATCATAAAGACTGAAATCATAAATATATCGTAAGACTCAAGGTTTCCCAAAAGCATTTGTAAACCTGTCATAGTCACAACATGAGAGAAAAACATTTCATAAAACATGACATAAGCCAAAAGAACTTAATCATACATGCGTTAAAACAATGAGGAACAGTGGGAGATTTCTGTAACCGACATACCCCATATAAGCACACATGGAGCCCAACTTGTAAGCTTAGTCGGGAGACCGTTCATACTTTGCCAAGGGTAGAACCATGAAAGGCGTGATATCACTCATGAAGGCCCCGTAGGGCATAAGGAACGGTCACTGAGGAGGTCCCAAACATAACCTATGGTGGCACGTAGTTCTGAGATTTGGGGCGTAACCTAGGCCCCAAACCTACTCGGTGTTAAGTACTACTCCCAAAACATGCAACGTGCATATAGAAATTCATACATGACATGCATGGCTAGCTAAATCGTGATAATCATAACATACTTGAGAATTCGTAATACTAGCCATAAAATCGGGCCCGTGGATCAGCCAAAATCATAGTTCATGAACCATAAGCAACATGTGGGCATTGCCCATATTTTCAACATCCTTGAAATGCCTAAATTTTATAGAAAACCTGATCATAATAACGTGAAAGATTGAAGACATGCTTAAGATTCATAAATTCAAACACCATAACTATAAAGTTTACCAAAAATCCTCATGATTTGGGCACCTATGCTCTTAGGGATTAGATCATCAATCATTGAATAAAACAAGTGAATACAACCCAAAAATTTGAAACTCATGATTTAGACATACTACAACAAGTTCATATCAATTTTTGAGGAATCACGCATTTGGGTTAAGACCCATAAAGATTGAGTAACTTTAAACTTAGAATTTGGGAAGAATTGAGGATAGGTAGGGACTAAACTACCCATTAAGAACCCCACATATCTGGAATTACTTGATTCTTACCTCCCTTGAAAAGCTCAAGATAAAAGTTCGTAGAATTTGAAGAAAAACCCTAGGATCACCTCCTACTCCCTTCTCTAACTCTTGCAAGAATCAAATGAGGCTTAACATGAATTATTTCCTCTTAAAAGACCCTGTCCCGACCTCAAAATGACACAATTTAGGCCTAAGGGATGTAGGAAATTATGAGAAGGCCCTTACTAATTCGCAGGAAATAACTGACAGGTGACCCTAACGGGTGACCTGACGACACGTTAGGACGGGCAACGACTCGTCGTTCGCCCGTCAAGTACACCGGTTACCAAGTCGGTTGGGCTCGTAATTGGTGACTCAACGACTCGTCACAAGTGACCACGGTAATGGTCACCTTCCGTCAAGTACACTACTTCATCCTTAATAAATTTCCACAGGCTTGCTCACGACCCACCTCACAAATTATTGGGACTGGCCACGACTCGTGGGGTCCCATCCGTTAGGTGCACTAGTCAAACCTCCCAGGTAACCCTCAATCTCACCCCACGGGAGACCTGACGACTCGTGGTAGCTGGCGATGAGTTGTTCCCATGCCCGTGGGGCCTCAGCTCCTCATCTCATTCCATCCTCCCCATGAGCCACCTGATGACTCGTGGGGCCTTCTCACGAGTCTTCTAGTGACTCGTCCTACACTGCTGCAACATTTTTCCAAATTTTCCCTGTTTGACTCCCGGGTCTGATCCTTGGATTTTCGAGGTATAACACATGGGGTGCCAGTCTCGATTGTGTCCGACAGGGATACACAGTTCACTTCCCACTTTTGGAGGACCTTACAAGTTGAACTAGGTGACATGTTATACTTGAGAACGACCTTTCACCCGCAGACAGATGGACAGTTCGGAGAGGACGATCCAAGTGTTAGAGGATATGCTTCAGGCCTGTGTAATCAACTTCGATGGTCATTGGGATAAGTTTCTACCTTTGGCAGAATTTGCTTATGATAATGGCTATCACTCCAGCATTGGCATGGTGCATATAAGAAAATATAGGTCCTCAATTGGCTGGTTCGATGCATTCAAGGTGAGATGATGGGGAATAATTTGCTAAAAAAGTCCTTGAAGAAAGTTAGGGTGATCTAGGAACGACTGATGGCTGCTCAAAGCAAGCAGAAGCAGTATGCATATAAAAAGGTACAAGATATAGAGTTCATGGTGGGAGAGCAAGTTTTACTCAAGGTTTCCCCTCATGAATGGAATGATGAGATTTAGGAAGCAGGGCAAGCTTAGCTCGAGGTACATTGGGTCATTTGAGATTCTTCTGCATGTGGGAGAGGTAGATTATGAACTCTACCGCCAAGTTTATCAGGAGTACATTCGACATTTCATGTATCCATGCTGAAGAAATACCATGGGGATAGGTCTTATATCATCCAATGGGATTCAGTGTTGCTTGATGAGAACCCGTTTTATGAGGGAGAGTTGGTGGCTATATTAGACAGGGAGGTTCGCAAGTTAAGATCTAAGGAGATTGCGATGGTAAAGGTCCAGTGGAAGAATCGTCCCATGGAGGAAGCCCCTTGGGAGATTGAAGTTGATATGCAAGACAAGTACCCCCAGCTATTTGTGGAATCAGGTATTTTCTCTTCCTTATTCCTTGGGAAATTTGGGGACGGTCGGTGTTTTAATTGGTATCTGATGTAATGATAAGTACGTCATTATGGGAAAATAAGTCCAGAACACCCTCTTTTCACCTAGCTGCATAGGGAGTGGGAGCTACTAGTTAACAAAAAACCGTTGCAGCGAGATTGTTACTATGGTCGAAGGCCCGCCGTAATAGAATGGAAGAATAACCATTGGATCCATCGTAGCGGTGTGCCCATAGTGGATCCGTTGTAGTGGAATTTCAATCACTGTAGCGAATGAAGGGAGACAGTGATTCGGTTTTTAATGGAATTTCAGAGGTTTTACTCTATTATATTAAGGCACGAAGAACTAAAAAGCTTAGGGCGATTTTGCAGAGACAGAGCAAATTTCTTATTTTCAAGGTAAGTCTCTAGCCAATTCCTTCCCCCTTTCGATTCCTCAATATCCTAGAATCATAGGGTGACCCTTGATGGTGAATTCTTAATTAAATAACTATAGTGGAACTAGGGCTAATTAAGGGAGAATCAATGGGCATCAGTTCCTAGGTTTAGAAGTGAGTAATGAACATTTCCAAGGGGATTGTGAAGGCATATGATATATATAAATATATATATAATTAAAGGGTAGTTGAGACCCGCAATTTGATAAAGTAAGACCATTAGCCCTAGTAACTATTTAAGGAGGGGAACTCCATGAGCGGGGTAGGAATGACCGATATGTGAATAGAATGTGATGAATTAGTCACTGGATAACAATGGAGGCAGTTATGATGGGGGATATGGGGTGGGGTTAACGTCCCAAGACCCTTATTTGAAGAGTAAATAATAAATTACTCTATGATTATTATTTTAGATTTCGAGCATTCTGAGGCTCTAAGAAAGGGCAAGGCTCATGTGGAGTAGCTGACTTCTCTTAACCTGAAATCAAGGTAGATTATGGTTTATAAGGAGTTAGACTTTACTTAATGATGTGTATATGTGTGAAGTAATAACAGGCCTAGTTGGTCTTCGGACACAAATTGTTATTGATATCATGATGTGTTAGATATGATTGTGAACTAAACTTGAGATGATTGTTGTTGATAAATGTGTATGAAAATTGAATACCTTGAGATATATATATGTGTCCTTTCATACTTGTCAAGTAAATGGCTGAGTATTGGTAAATATAACCAAGTTGATGAGAGTGACTTGATGGCTATGAAATATTAAATTGCCCAGTGATAATATATTTATAATTTGAGAATGAAAGAGGATAACATGCTTTGTCCTGAGATGAGTGACTCGTGCTTGAGGAGAGCATCCAAGCGAGCGATTATGATTGAGTAGTTCGTGTCTGAGGGGAGCATCTGGACGAGCAGATTAGTGAGAGTGGGTACCACGTTGGTACATTACATAGATTTCTAGAGTCCCCTACAAGTCATGACTGAAGGAAAGAAATAAGATTCTCTAGCATGTGTGTACAATAATAAGTGTGAGTGTGCATGTGGTGATGTCAAGGAGGCATGTGCCCTACACATTACCAAGTAAAGTTGGTGAAAGTGAACCGATCGATGAGGATTCATGTGTTTATATTCCGTGTAACAATGTGTTGAATTGATTGTTGAGAATTTTTGTGTCCATTTTTGATGAATTGATTATTGAGAATTAATGTAACCATATTTGATGAATAAATTGATGAGTTGATTGTTGAGGTTTCAGGTGTATCTTTCATGTGATAGGATGATGAATTGATTCATTGAGATTGTCATGTATGTATTATTTCTGAGTTGATGAACTGAATAGGAAAAACTGCTAAGTGTGGAACCAAATTGACAACTTGGTCCAGCTACTACCTCAGCAGTATCGCTGCAGCGGTACTCATTACCATTGCAGTGAGATCACCGTCGTGACCCCATTCCCGCTGCAGTGAGGCCTAATTCAGTGAGCAGGCCAGCTTAGATCTTACTCTAAACAATGTAGGAATAGGGTTGTAGATTGAGTATTTGCTTTCGTGAATGTATGTTGCTATACATTCGTTATTATCTAAGGTCTGCAATGATGCCTACCAGTACATTGTATCATATTGATGCTACTCCTGCACTTATTTTCTGAGTGCATACTGTGATCTAGAAAATTCCTCTCGACCCCATCTGTAGAGAAGTAGCAAGATATCATAAGGTGCAGATTCAGACATTCTGCTATAATTCCAGCTATAATTCCACCACAAAAGATGTCGTCTGTTCAGACATTAACTTGTTGATTTTCTTAACTTATTCCTTTTTAGACTCTGTTTGGTGGATGTCCTCAAGTACAATGAATTTCAGTTTTCGGGAATGTAATAGAGAAATTTGTGATCATTTTTGTTAATTTATTCAAGGCATTCGCTATTGTGTTTAGAATGCTTATTTAGTTGTATGACTATAGATTGGGTAATTAGTTGGTACACGTTGGTTCATTCACTAAGAAAATTTTTGTGGATGTCAATCACAGATAATTGGATCATGACATAATGTGTGAATCTTAATAGCTAAGCACAATACAATTGTTATAATGTTTGAAGAGACAATAATGAAGATGATGACAAGAATAGCTAAGTTAAGGGAGTTACAAATACTTGAAAGTGCAATTTTTCTCTAATGGCTTTGAAGCTATTATAGGAGAATATTAATAGGTCAATGAATTATAATATTAAATTTAGTGGAGTTTTTAGGGTTGGAATGAAAGAAGGACTATGTCAGCATACTGTGGATCTTGGCATAGGGACTTGTGGTTGTAGAGGATAGCTGCTAAAGGGCATATCATGTGCATATGTTGTGGCTGTAATATTCTTTAAGAAGTATGAACCTGTTGACTACATTGACAGCTACTTCAATAAGAAAATTTATTTTGAGGACTTATGCCAATATTCTTCAATTAGTCACAAATATGAAAATGTGGCCTATATTTATTACCTTCACTGTTGTATCACTAGATATCAAAAACATGTTTGAAAAGACAAGTTAGAAGAAAAGAAGTTGATGAAAATAAGAAATCTGCAAACTTACCTAGAACTGAACTTATCATGACATATAGTAACTGCAATGATAGAGGTCACAATAAAAAAGGGTGTCCACAAAGTCAAGGTGTTGATTCATCAACAAACGCAGAATCATCAAATTCACAAAAAAAAGGGCAAAATATCATAATTCATGTTGGGAAAAAGGCAGACCAAAGTTAATTTTTTTTACTTGAATTGATATGTAGTAACTATAATCATTTCTAACTTTCTTTGTATTTCTATGATAGAAACCACCAAACTGATGGTGAGCCTCCAGCAAAAGAGGAAAGAGGAAGATCAAGAAATAAACTTGCAGCACCTAGTGCACCTCTTCCACGTACTACGCCTCCTGCATATTCAACACCTATTGCACCTCTTGATTACCCTACATCATCTTCCGCACCTCCTAATTACCATATATCACCTTTAATATCTGCTACTAATAAAAGAGGAAAGGGTAGGGGCAGGGGAAGCACAACCCCCTATAAAAGACCAAGAGTCATGGAAATGAGTGTGTTTCAAGCTGAAAATGGATTCAAAGCCCCTTAATGTAAATGTTTTCTAGTAATAAGAATGTAAATTATTTTCTTAATTCGAGTGTTTGAAGCCTAAACTATTTTCATAATTTGAGTGCAGTCTGGCATTGCCAAGCAGTAAGATTTTCTCATACTGATCCAACAAAGGTAATAAGATCAGCTAATGTAGCTGGTGATATTGATTTCAAACCAAATACTGCAAGAAAGTTGAAATGAAATGAAAAAGCAGCAATCTCAACAAGGAAACTTCAAAAAATTAGAGAGCGGCAAAGAAAGAAAATAAGAGGAAGTAGTTCAAATAACCCAAGTCAAAATAGCACTTTTTTCACAGTCCAAGGAGCCATTGAAATTATAGTGTTGCATTGTTTTAAGTTATTTAGTAGACATGAAATATTTTCTCTAGAATGGTGATGTACTGTTATTAAAAAGTCTTCTATTTTTGTTTTTGGTTGTTATTGGTAAAATTCTGGCTTGAGGCATTATAAAATATAAAATTTACTTGGTATTTAGTTTCCTTATGTTATCTTATGTTTTACAAATGATGTTGTGTCTATAAAAAATTTTCCCTATTTATTTGAATAATCAATTTACACAAATTTCATTTAAAAAGATTTATTGAAATATATAGATGTACAAAATTTGGCAAGCAAAACATAAATATAAATCATATCTTATCTAACATAAGTGACCTAACGGAGAAACTATATTATAGCAATTTAATTAGCTCAATCCTTGAATCACTAGTTTGGAACAGGTTACGGATGAACATAACAACAACACCCAAAATACACAAAATGACCTTCCAATTGAACCTACATTATTTTTACTTTCTCTGAACTAGTCCAAATGACTTTCTTTTGAATATCCTCTCTACTGTCAAATTATCAATGTCAACCACTTGCTTAATGATTTGAACTTTTCTCCTCCCTAGTTCTTCTTCCAACTCTTTAATTTTGTTCATCAATCTTGGGAGGATAAATTTTGATCTTGGATTGACTTCTTCATTGACTCTCCATCGAAAAAAGTTGTCATTTTAGGCTAAAAAATATCAAATCAGTACATTAATATAAACTAAACTCAACAGAAGTCAACAGTAGAGTGGAAAAACACATACCATGACAGGGGCAAGATCAAAATCTTCTCCAAGATTTGCCTTCGACCAAAAAGTCTGCATATGCACTAAAATTTCATGTTTGCATCGCATTACGATTTTCAGTATTGGGTCTACTTCTTTCGTACAAAAAATTATTCAAGTCTGCATTTGCCATTACTAACCCTAACCGAGCAAAAAGACATTGAAGAAGAAATTTCAAATCCTAAATCTAAAATTTGAGAAGATTATGAACCCTAAAACTTCAAGCTTTGAAATGGAAGTTATAGTTAAAAGTTTTAACAACTAACTCCAAGCTTTAATCTTTGAAAATGGCAGAAAAAAGGAAGAAGATGGGAGATTATTTGGGAGAAAAATGGATGAGAAATGGGTATATTTAATAAGAAATAGAATTACCGTTGGTAGTCTTAGTTATAGGCTTATTTAGACTTACTCGTGAATTTTTATCAGCAGATGGGGTGCTTCGGCTAAGTCCTTATGCACCTAGAGGAGGTATTTTCATCTTTTATGACAGGTCAGTATTTAAGGTCTACTTAGTATGAGAAATAAAAGTTTGGGTGGGTAATAAGACCCCCATGAAATATAAGTGTGTAATTGGAAATCGGGTAATAGNGTAATTGGAAATCGGGTAATAGGTTGGGGAACATTTGGCTATTTTCTCATAATAAAAAATATAATTTATATTTAAAATATTTTTAAAATGATAAAAATTAATTTTAACACCCGGGGCGTACGTTTTTATGCTTGAAACTTTCGATTTTATGCTCGAAACTTACACTCTAAATTTTGAGATTTACGCTTTATGGATCTACGCCTTTCATTTGCATCTCGGAGTATTTTTGATACGCTACACTCCGAGACTCTCCCCAAAATGCCTTTGAAAATACTATTAAAGGAGATGAAGGGATTTATGTATGACTGATTGAAGGAGATGAAGATTAGAGGTTTAAGTTAAAGGTGTAGTGGGTCGGGTTACAATATATGGGGTGGTTTTAATTTAGCTTATATAGGTTAAAATAAAGTGATTTTAAAATTAGAAATATAGATAGTTTAATTTTATGTCACGTGTAATTTCTATTTTTTTTCTAAGTCAGTTATTTGAGTCATTAGTGAAGAGCAACACGAATGTGTACTTTAGGTCATCATGGTGGAACTAATAAGTTCAATTATTACTAATGACATGATTGGGCCATCTTTGAAAGTTCAATGACATATTTGAACTTTTTCTCTTTAAACTATGAAGAAACTGACGTAGACTTGGATATCTCTCCTTTTGCTAACTATTATGAGAAAATTTTCCTAGTTTTAGCTATTATAAGAATTTCATATCCATGTTCATGATGCTCATCAAATAAACAATTTTTCCTTTTTAAAATAACTAGAGATACCATATAATAAATTCTGCAATTGTGGTGAAAAACCTTCATCTAGTTTATTTTTTAAAAAAGATTGTTGTACTCAAGCGTGTAAGGTTACTAAAGGTTTCTTTTAATTGGATTGTAATAAAATTCAAAAAATTAAAGTAATTAGGCTGAACCCAAAAAAAATATTTTTTGATTTGTTTGTTGGGTTTGAGTTTTCTCTTATACATAAATTCGGTGGTCGATTTTTAAATTTAAAATGTTATAACTAGAGGAAATTTCATAAATGGACACCAATTTG
>JACEIK010000309.1:158374-191801 GCA_018107945.1 Datura stramonium | reverse complement strand
TACTACCACATATTCAATCATATCAACATCATTAATAGTTTCTCCACATAGTTTCAATTTAGAAACAATTTTGAATGTTGATGAGTTATACTCATGAACATACTTATAGTCTTGATGAATCCAATCATATCGTGCATTTGGCTGGATGACCATCTTCAGGTGGTCATACCTTTCTTTTAGACTATTCCACAAAACAAGTGGATCCTTAATTGTGAGATATTCAATTTTAAAAATTTCGTCAAGATGATGACACAAGAATATCATAGCCTTAGCACGATCTTGATTTGATGTCCATTGCATTTATATGGATTTCAGCATCTAATATCCATGAAAGGTAGTTCTTGCCCGAACTTTGAAGGACAACGAAATCAAGTTTCGTAAGGTTAGCCATATTAAAAGAAAGAAAAAAATAATACTGGCCTTCAAATTTTGAGACAGTAGAGTCGTAAAGCAATAGTATCACCAAAGGAATATCACTCCTGTGGTTAAGTAATACATCTTTCGAAAAAGAAATTTTAATTTTTCTTAAATCTTTCAAAGTGAGTGCTCAAGGCAGAGACTCGTGCTAATAACGTGTTATGAAATAATAAAGCAAAAACAAGAATATTATAAAGAATGAGAGAAGAAGATAAAATACAAGGAATTTCTCCTAATTTTTCTCTAAAAGATAGATTTTTACTATGATATAAATACATGTATCCACTAGAATACAAATACATTTATAAACATTTACTATAATATAAATATGTTTATATCACTTATATTTAAAAATCATTTTTTTTCCAGCTGAACCAAAGGTAGTGTGGTACGAAACGGAGGGAGTGCACTCCATAGCCTGAATTTCGGAAACCTCGCCCCCCAAATGAACAGAAATGCTAAGGGCAGCCATGTCAACAATCCCTCTTCCCCTTCAATCTTCACATTCTCTCAAGCACTTATTCTCCCTTTACCCTTTCCAAAAACCCGTTATCCAGGTTTTCTCTCAGCCAAGAAAGACTACAACTATTGCAAGACGACTGTTTTCGCTGAAACCCGTTTCAGTTTCATCCCAAATCAGGAACTACGTGGATGAAAAAATTGATCCCACATACTTATCTTGCTCGATGCCTCACAAGAATCCTCTCAAAGTGGCGGTTTTGATTAGTGGCGGCGTTGATAGCAGCGTCGCTCTTCGGCTACTTCATGCTGCTGGACATTCGTGCACTGCTTTCTATCTCAAGATTTGGTTTCAAGTATGTAATTTTACTACTTCTGTCCCAAATTAATTAGTCTTCGTTTAAGTTGCCATGCAGAGTTGAAGAATATGGGTTTGTTTACTACCATTCCATCTTTCTCTATCCCTTTTGATAGTTCAAATAAGTGTAGTAGTATCTTATATTAGCGATAGAGTGAGATTTTTCTTAAGACAAGCTTCCCTAAACTAAATAGTACCTCAATTCTCAGATAAATTATGCCAATTAGTAATACATAATTCAATACCAAAAATCAAATGATGTAGTTATTAGTTAAGAATCAAATGCTGTTGCTGTTATGAAAGATTAAATTAGTTATGAGAATTTTATGTTGCAAACAAACACTATTTTAGTTACATGAAATTTTATACCGGGGTTGGCTTTCCTTGTATCTTAAACAAAATGACCCCTTAATCTTTTCAGTTTCAAGCAGTGTTAAACAATTATCAAGTGTATTACCTTTTCTTTTATAGGAAGACTTTGAGAACTTTTGGTCTGAATGCCCATGGGAGGATGACTTGAAATATGCTAAGGTTGTTTGTGACCAGGTCAGTATCTTTTACTCAGTTATTTTCTCTTTTTGTGTATTGGTGTGGAAGAGAATTTTGATACATGATACATTGTAGACACAGTGTCATCTCTGTGGTCATAGCTCCCAGTGTTGTCAAGGGCGCGTTTAAGCCCTGAAGCGAGGCTCAAAATACCTTGAGCGCTTCGCCTTGCTTAATGTGCGCTTTAGTGTCATCATCAAGGCTCGAAGACAAACTTTTTCTTGCAAATGAGCATTTCCTAAAGAGGCAACACTAAACAGTTGATATTTCACTTAATCCTTAAAAAATCCAATTTCTTTGTTCATATATTTGCTATTCATGCTTAGTTATTGGTGTTGGACTAAATATATATATATATGTATATATTTGTATGTTTTCTCCCTTTGCGCCTTTTCTCGTTAGAGCCCACGCTTTATTTGCGCTTTGCGCTTAAAGCCCCGACGGACCATAGAGCTTTTTCGCGCGTTTTGCTTTTGATAACACTGATAGCTCCGACTGATTTAGGTTAAATTTCTGCTAAATGCTACTTCCTCTGTCCCAATTTATGTGGCACCACTTGACTCGGCACGATGTTTAAGGAAAAAAGAAGACTTTTGAAACTTGTAGTCTAAAACAACCCTTAGATATTTGTATGGCTATAAATCATTTTATTAAGGGTAAAGGGGGAATTTTAAAGTGGAATTGTTTCTAATTATAGATATGTGACATTCTTTTTAGGATGGATAAAAAAGGTAAAGGTGACTAAGGTGTCACATAAATTGGGACAAAGGATGTAGGTAGTTACTGCATTATTTGTTGGTTTCTTTTTTTAATTATATCAAAGGCCAGTGAAGAATTAAAATCTATTGGTAATGGATAAGATTATACAACTTCCTGGCCTGGCTGTGGAAAAAGGGAAAAGGATAACCATACCAAATAGTTTAAAATAAGATTCAATGGGAAGTGTTTTCAGACATGATACACTTTACCATCCCAGATTGTGGGTGATAGTTTCTTTTTCCTGGTCTTGCATTAGTAATCTGATATTTCCCACTATGTTTCTGCAAGCGCTTTTCAGGTTTATGTTATGTTTCCACGAGCTCTTTCACGTTTATGGTTCCTGTTATGGAGGGAGGGGGTGTTTCTCTTACATTAGTTAGTTTGATATGTCCAATTAAGTTTCAACAGCATTTGTTTACGAACTTCTCAGGTTGATGTACCATTGGAAGTTGTCCATTTGACTGATGAATATTGGAATAATGTGGTATGTTCCTGGTTACTTTTCAGCTGCTTTAATTACACATTTTTCCAGCCTCGTCTCATGAATGAAACTTTTTTTTAATCTTAGATTGGGCTTTTATACAAAGGTTTCTTTATGTGATGCAATATAAAGATAAGCTGGGGTTATTGATGAAAGCTCAGTCATAATATTAGCTTGTTTTTTGATTAGTAAGTTTTCCATGTTTAGGTGTCATATATCATTGAGGAGTACAAATGTGGCAGGACTCCAAATCCAGATGTCCTTTGTAATACTAGAATAAAATTTGGTCAGTCATTTTATACGAAAAGCAATCCACTATTCTTTAGTTTCGTTTTCCTGAAAGTAGCAAATTTATTTTCAGGTGCTTTTATGGATGCCATTAGTGGAATGGAATTTGACTTTGTTGCTTCAGGACATTATGCAAAGATTGTCCATGCATCTACTGCGCAGCTGAACGAACCTTCTGTCTTGGAATTGTCAAAAGATATGGTGTGTTTTTAATACATATGTTTCTTAGAGCCTCTTACCATATTTTCTTTTGTAAAGGTTGATATGTTTAACTGAGAAGGGGAGATCTTGAAGATGAAAGTGGTGGGAAAGAATCTTGCTTCATTGTAGGTAAAAGGATGAACATATTGGACATTCAATAGACTTAGGCAGATATACATGGTTGGGAATTAAAGATTATGGTCCCATCAAAAGAAGTTCTTTTTTTTTGGGTAAGAGACATAGGCATTTAGCAGTTGAGGATAGAAAGTTTGATTTAACACCTTCATAACCCCAGTCCCCAGTGCCTTTAACCAAAATTTCTTCTTTGATCTTTTCATCGACATTCTTCACGGCTGTCTCTATAATTCTTTCAGTTAAGTTTGGTATGTTTCTTGAGATATTTTACATTTAGTTCTTATCTTGAAAATATAGTAAATGTAATGAAGCGCCTTATTGAGAAAAGATTTATCTCATAATGCAATTGTAATGTAGATCTCCAAATTATGCTTTAAAACAGATAAATAAAACAACCAAAGCGAATATTTATTCTGTTGAAGGTTCATATGTAGTATCAGTACTGCTCCAAGAATGAACATTAACTAGGGTGTTCATCATCTTTTGGATCACAGAAGAAGTGGCTTAATTTATCATACCCTAGTTCCTGATTTTCTGAGAGTTGTATATCTTACACCTTTTCCTAAGCATATCAGAAGCATTGCAGGGGTGTAAGAATAGTTGGAGTGTATTTTGTTTGGTTTGATATGTGCATTTCCACACTTACACAGAATTTCTCCTGTAAATAAAGAAAATACTTTTTTGATTTGGTGAAAAAACAAACAAATGAAGAAATGGTTTAACTTGCAGGTTGGGCAATGATCCCCCATTTTTGCCCAAATGTCCAAATCCATCTTGATTCAAGTGAATTGTGGACGTGATGGATCATAAGCCAATTATTGACTCAACTCTTTTTGACCGGTCTAAATTTGGCCCGACCTTCCTATTTGACACCCCTAAGTTTGTGAGTGTAGCATGTTGTGCAAGTGATATCCTCTACTTTTCATTGAAAACTTGGATCGAAAGACTCTTCAAAATCTCCTGCCTATTTGTGGCATAGTCGATTTTTTTCAGAATTATCATATCTTATTCTAACTAACATTAAACAATATATGAGTTACATTCTTTGAAATTCCATTTTGTATATTCAGTTTTTATGTATTTGGGAAGTTTTGTCTCTGTACTCCTTAAAATTCATGATGTTTGTGCTTGCTTTTAGCTTCATTTGATATTCCTACAATTCTAAACATGACCTTGCCCCCGAGCTTTTTTCATTTGCCTTTTTGGGTCAATCCGGCTGATTTCTTATGTCTGCAGTGGTGCTGTTTCAGGTCAAGGACCAAACCTACTTCCTTTCTCATCTCTCACAGGCTCAGCTTAAACGACTTATTTTTCCACTTGGATGTATCCAAAAGGTGAGGTGAGACTGTTGTCTTTGCACTTATCACTTCTTTGCTAAATGTTTTGAATAATCTAATGTTAAGTCGTAGAGAGAGAATCTGTCTTTACCCTCCTTCCTTCTTGGTGTGATCTTTTGAAAAAGTTCAAGTCTTCATTGAGGCTGAATTTCTCTTAATCTTTCATCACACATCTGCAGGATGAAGTTCGCATGCTTGCTAAGTCATTTAATCTACCAAATCAAGACAGGAAGGATTCACAAGGAATATGTTTTCTTGGCAAGGTATGTTTTACCAGCACATTCGTCAGTTACATGAACTTTTTGTTTTTTGGTATAAGGTGCTGTTTCGTCAATCTTATGTCATTCTCATGGAGTAACTCATATAAGTTCCTATCTCATTTAACTATTCTGCTGGTAAGTTGTAATCAGTTAATTAGCTCTCTTTACCATGACTCGTGAGTGTCATTTGCTAAATAACAGTGAATCAGCTTTCTGGATTAGTTGTGACTGACAGTAATTGTCTAAACTTGTCTATCTAAAGTGGGTGGGACTTACAATGTTTTTGCTATATTCAAGACCATTTTACATCAAGCTGCCAGTGCCAAGTGCCGACGTTTGTATAAAGGATGTGGAGGTTCATATTTTCCATCCACCAGTACAAGTAACACAAGTGTATTCATAACCATCGACTTTGTTCAAATTTCATCTTCTGCATAGAGGGTTTACACATCAAATATTTTAGCTATAGACTTTTTGTAGCTATACACTTTGTTAATTCTGTTAGATTTTGCACGCTTCTCCAAAAAGCTTAAGATATCTTCTAATTTTTTGTAAAAGTTCAGTTGCCCCCCAGAGATCATAGTGTCAGTTCCTTTTGGAATTTCAGATCAAATTCAGTGAATTTGTTGCTAGACACATTGGAGAATCAGAAGGTGTTATATTGGAGGCAGAGAGTGGAGATTATCTTGGAAACCACCGTGGCTTTTGGTTCTATACTATTGGCCAACGCCAAGGTTTACGTCTTCCTGGAGGTCCCTGGTATGCGGCCACAAGCTCTTTCTTAATATGTGTACTAGCTTTGGTCTCAAGTAGTTAAGCAATTTGATTATCTTATCTTCAACTGTTTTTGACAGTGTTATTAACCGCCTACCGGGCATGTTTACTTGATCTTCAACAAGACGATAGTTGCCATAATCCACACTAAACAGATAACAAAATGCTTGCATTGTCATCTTATGGTCCTGACCTTCATGACATTTAGGACTTCTTGAGCAAATGTAGTCGTCAATTGAATGTGTCAGTCTTTTCCATTTGCCTTCAAATGAACTTCTTAGATATCTTGCTTCCTTTATAGGTATGTTGTGGAGAAGGATATTAAAAACAATGTTGTCTATGTATCAAGAAATTATTTCTCCGTTGACAAGAAGAGACGGTTATTTCGCGTTGGATCCTTGAAATGGCTCAGTGGTTTACTTCCTAGACAAATCAATGAGCTTCAATGCAAGGTAAATCTTTCCTTTTCTCCTCATTGAACTTTTGTTTTTAAACATAAGTTCAATGACACCTTTATACATATCAAAGAATGTCCAACGTGAGCTTAGGTTGTAAAGAACAAACGTTAAGATGTACAATACATGGAAGACAAGTGAAATAAGAATTGACTTTCTTGGATTTTCCTTGTTCTCTTGTCTGATTGTTTTATTTTGGGGGCACTCTGTTATATTTTAAGTTTTGCATTGTGAGCTTGGTAACACTAGAATTTCAGAGTGATTGGTGTTGGTGTACAAGCAAATGCTCATTTTCAATTGTTCTGTAGGTTCGTCATGGTCCTGGTTTTTACAATTGCAGCTTGGTCATGGAAGTTGATGAACATGGCCAAGAAGTTGCAGTTGTCCGGTTATCTGAAGATGATCAGGGTTTGGCAGCCGGACAGTTTGCGGCCTTTTACGATGGAAGAACCTGTATTGGTTCTGGCATAATACTGGAGTCATGGGATGATCAGGGATATCCTATTTGTGAGAGGGCTCTTGAAATTGCTCGAATGGAAGATAAATCCAAGCTTGGGAAACCAGTCAAGATAATGGTAAAACCAGAGCCTAGCGTTGCTACAATCTGATTATGACTACCACGCAAAGCTTTATGTGGAACTGCTAATTCTGGAATTGTTTTCCACATGAGAGCTTTCTCAACAATGAGATTTCGCCCGATTTGGTATCCGTTAAATTGGCTGCGATAGCTTGACAGTGACAAAGTGTTTAGGCTCTATCCAAGTGAACTCTCAAAATTTATCAAGAGGGGTAGTGAATTTTGCACCTGGGACTGGACTGGTTGGTTGATCTTCAGTTATAGATGATCTAGTGTTAATAGTTGTTTACATGAACATAGTTACACAGTATAAAGTATACATATACTATGCACATATTTTATAAATTAAATGGCATTAGACTGTAATTTTCCCTATTGTTTGTTGTATTCTAGATTTGTTGAACTTTTAACCCTAGATCAGCCTGTTTGTTTTCTAGGTTTACTTGATAAGATGAAGCCCGGGCACTGTATAGTGCATGTAATTTTCTCTAATGGAACTTAAAAGCTCTTATATATTTTGTGTTAATGCATGCATTTACACCTTCTTTGGCAACTGCAGGTTCCTGAACAGTCATTATTAACATGGATATAAAAGAAAGTATATTTATATCGAGACACGTTGTTCACCATTGTCTAAGGTGGTAAGGAGAGTAGCTTACAGCCAAATCCCAGTAGCTTTGATATTTTTATGTTCTTGTCATATTTTTACATACATATATATTTTATTAAAAAAGTTTAAGGCTTCTATTGACTTCACTGTCCCTAATTTTATTGAGTCGCTCTGGATTATGGTCAGAAACAAAATACAAATACAACAGGAAATATGCTCCAAGGGACATTTTTAGGATTAGAAAGAGGATGAAATTTTTTTGTTGGCAGCGCTACCCCTAAAAATGGGCCTTCCAGGCTCCAATACAGGTAACGGACACCGGGCGAGAAACAAAAAAGAGAAGAAAAACTAGGAAAGAACCATGAACCAAGGTTTCTTTCCCTGTTTCTTTTTTATCACTTCATCAATGTACATTATGCCTTTGCCTTTGTAAACTTCAGGAGGCTTACAGCTCCTTACAGACTCAGCAAACTGATGTACCCTATACTTGTCAACCTCCAGTGCAACAGATCACATTGGGTTTGAAACAGAACACGCGAACTGCTGGAGGCAGTCAGTTCAATCTCATGACTGTAACCCAACTTGAGGTACAAGAGACGGCCTTCGGGTTCTCCTCAGCAAACCTTGAGGAATCGAAAGAATTTAGCTTCCATTGGATGTATTTTATCAATCAACTGAAACATGAGATAAAATGATGAAAGCTATACCAGTAGAGTAGAAAATAATTGAAGGCCAAACAACAACAAACCTAGACAATAATACATCAGGAACATTTTTCCACTATCAGACTCAGAAGCAAGCATGTCAGGAAGTATTTTGGTATAAGGAACACAAGTTCATTAATGACAGAAAATCTCCAATGTACTCAAAAATAGAGAACTAGGACAAAATAACTAAAAGGTTGTTCATCAACCATTAGCCTTCCTACACAGTTGAGGACATTGGGGTAAAAAGACAAGTCTTAAATGAAGAAATAGGGATTTTAACTAGGTCAAACATAATTAAGTGATTTGGGGCCCTTGATAAAATTTTAAAAAATTGTGAATATATATTAAAAATCCGAAAATTTTAAAAAGATCTACTCCTAACTTACAAATTTTCATTTCTCACCCATCTCTTCTTCTTCCTCAACCTTCTTCCTTCTTTTCTTCTTTGTTCATCATCTTACTTTTCATTCCTCTTATGCTTCTTCTTTCTCTTCCTTTTTTGTCCTCATAGTTTTGAGCTGCGAGAGAAAGAATGGTGTGACTTGGCAAAATGACGGTTTTGTACAAACAAATGAGAGTTATTTAGGACAAATTAAGGTTTTTGAGTTCATACACCAGAAAATTGTTTAGACAACCTGCGAATTGTTTAAACAGTCTGAGGTTTTCTAATAATTCAAACAACCAAGAAGTTGCTTGCACAACCTGAGAATTGTTTAACCAAATTGATGATTAAACATCCATTAGTTGTTCGGAGGCGAAAAAAGTGGAGGATGGTGCAGGGGAGGAAGGGTAGGGATTTGTGAAAATAAGAAAATTTTGAGGTTTTTTAATATGTCATCAACACTAATTAAAAAAAAAGAGTTCATCTTCCCATTTCTTAACACTTGAGTCTTTGACACTTAAACAAAATACTTAAAAGTTTATTATAATTCAATGCTCAGTCTATGTAAGAGACCTTTTAATCTTTTATTTATATGTCAAAGAATCAAGTCTTAAAAAATGGGTAGGAGGTACAGTTTTTTAATTAGTGTTAATGAAATTCCCTTCCACTACTTTCCCTGTAAGAACTAATGAATGTCGATGTTTAATAAAGTTTAAACATCCCTCAAGATGTTCAAAAATCTTTTGAGATGTTTAAACATTTTCTGATTGTTTGAACTAAACAACCTGAGATTTTTTAAACAATTCTTAAGTAGAACCTGAAATTGTTTAAACAATACCAGGTTATTTACACAATTTGAGGTTATTAAAGCATTTTTTGGGGGAATTTGTGCTGAACAATTCTCAACTGTTTGTGCAAAATCCTCCCTTCGTCAAATCTCACCCATGTGTCCCTTTCTTTAACAATTCATGATTGTTAGGAAAAAAAAAGATGAGGAAGAAGAAAAATGAGAGGGAAATGAACATTTGAAATGATTTGAAAGTTGGGAGTGGATCTTTTTAAATTTTCGAGCTTTAATGTGTACCCACAAGTTCTTTTACTTCTTGTCAAGCTTCAGATCACTTAATTATCTTTGGCTTAGTCAAAATTCCTGTTTCTTCATTCAAGACTTGAGGTTGGGGGGTCTTTTTCAACCCCAATATCCTCTGCCTCTAGGATCAAATTTCCAAGAGGTAATTGTTCTCTCACCCAATTAACCACCTGAAATTGGAATTGAAGCCTATTTTTGTTTTGACTAGTTTCAACTTAAGGGGAAAGTTTACACACTTTGATATACCATTATCTTTTAACTCAGAGGGTACTGCTTATCACAATACTTACCTTTTGATTTTAATGTCCCTTTAGAATCTGTAAACTTCTCAAAATATTCCCGCACAATAGTTCTAATTTTCGTGGCTTGTATCTGTATAACCTCAGTTTCACCTACATGCAATTCTGGCATTCTGCAATCTATGAAAACAAACAATAAATCCATATCGATTACACATTAGACTTATACAATCAGAAATGAAACAGATAAATCAGAAGAGGAAAATGAAAGGCACCAGAACCAGAAACAACACAAGTATCAAACTAAACTTGGTCCAAACAGTGACCCGGAAATGTAAGGCACAGAAATCAAACAGCTTATATTGAACCATTTCTGGTCGTAGGCGTCTACAAGAGACGGAACTTGTTCAACAAATCAAAGTATTCTTGCAGAATGCGCTACAGAGTCCGTCCCAGAGAAAATTGGGGAAGACGAGAAATAGAAGAAGAGGAACAGAGATGGGAGATGATATTTAACCTTTGAACCGGCCGGTGATTTCCTCAGTGGCGACTATCGGGGATTGAACGGACAGATGCCGATTCAGGATTTGAGGAATATGGATGCCCTTATTATTTAAAAAACATTAATTTTTTTAAAAGACAAAAAATGACTAATAATAAATTATTAAAATCTTTTTATTTTATTTTTTAATGAAACTGACAGATTTTATTTATTAGTAAATATTTATTTGTTATTCTAATACTGTCTCAATTTTAATTTAATTAGGCTATCAAAAAATTCAACAGAGTCCATCAATATTTTGTTTCGAGATGGTAATTTTGATAAATAATTATTTGTTGATTTTGTATCCTGGTAATCTCTTTTAGTTGATCCCTCAAAGAAAATATGTTTTTAGTAGTGCACTATCTTTAATATAGCACGTACCACTAATTAATAAAATTAGTGAATTAAGGTCTCCAATTAATAAACAATCCCATTTTGGGGAAATAATTAATTATTTTAATTTATAAATTTTTGGTGCATAAATAAAAACGTGATTCACCAAAATGAATAAGTTTTATCTAATTCAATTAATTTTCTTGATCTACCCAATCGATCAAGGAAGTTTTTGATGGTGTATCTTATAAGGAATCTACAGTCTTTCCAGTTCGTGATTGTATTAAGAATTTGAAATATGAAAATCTTATCTTATCTATTTCACATGTTAGGCGTAGGTATTTGGTGTATTCGGCGGCTCCCTATTGAGTGTATGCATGGTTCCTTGGTAACTTAATTCTATTGAATTAAGTGATTAAGAATATATAATATAATATTAGAAACTAATATTATATCTCTTAGCTATCATCATTCTAAATGATTTTAATTGTTTTTTAAAAAAAAAGTAACACCAGATGGATGAAAAGAAAAAATGATTAAATCATACAATAAAGGTATAACGATCCAAAAAAAAACCAAATACATAATTTAAATAAACTAAGAAAATAGGATTTTTAAAAGAGAAAAGAAAATAAAAGAACTTAATACTAAAAAAAAAAAAAGAAGAAAAGGGGACAAGGATAAAGGCAAACAAAAAAGAGGACGGGGTACGAGATCAATAGGATTAAATCATAACACTTTAGCGCTAGCACCTACAATCAACTTGTCATTATAGGGAAAGGTAAAGCCTTAATAAATTACATTCTTAATTGTGAGTTTTATGTTTTTAGTTTGACTTAAAATAGATGTTTAAAATTATTTTAAAATTTATTTAAATATCATAAAAAGTTATTTTAGCTTTAAAATACTTAAAATAAGTTAATTTAAATAGGTTTTAAAATTAAAAATTATTTTGAAAAAATATAACATTATAATTAAATAAACAAAGAATAAACCCTTAAATTCAATTTATAAAATTTAATAATTTTGAAATTAATATTAAAATGAATTTATTTTATATTCAATTAACATAAAATCTCAGTTATTTCAAATCAGTTATTAGTTATTTTGAAATTATAATATTATTTTTATCTCATAATAAAAATAAGATAATAAATCTCAAATAATTTATTTTAAAATAACATTTTCCTAGAATAAAAGCTCCCGTAAACTTAAAATTAAAATATTAATTTGTCTGTATCGTATGACGATACAAAGATTCAGAAATTGTCAAAATTATTTTAAACTAATGAAAGTTTCATCCGTGTTTTCATTTTAAATTAACAGTGGTAAGGAGGGTACTCCTCGTAAAAGAATTGTAGGAAAGATAGACATTCTTGGTGCATGATAGCCATATAATATTTTTAGTTTTATTTTTTTTAAAATATTAATGATTAAAATGAAATTAATAGTTCCACTTTGAAAGTGTGTCTTTATTTTTGAAAACTAATTTAGATTCATATATTTTGAGCATTTGTTCAGAAACTATTCATCTTGTAAGGACTTATAGAGTAGTATAGACGAGAGAAAGAGGGACACACCCATGGTGTTCATCGACCCTAGAAAAAGACATACGATAAAATTTCGAGGGAGGTTTTATGGAGATGTCTAGAGGCTAGAGGTGTACCTATGGATTACATTAAGAGGCCGTTCGATTACAAGTTTAGAATTATGCGGTATTAGTAATACGTTAATTAGTTATGAGGTAAATTTTATATAATATTCTTAGCTTGAATTAATTGTGCAAGTTTTAGTTATTCATATATTAGATTGTAGTTAGTTAGGTAGATATTATTTATGTAGGATTAAGTTATTTATGTATTAAACCTTTAAATTTTAAAAATACAAACAACAATTAAATTTATGATTAAAATAAAAATATATTATTTATAAATAAATAAGTAAACAAATAATATAAAATTCTATTGTATAATTAATTTTTCTTTTTTTAATTTTTATAAAAAAAAACCAGAAGAATATAAAATATATTATCCACGTTACCCAATATATATTATCCATACATATTACTAAGCATAAAATATTGCTTAATTATATATATAAAATATTCAAAAATCCATAATTAAATCATAATTAAAAAAACAAAAAAAATAAATAACTTAATTAATTTAATTATCAATTCGAATTATTGTTTTAACCTTTAATTTTTTTAGTATCAAATTAAAAAAGATTTTAGTAAATTAATAAGGATAATTGTGTAATTTTATTATTTTAATCATAAATAACTAATACCAACATAACTTATTCCATCTTCTACCCGCGCCAAATTATACATAGATTTTTTCATAAGTTATGTGAGTATTAGTTATGTAAATTACTAAATAAGTAAACACCGTATAAAATTAACATATGAATAACTTTTATACAACATTTTGGAACTTCCAATCAAATATTATATAAAGTAATGCATGAAGAACTTTATGTATTTGAAAACCAAGCAAATGTATAAAATTAATCGTGAATAGCGAGTTATTCGTATGTTAACTGGTTTTCCACTAACTAAACCACCCCTAAAGTGATGAGTCGTGTATGATGGAGCCAAGACACAGAGTAAGGTGATGGAGGACCAAAATACTTCCTAGTTATGATGGGGTTGTATCAGGTCAACAGCCATTTAATTTGCCTTGGTGATGGATATATTGATACAGATCAAAATGAGGTGTCGCAGTGTGTTTTGCAAATAACATAATTACGATTGATAAGACTTGCGAAGGTTAATGTTAAAGAGTTTAGAGGTTTGGAGACGGGGGCGTTTGGAGTCTAAGGGGTTCGGGTTGAGTAATTAAGATAAAATACTTGGAGTGCAAGTTAAGTGACAAAATGCTCGGTAGCATGGAAGTGAGGCTTGATACTCGGGTCATCCAAAAAGAGAGGAAGTTTTAAGTATCTTGGATTATCCAAGGAAGTGAAAAGATTGATTACGTCATACTAGTGCAAGGTGGATAAGGTGGAGGGCTTTCGAAATCTTGTGTGATAAGAAGTGTCACCAAGAACTTAAAAGTTAGTTTTATAAAATTGTGGATTTGAATAGTTATGTTGTATGGAAGGAGGGGGATAGTGTTGGCAGTTAAATGCTCTTATGTTTAGAAAATGAAAGTTGGAGAAATGTTGAGATTAATGTGTGGGCTTCTTAGGAGATACGATTAGAAATGAGATATTCGGGGCCAGGGTAGGGTGACCTCGGTGGAAAAATTCGGGAAGCGAGGCGAAATAGATTTACGCATGTGAAGAGGATCTGTATTATAAAATAGCATATTTTTAAGTGACTAACCCCACAAGTGTGACATACGAGTGAGTTGTGCTTTTTTTGCATTACGCATCGTCTAGCGATGAGATGTCAGGTGAATAAGGTTGCAAAAATAGGTGTTCATATGATAAATTAATATATGAAGGTGGTTGAAGAATTAGAACAAAGTTTTAAGTCTAAGAAAGCCTTTAAAAAAAGTTCAAGTTAAAGATATGCCTTATGGAGAGTACTTTAAGTGATTAGGTATATGACATGACACATATATCCTAATATATATGTGGATCTGAAGATCTTCTACCTATCAAATGAAGGTCTGAATCTAGTTTAAGTAAAAAAAAGGCTCATCAATCGGAGTTTTATATAAAAAATTATGCTCGTTTTAAGATAGCACGCGTGAAGAGAAAATGCACTAGGCGTGCGGGCATGAGGCAGGCGGAAACGGACATACGCGGGATGCACGCGCATGAACAGCGGCACAGCCAGCTGCTTCTATATTATGTAATATTGAGCTAAAGAAACTCTGTTTTACTCAGTTGCCTAGGTTTTTCCGAATTGAGATCTATCAATGGTGAAAACATATCCTAGGTAAGAACTTGTATGGATAGAAGATTCAAATTACCTTATAGTGCAGACTAGGAAGGTTTCTACCGTGTCATAAGTTTCACGATGACATTGTTTTCGTAAATTTCGTTACGATTTGATAGAGCGGCTTATGGAACTCCACAAATCCCGCATTTATGTACTCACTTGGATGCTAAGGTAAGGATTCGCCCACCTCTCCTTATCGTTAATTTTAGTTCCTTCGCCGTTATTAAATAATAACTTATTGATATCGAGTTTTTGATTTTGTTGTTGGAGTGGGTATTTTGGATGTATTAAGGAGTTGTAAATGTTGAGTTGATTGGATATATGCGATATCTTATTGAAGAGGAATATAGATAGAGACTAAAGTTAGGGAAATCATTTTTAGGGTATGAGCTCTCCTGCGTTCTTTATTGCGCATGATTTAAGTTTATAAGGTGAAATCGAACCCAGTTTATTATTACTTTAAATGAGTATCTCTGATCACCCCTAAAGCTATAATTTGTATGTTAAATTAAGGTGTGTGATGAGAATTTTTTCTTGCCAAAGTAGTGAATAAAGTATGATATTGCCTTGTTGTTATAGATATAAATTGAGTCTGAGACCCATCAACATGGGAACTGTGAGTTGGTCCTTTATATTACGTTATATATGATGTCAATCATGTTTAAAGTTTTTGGTTTCTATGTGAAATTAGTAAAAAGAAAAACGGCTGACGTGTGTATGAATGTAAGTTAAAAGGTGCTTATTAAGCACGAGGGTAAGCGAGTTTGTTGAAATGATGATTCCATGACATAGTTCTAGCACTCATATGTATGTGTGTTAAGTTGCACGAGCTAAGAGTTTGGTTTTAATTGTTTTCCTACGGATGAGACGGTCGTTAGACGTGTTTCCACTTGAGTGAATAAACGGTAAGTAAATAAGACACGAGATTTAATGTGGAAAACACTGACTCACAAGGTGAAAAAAAATCACGACACAGCCTTGCAGGATTTTTCTCGAGCCGCTGCTCAGAGCCTCTCGAGTTGATTACAAATCTTACTTGATCTAAGGAATTATAAACTCTAATTCCTAAATGTTCAACTTCTTCTTTCAGTCCAGGTTATAGCTCCCTTTGAATTGAGATTACAATCAATACAACTTAGTGACAACTACAGTACTGAAGACAAGCCAAACTTAATACTTCACTAGACGGATATGTCAACAAGAGTCTCACGAATGCAATAAACACTTTTCTCTCTTTGTGAGAGTGTCTTTACTACGAGATATCACACTTCTTTATATACACACGTCTTCAAGGAGTTCTTCTTTCTTCCAAACTCTTCTGACAACATATTTGCCCATCTTAGAGTTCCTCTTTGTATGGAAGTCTTGATTCAAGTTAATCTTTTTCACTCCACTAAATTGTAAGCAAACTCAACTCTCTGAATTATCCACATGTTGAATTCTTTTGAGTTTGTTGAGCATTGCTTATCCTTATACCTTAATTCTCGTGCTGCCTTAACTTGTGAATAATTGCGCCGTAAGTATTGTGCTCAACCATTCATTGGACCAACTTTATTCTTTGTTTCATCGATTGGTTATCGATCATCAAAACTACAAACCTCGACAAATTCCCATTTTGATGATGACAAACACAATGCCATTTGTGTACAATGACATTACTGTAAGCAAAAACTTTTGAATGAAGCAGGTTAATCTGTAATGAGTTATAACCATTGCATTTCCAAATCATATGTTTTCTTAGCCTTTTGGCATCATCATTTGAATCGATGAATTAATGTCAACGATGGAGTTAAATGTCTAATCTTTATTATGGCATTTCCAAGATAAGCAGATAAAATTTTAAGACAAAGAGTTAAGAAAATGCGTGAGATAGAACCATATAGCACAAACAATTCATTTCAAAACAACAAAAGAAGTCCTTAATCACAGCCAAACATTGCGAAACAAAAAAAAAATAGAGTAGCTTTGAATGGGTTGGGTAACAAAGCTAAGAACAAACACGAGGAGTTTAAGAAGGGGCTAAGGGAAGGGTGGGTCACACATCTAATGGTATCAACATTTGCAACTCTTTCGAGTTTCTAAGGTAGCCTCCAGCTCGGTGATCTTTGTATGAAGAACGGCCTTTTGTTGAGCATGTGCAAGATGAGCGACTTCTAAATCGGCGGTCTTTTCTTAGGGCATTGCGCGTTTTGAAAGGAATGTCTGTTCTCCTCATTAAACAGGTAGATCAACATGTTTCACTTCCCAAATAACATCATAGTTGTCTTTGAAAGATCCGTACTTGAGCGAGATTTGAGCCAAATCCTCAAATACATAAGACAACCAAAAAGCATAGGAAGGCGTGTCCTTTATCATCTTTGTAAGACACTTGCATATGCTTTATTATAAGGCTAGGTAGATCAATTTTAACCACGGTGTCTAAACGGCTCGTTAGAGTAAGATTAAGGTAGTTAGCTTGATTCTTCTCTCCTTTCTAGGAATGAGTACCTTATGAAAGAACATCGAAATACAAGCTGGTGGAGTGGGGACATTTCATCTTTTGAGATAAATACATCTTTGGACAAATTTAGTTGGCTTGAAAATTTTACGCTATATCACATGAAGGAAAATTGTGTCATTAGCCATCAAACTTGACATAGTGAACCCACCCACCACTAGGAATCCCAAGATACAGGCCAAATCCTTAGCCACTAAATGGATAGAGACTCCCCTTAACGATGTAGGAAAAAAGAGAATCATTTGTAGACCAGCGAGCATAAGAGCTGTACTTGAGGTTTGCCAAATTTGCTTTAAAATCACCTAAAGGAACATGGATGTCCATCCTTGAATTTTAATTTTGCAAGCAAAACTTCCATATCACGGAACCCCAAAACCGATTATCACCTTCATTAGAGATCGTGCTCTTGAAAGTGAAACAAATGATGAAAATTTATTTATCAGTAAGAGACAGAAATGTCAAACCAATGAGAGATATCTTCATGGTGTGAACCATGAGACGGAGAAGGTGAGAAACACGTTCCCAGTTCTGATTAAAGGAGTGGGAGATGGTTTAGAAGGTGGAGTGGGAGAAGGTTTAGGAAGGTTTGGGAGAGGTTTAGAGGTGGATTTGGGAGTTGTTTTAGGATGAGGTTTAGAAGGTTTGGGAGGGGGTTTTGAAGATGATTTTGGAGTCGTTTTGGAGGAGGATTTTGAAGTAGGTTTGGAAGGGGTTTTGGAAGGTGGTTGGGAGAGTTTGGATAGGAATGTGGATGACCAAAGGATATGGATTTGGGAATGGTCTTTTTGACCAACGGATTTTGAACGGATGTGAACAGTACTTCCTTAGGCAAGAGAGGATGGTTTCAATAGAGGAGGGAGTAGAAGATCTCTTTTCTTACTCTTATAAAGAGCTTGAGCAAGATTTGCCTCTTCCTTTCTTTTCGAGTTTGAGTAAGAAGAACTAGGAGTGGAACTAGTGAGAGTGGTTCATGATCAGGTTCATCGTCGGAATAAAAACGGGGAGCCAAATTTCTTTCGTAAGCAGTCACGAACCTTTGATGAATCGGAGTGCATGATGAGAAGTTCCTTCGTTTGGAGTGATTGGAGTGGAGGCTGTCGCAGAATTTTGATGGGCGAACCAATTAGGAATAGTGTGATGGTTGAGGAGCGAAATTGTGCTTTGAAGGAATTCCTGTGCCAAAATCAAATATTTTGAAGCGCACGAGAGGGTGAATATTTGGAGAGGTAGTGGCGGATGTGGCGAACCACGAGGTCTTGAGACATGGGAAAATTTTCTAAACTAGTGGTGAAAATTTGCTAGAGGAGGAAGATGAGGCCGTAGTGGTAAAAAAAATGTTTGGAGAAAGTCAAGATAGGAATTAATTTTATTTTTGTGAAATCATCTAAGTTCTTCCTTTATAGAAGGGGAGAATTAAGATGAAGCGTGGGATGTGATTATTAATCAATGAGTATCGGTGGAGAGCGTGATGATTAGTGAGTGGAAATTTGACTTTATGGGGAAGGGATGGAATAATAGCGGTTACAATAATTTGTAAAGGCGTGGAACATATAGGCATAGTTGTTTCTCATTAGCGATGGGAATTGGGTGAAAGAACATACACGAGTGCAAGAATAGTTGCCCTCAACATCTTGATATCCTTTGCATAAGTTAAAAAATACAATTCTTGTCAATTGTTAAAATTTATCCTAGGCTTGAGACACCTGAATAAATGTGCAAATTTTAGGATAAATAACATAGTTGGCAATAAGACAAAGAAGTTACTTAAACTAGCGGAATCATTGGAGGTGGCTTATGCAATCTTAATCATCCCAATTGTAACATGTTCTTTTAAAATGATCCACAGCAGGCCTTGGTAAAAATATGATTTTCATCTTCAATGGAGCAAAACATAATTGAAATATGACCTTTCTCGACATTGTCTCTGAAAATGATGCCCTATGTCAATATTTGGTTCTCTTATGTTGAAATTTGTATTTTTAGCGATATTTATAGCACGGTATTATCACAAAGTATTGGCACACATCCAACATCAACACCAAAATCCGATGAATTGTTCTTTATTCATAAAGTTGTGCTACTTGTGAACCGGCTACTATATTTAGCCTCAGAGTAGAAAGGCTACGAGAATTTTGCTTCTTTGTGGACCGGAGATCAAACACGGTCCAATGAAGTGCGTCATACACGAAGTGCTTTTCTATCACGAGATATCAACATAATCGGCATACGCATATCCCACAGTGAAAAATTGCTTCCTTTTGGATACCATAACCCAAAGGCTCCAGTTGAAACCTTCGGGTATCTCAATTCTCTTAACATCTTTGAGATGTGACTCTTTGGAATTTGCTTGAAATCTAGCACACAAGCCCAGCTTACTAAAAATAATGTCGGAGTCTACCAAACGGTGAGATAAAGGAAGGCCAATCATACCTCTGTACAACTTCTACTCTATGGGACCCGTTTAAATCAAGGTCAATTTTGTAGCGTGCTTGATAGGAGTATCAATCTCGCTGGCGGACTATATTGAATCTTTTGAGTAACTCCTTCATATTCTGTTGATGGATCAAGATTACATGGGAGTTTGCTTAATTGTAACAGGAAAATTTAATTCTCCCATTATGCTGTTTCAAATTCTCCGTTCATAAGCATGACAAATTCTTGAGTCCTTGATCTTCTTTGTAGAGTCAAATATGATGTCATCCACGTACACACGGACAGCTAGCGAGATCCTTGCCTTTTGTTTTTAAGAAAAGTGTGTTGTCAATCTTTCCTCTAGTATGTCCATGCTCCAAAAGGAATTTCGAAAGTCTTTATTGCAATCTCTTGGAGCTTGCTTCAATCATACAAAGCTTTGTCTAACTTGTAGACATAATTAGGAAATTGAACTGAGATCCACGGGGTTGTTTCACATGAGCTTCCTCTTTCGGATAAACATTCAAGAAAGCACTCTTGCTAATCCATGTAATAAAGTGATTTCTTTTAAAGCTACCAAAAGCAATGAGTAATCGATAACTGATCTTACGACGGGTAAATGTCTCATCATAGTCAATTCCCTCTTCTTGACTATATCCATGAACCACTAACCTAGTTTTGTTGCTTGTAGTTCCATGCTCATCCTAACGTGCGAAATACCCATTTGGTCCCCGATCACGGTTCTTCCTTCGGTGGAGGTACTAAGTGCGAAACTTTGCTTCTCTCGAGCTGATTAAGTTCCTCTTGCATAGGATAAAATCCAATCTTCATCGAAGAGCTTCTTTTACCTTTTTGGTTCTATTTTTAGATAAAAAAGGCATTGAAGGAATATAGATTCTTACAATCTGATGCGGTAATAATCCCCGGTAAGATTTATAAGAACATTTTCGATGGGATGGGAATCACGATACTTAGCAGGTTTGCAATCCTTTGTGAGGTTCACGCATTTGAGTTGGCTTTAGCTATTATTGATGATGGATCAATTTCATTACGTATTTGTTCCCACGTAGTGATCCCACATCCTATTCCACGGATGAAGCAGTGGCTGGCATTTGTTTCTGAGGATGTTCATTAGTTTAGCTTTCATCCTGCGTGGTAGTCTAAAATAACACAAGATTACATCAAAATAACATGCATGCTTTCCTCAGCATAGTTTGTTATTTTATTGATACCTATAAAGCTTTTACTATGTTGAGAATAACTAGAAGATTCCCTCGTCACTTGAGCACAAATTTTCAAATTATCTTTCATTATTGAATAAGAAAGCATTTATACCCAAAGATTCTAAGATGAGCAATATTTGGTCTTCTACCTTTGAGTAATTCATGGGGAGTCTTCTCTAACAAAGGTATATTCATACATCTATTCAAAATGTAAAGGAGTACTTATGGCTTGATCCACAGTTGATCTTTTGCAATTCTTGCAATCATCAAGATTCTAGCCATATCCTCGAAGTCTGTTTTCCTTTAACTCTTCATTTTGCTATGATGTTCTTAGAACGGAAAAGAGTACTTAGTCTATTCCATTTTAATGAAACAGGAACTCTAAAAAAATTTAGTATTTTCGGAATTACGTTTCCATGGTCAAATCTTATGGAAATTAAGGAGAAGCCTAATTTATTTTCCATCTTTTCAAAGACATAAAAAAATATCAAAAGCATCATCTTTAGAGGCTAAGCGAGTCCAAGTGTACACGGAATAATCATCGATAAGAATAAAGATGTACCTTTTCCACCTCTGCTTTTACTCTCATAGGTCCACATAAATCCATATTCAACAGTTCCAAACATCTTGTTGTACTTACATGATTCTTTGATGTAAAGAAGACCTCATACGCTTCCCCTCACACAAGCACTCTGATTTTTGTCATTTTGAATTTAGTTTTAGGCAAACCTATAACCATGTTCTTTACGGCTTAAGTTTGTTCATTTGTTTGACCGCATGCCCCGGTCTTTGTGCCGGAGAAGGGGATCACATTCCATTGCACTAAAGGCAAGTCAGATTTGTATCAAGCATACCCATGATATACACTTTGTATACATTTTTGTGTCTTACTTACTTAGCACAATTTCCTTTATCCAACATTTTGACTTTGCAACTGCAGTAAAGGTTACTTTGTTGTCTTTGTCACACAATTGAGATATACTCAATAGATTATGCTTCAATCCATCAACATGATACACATATTCCAAGGCCCTTGTTTCTGAACCATCGATTTTATTAATTCTTGTAACAATGCACTTTTTCATCACGAAAGATACATTCCCCCACTTTTAGTGGAGTGAGTAGAAAGGAATGTTTGTTTGTCTCCCTTTGTCATGTGTCTTGAACAAGCACTATCCATGTACCAATGCACTCCCTTTCATTCTCACCTGCAAAACATCTTGAGGGTTAGTTTTGAACCCGAGACAAGCTTGGATCCTCTTTTGTGAACAAAGGGATGGAATCGAAGTCTCTTTTCCCGATGGGGCAACGAGTTCGCATATTCATTTCTACTATGAGTTTGTTATTGATTCCTTTAGACAATAGGATACTCCTATTTACGCTCTTCTTGCCCTACAGGACATTCATTTGTAGGATGGCCAGTATTTACCACATAAGTAACAAATATCTTCAATGTCGCTTGATTCGTTAAAGAAGCACATTCATTTCTTTCATGAACCTCCCTTAGATTTTAATAATTCTAGAAGACTTGGTCCACCTATTTGCTTTTCAAGATCACTTTTTAGCTTTGAAACTTCGACTTAATTTTCTTACCTTCCCTTTCCTTTTCACAAGAGTAGCGGTTTCACATTGTTTAAGTTCGGAATCAACCTTATCAATTTTCAACATCTTCCTCCTTTGGGCCGGGACTTTTGAGACTCTCATTAACAATTTCAAGTTCAAAAATGTATTTCTTCAAAGCACAATTTTCTTTATCGGTGACATCCTTAACATTTTTTACTCGAATTTTATACTGGAAATAACGTAAACAACTTATCTCTCTCAGTGACTTCACGAAATTTATACATTGCATCAGTTATCATAGATATAAGCTTCCTTTTAGACAAGGTATGAATGTTTTTATTTGGAAGTGAGATGCTTACCTCGGTGTTCTTGTCATCTTCTTCAAGATCGAGAGTCTCTAAGGCCGGGAATGTTTGTTTCATCAACCCGATTATCGGTCATCGATTCGGATCCCAAAGTAGTCATCATTGCAAAAATTCTCATGCTTCTTTGATTTTTTCTTATTTCTCGCTACTACATTTCTATCTCTCTCCATCCAATTTCTCAAAGTGGACAATCTTTAATCATGTTATCAGTCTTGTTGCATATAACATCAGTTTGAAGACTTATCGTTTGAACTCTTTTTACTACTTAATCCTTTCTTGTCATATCCCTTCTCCTTCTTGAGAATTTTTTTAAATTTCTTAGCAAGAAAGGCAATATGTAATCATCACCATCGATTCATCACTATCCACACATACTTGAGAAGTATTTAGTGACTTATCTTTTATTGACTCTTCTTTCTTAGAATTGTCCATATTCACTTCATGGGTCTGCAATTTCCTGACTCATCAGCGTCATGGTGGAAATGTCTTTTTCTTCCTGAATAGTAGTCACCTTGACATCCCATTTAGCCTTAGGAAGGACCCTTAAGACTTTGTCAACTTATTTCTTGATAGTGAGCACATTTCCCAGTGAAGATAATTCATTCACATAAGTGATGTAAGTCTTGTGATCATTTCTTGCATAGATTCATTCTCATACATTTTGAATGTTTCATATTCGGTAAATAACATGACATCTGACTCCTAACTTGAATTGTTCCTTCATGGGGCGTTGACCATTGCATCCCACGTATTTGCTTTGTTGTTGGTTATTAGAAATGCGATTATACGCGCCAAAGGGACGATCCACGTACAAGAATGTTACGTCTTTGGCATTTTCTTGAGAGCCCGACCAGTCTACTGCGGTAAATTCATATCTCACGCTTTTAGAACTTGACTCCATCCATCCTTCTTAGGAATGACGGGTTTGGTAATGATCTGTCCCACAGGTTCGTAATCTTGACTGGATGAGACCCTCATTCGAGCACTTCCATGATGAAGTATGATCCATTGAGAGGTGGTCGGGTGGTTGATTGCCCTTCCACGGTGTCAAATAGGTGGTGCGAAATTCATCATGATTTATCTTAGGTGTTAACCTTTTAAGATAAACACACTTTAATATCAATTGTTAGTTACGACTTAAGGTTTGACTTAAGCGTTTGCTACGGATAAAGCAGTGCGTTGAAGCGTGTTCTACTTGAGTGAATAAACGGTAAAAAAGTAAATAAGACCTGTATTTGCGTAAACACCACCTGACTCTAAAGGTGAAAAAATCACAGCACATGCTCCACGAGTTTTCTCTAAACTTCACTAACTCCAAAGAGCCTCTCTAAAATAGTTGATTACAGCTCTTACTTGATACAAGGAATTGTAAACTCTAATTCCTAATTGTTCAACTCTTCAATTCGGTTTATAGCTCAATTCAGTTTATAGCTCACTGAATTGAGATTACAATCAATACAACTTAGTGACAACTTCTAGTACAAGACAAGCCAAGCTTAATACTTTACTAGACAGATATGTCAATAAGAGTCTCACCAAATGCAATAAACACTTTTCTTTCTTTGTGAGTTTTTACTCTGAGATATCACACTCCTTTATATACACACGTCTTCAAGGAGTTCTTCTTTCTTCCAAACTCTTTATGGCAACATTTTTGCCCGTCTAAGAGTTCCTCTTCGTGTGGAAGTCATGATTCAAGTTAATCTTTTTCACTCCACTGAATTGTAAGCAGACTCCAACTCTCTTGAATTATCCACATGTTGAATTCACTGAGTTTGTTGAGAATTGCTTATCATCTCCGTCATTCTAGTGCCTTAACTTGTGAATAATTACTACTTCGTAAGTATTGTGCTCAACCATTCATTGGACCAGCTTTTTCACATGTTTCATTAGCTGGTTGTCAATCATCAAAACTACAAACCTCCCAACAATGTGTTTTGGGGTACTTGAGGATAAAGGGAGATTCTATGTTTCCTCTTCCTAAATCTAAGCAACAAGTTATCGAGTCTCCGCATTCTAAATTAAGCAAAGTTGATCCTAAGTATCTAACATTGAGTCCAAGTACTCTAAAGCCTCTAAGTATTATAGAATGAGTCTAAGCATTCTAAAGTGAATCTAAGCATCTTAAGTAAGTTCAAGAATTCTAAATGAATCCGTGTATTCTAAAGTCAAGTCTAAGTACTCCAAGTCGATTTCATGTACTCCGAAGTTGAATTCGAGTATCAGGTAACTCTTATAAATTCTGGTCCGTGCATCGGGTATCCATACCTAAATTCTGGTCCAAGTATCAGGTAGCCACAAAGTCAATTCTCATAACTCCGGTCCAAACATTGGAAGTGTTTGCATATGATTCAGTTGAGTTATGCTTATGTGCAGAGTCTGCATGTAGGGTAGCAGGTTACAAAGTTATAGCTTGTCTCTCCCTACCCTATCTTCTGAGTCATGTTTAGCTATTATTTTTCATTGTTTATGTTGACAGTTTCTAGAGTTTCAGGTGGTTGTTATGTTCCTTTTTCTGGTTGAGTTATCTTTGGCATTATTTTGTTTACAGTTTTCAATCTTACATACCAATACATATCTTTCGTATTAACGTCCCTTCGCCTAATGACCCCTACAATCGTGTTGCAAGTGCAGGTAAAGATCAGACCATTAGTTGCCGTAGGAGTTTCTCTTCGCCAGAGAGTTGGTATGCTCCATTTCTTTCAGGAGCCGAGGTCTAGTTTGTCTTTTGAGTTTTGTCGTACAGTATGTGTAGACTAGTTGTATAGTTGTATAATTTCCAGTTCAGTATGTGGTTTTGTTGGGCTTCCGCAGTTATTTCAGTTTCTATTATGGCCTTGTCAGCATCTTATCTGGTGTTGCGTATGTTGTGACCTGGTCGGTCCATTTCTGAGCTATAGTTGACTATGACAAGTGGCCTAGTTGGCCTGAGTGTTATAGTTACAGATGTTACATAGCCGACTTTTCAGTCAATCAGGTATCGGAAGTCAGTCGCGTCCTCCCTAATTTGGTGCATGACAGTACGGGTGCCCCGGTGAGGAGATATGATAGGTTAGCTATATCACCACTAGATCTTCCACAAGGTGAAAATTCTCGTATTCCATATGTACATGTTCTTGTACATGTATTCCATATGATGATTTTAGAAGAGATAGAGGTAGGTCGAATAAGTATTAGAGAGATGTGATTAAGTGGACATGGCTCAACTTCAACTTTTCGAAGACATGACTTTAGATAGAAGAATATGAAGAACACGGATTAGGGTAGTAGGTTAGTAGGTAGTTGAGGGTTATCTCACTTATTTTTTCATACTAGTAGTAGTAGTAGTATTATTCTTGTAGTTGTTTGTACTTCAATTTTTGTTAATATATGTTATTTCTTGTACTTCAATTTTTGTTAATATATGTTATTTCTTGTACTTCAATTATACTTTATAATGTTGCACTTATTGTTCCTTTTTTTCTTTTCTAGAATATTTTGTCGTGGCTTCTTTACTTATGTTTTTTTTCTCCGAACTGCTTTGATATACTTATCGTTGAGCTAAGGGTTTATAGAAATAATCTCTCTCCTCCCAAAGTAGATATAAGATCTGCTTACACATTACACTCTCTAAAATTCAATTGTGAAGTTACACTAAATATATTATTGTTATTGTAGAAGTGCGCATGCTAATAGATCATACTATGATGTATAAAGTAAAAATACTAAAGTTTAGATAGGTATACTTTCTTTTTTAGAAAAAGTGTATATAATTTTTTGGGATATAATTAAAAGTGAGGTGTAGTAACATTGTGCTATAACATTATAGAATCATATTAGAAAAATCAGAATAGTACTATCATTATCATTTTGTATGTTTCTAGTTTGACTTTTATTTTTTCTTCTTTTATCCAGCCGAGTTGCTTACTTTCTAGAATTGATGCTTACTTAAGTACTTCTTCCATTCCATTTTAATTATTAGATATATTAAAAATAGTTGTTTCAAAATATTTACTAATTTCAAAATTCAAGAAATAATTGACCGTGTTTTTTCCATTCTACTCTTAGTACTTAAAATCATTCTAAAATGTGAAAAGAATTATTATTGTCTGTTTTCAAAAAATCAATAAAATTATATTAGTCAAATCACCATAATATATAAGATAATTTTTTAAAATACACAATTCTAACCTAACATATTACACTCATATAGTTATGTTTTTAGTTTACACTTGCATAATTAATTTTTAATAAAAATATTAATATATCAGAAATACAATATCATACACTTATTGTACAGAATATACTAATCTTATAGAAAAGTGTATATGAGAATTTCATCTCCTACGAACTTTAACACATAAAATATGGATCAAAAACAAAATAAAATAGCTTAGTTTTTAACAAATAGCTTTAAATTTTAACCACAACTTTAAAATGACATCCCAACAAAGTTCAATCATCCATTTATCAAAAAATTCAACAAATCACAAATTCATTTGTGACCGGTGAGTTTTCAAATTTTTAAAAATCTCAACAATGAAAATTTTAATTTTTTGCTTTAATTCACCAAATAATATTTAAATAAGATAAATATAAATGTCACTCTCAATCAATTTCTAAACATCAAAAAACAAAAATCATGGTCACAACTTAAGAAACTATTGCCTTTTCCTTAAATATTACAAATTATATATATAAAAAAATCGACTAAATATGTTAATATATGAGAATATGAGCTAATTAGGATTATAAACTTCAACAAAGTGATATAGAGAATATAAATCTCTATATTTTCTGCTGGAAAAGTTTTTAAAAATAAGTACATACCAGAATTAGAGTAGTACAATGAAGGGGCAAAAATGGGATTGGAAAATAATTAGAGAGTGAGTTAACCAACATAGAATTGTAGCTTTCAACTTTCTAACATATAAAAATACAAAAGAAGATAAGCTAGCATTATTGTGTAGGCATAAAATTATAAAAAGACAAGAGACTGATGGAACTGAAGGACTAACTGATTTTTCATAAAAGGCAGTTCGAATGTTGCTTGGGAATTACAGTGGATAGGTTATTGAATTGATAAGGTAAGGTATGTTCTCACGCATCATCAAGGAACAGGTAGAGCTTTCACTTTCCAAGCAAAAACACCAGCAATACAGGCAAAGTGAAAAACACAAAGGTAAATGTCATTTTTTGGGAAGAAAAACATTTTATCCTCAGCTGCACATGAATTAAAAGTAAATTTTAAGGGAATATTCAGTAGGAAACTCTTTCACTAATGCAATCTATCTTTTTCAATTAGAAGGGTGACAATGCAACCCCAGATTCAGCTCAACAGATTCCTAATCTCTTCTAACTTTGCATGATTGACAGTACAAGAAAGGCAAATGTAAATGATGACTTGTAACTATTATTTCCTTCTTGTCGATGTGCTCCGTCGTTCAGCTTCTTGCTCAGCAACTCGAACATGGAATTCTGCTTCAAGCATCTCATGTACACCAAGGTTCAAAGATAAGCTCAGGGTAACAGTCTCCATTACAGCTTCCAAATTAACCATGAAGCCTAAAGCAGAGAATACCGTGATGGCATTTGCTATCCTGCATATATATTGTCTTATTTCCAGTGGTGTATAAGTTGGTTCTTCACTAGAACCCAGTAAGCTTGCTGACTGAGTATTCTGTGGATCAGACTTATTTACTTGATCCTCCAACATGGCATCTTTTACTTCAACGTGTTCCCCAACCCAAATAAATCCATTGCAGCCAAAAATCAAGTCAACTCCATACTGATCTAGATGGTGGAAATGCTGTTTACGCCTCTTCACTAGATATGGAGGGATTTTGAGTAGTTTCCCTCTTTCAAGCTATTAAAAAAGAAAAAAAGAATTGTTCAGAAGAATTCAACCACTAGAAACACCAAATCATCCGAGCACATTTTCTCAAACAAATTGATAAACAATGTCTGAAATCCCAAACAGAAATTGTAAAGCTTTGGTATAAAATGAACATCTCATTCCACCCCCACGTAACCCTTTACAAAAAGGAGACATAACGTGATGAGAATCAACTGAAAATTATAGCTGGAAGACTCATTGCTCAACAGTTAGCTCTATCTGAAGGTAATGTCAGCATGTAAAAGGCCTTCTTGCCAGCATTCTTAAGCAAAATAACAATCTAGTGCAGATCACATCAAGGTCCTTTGTATTCTCTATTCAAACTTTATGGTAAGATTCATCTGCTTCGGTAAAAATTCTGCCGTTTGTACGATGAGGTTTAACTAAAGATGTCCTTTATGTTCTGGTGTAGGTTCATTTTAATCCTTTAAAATATACAGTTGAGAAAGTTGAGCAGATCTGGTCCAACTAACATAAGGACACAAACTAGACTGAAAAACTAACCCAAGAAACCTTAAAAAGGAAAAAATACCCCATCTTGAATCATTTTTTCCAAATGTTGTGCTGAAATTTGTGCATTCCGTGTCAAAGCTGAAATTGATGAAGGGTGTCCCGGTTCGAACTTTGAAATGCTGTAGTGTACTGTTTTGGCTGCTGAAACTGTATTAATAAAGCTAAAAATTTGTTGTTTTCTCATTTATTAAGTTCTTTACTAGTCTTCATACTTGGTTTGTGGATATTTCTGACAGCATCCTCAATGATATGGGCGAGAAGTTTATTTTATCAGAAAAATGATTTCCAAGAGGCATCTACTGTCTAAAAAATGAGTGAGCTAAGATGTCTCTACTGCATCAAGAAATAATACATCCAAATATCATCAGAATAACAGTCTCATTTGATAGCCTTTTGTGATGACTCTCCAAGTCATCATGCCAGGTAGGAGCCATAGATCTTTGCCATGTGGAAGCTTACATAAGCAAGAATCCTATACTTGGTGGAATATTCTAGAAAACTATGGAGATTTCCTTTGACAGACCTTAGATTCTTATGGAATTTTAAAGAAAGTCCTTGGAATATTCTAGGCATGCAAAGAATTCTAGAAAATGACTTATTTGTAAATATGTAGGGACTTGTACAAGAATTATTATTTGCATATTAGCCCCTAAGTGAGTAGTATAAATAGGAGGCTATTCATTTATAAAATTATCAAGAAAAATAAATCAAGTTCTCCACATTACAAAAAGTTTCTTTTAGTAAATTTCTTGTCTTATATAGCATTCCCTTAGCGATATAGTGTTGAATAGGCTTACTTGAGCTTGCAAGATCGTGAAAAACTCGTGAGTGAGTTGTCAAGTGACGCACGATGTGCTTAGTTGAAGTCTAAGTCAGTGACAACATGGTATCGAGCAGGGTTGATACTAAGGTAACTAACAAACAAGAGGAACATTAACAACGCTAGCACCGCCAACATCAAACGGGATCTTTGGGAAAAGCACCGAAAAAATCATAAGAGGAATGAGAAACTATTGTCTAACACTACCTGTCAAAATGGCCCGACATCCCACTCATCAAGCGTTTTGGACGGCAAAAGGCGATAAAGGGCGACAAGGAGTGCTCGCACCGCCACGAGGCAAGGCGAGCGTAGCGCTGCCTTTTGAGTAGTGCCAATTAATATAAAAAAAATTAAAATATTTAATTATATATATAATTAATTTTAATTTTATATTTTTAAAATTAAGGATTATATTAGCAAATAATAACATATTAGCAAATATTTCAATTCAAAAACTAAAAATAGATAGTACTAGTTTGGAATTGCCAAATAATTACTGTTTTAATTGATATGTAAATTAAATAAATTAGAGCCATTAGAGCGCCTTTTGGATTTCGCCAGCATCTTGTCTGACATTGGCGGCGCTAGTAGTGTTAATGCTTCCCTCATTTGTCACTCCCTTAGTATCAATCCTTGCTCTGATACTAACGTTGTCACGGACTTAGACTTCAACTAAGCACACATGCGGCACTTGACAACTGGCTCATCACTCTTTCAAGATTTGCAAACTCAAGTAAGCCTTTTCAACACTAGATCGCTAAGAGAATGCTAGGTAAGAAAGACGAGAAATTTACTAAAAGAAGTTTTTTGTAATGTAGAGAACTTAATTGATTTTTTCTTGATGATTTTACAAATGAATAACCTCCTATTTATACTACTTACTTAGAGGCTAATATGCAAATAATAATTATGTACAAGTCTCTACATATTTATAAACAAGTCCCTTTCCAAAATTCTTACGTGCCTAGAATATTCCAAGTACTTAGAAATTCCCTAAGAATTTAAGGTCTTCCAAAGGACATCGCCATCGTTTTTTAGAATATTCCACCAATTGTAGTATTCTTGCTTATGTAAGCTTCCACATGGAAAAGATATATGCCAAATGGCTCCTACATGGCATGATGACAGAGTCATCACAACACAGTACTTAATTAAAGTCTAAGTCCATGACGCTTGTGTTGAAATATGTTTTGCCTAATGACCTTCTTCAATCGTTTCCAGAAAGGCAACTCAATACACAAACCATCTCGGATTCACGCAGGGTTTTAGCGGAAGCGCCGCAACCCAAGGGGTGTGATTCATAGGTCATGGGCCAACCCAAAGTGTAAAGTATTAAGTATACGCTTACAAAAACACTTAGTTGACAGATACTACTCCATATATTTGCAGCAACAATTCCCTTTAGAAAGCCTCACCAACGCAGCATACATACACAGTATACCAGAACTGTCTATTCATATGCTGCTTCACTACAAAGTTTTATCTCATTACAAAGCGCCCGCTAATAGTTTCAGCAGCACGGTTTCAGCATTCGAAACCAGTTTACAGCAGCAGATTACCAACAGTGTATCACATTTACTTAGTGGATATAGTAGCATGACATCTTTAACCAGTTTACAGCATAGTAAACTATTTTATTTGGAGAAAGGTCCGATGGAGAAGAAGGATTCATGATGGGCTCTAACCCAGATCCCATTAGTTCCATTTGAAGGACCATATTTTTTAAGTCCAGTTTGTTTCATGTTAAGTTGACCAAAGCTGCTTAATGTTATCAAACTTAAGAGATGATATGTTTACAAGCTAAAGGGATGATATGTACATGGGTACATCTTTAAAGGATGACAATAGACTTACTCCAAACATAAAGGACAATTTTGGGTTGATTTAAGAACTCTTTAGACCATAGAAAATTAACATTAACTTCTAAACCATTATCAGACAAACCATGTTCCTGCTTCCTACAAGCAAGCAACTCCATCTCAGCTATTACGGAAGGCTCTTTTACGCCTTTTTAGATGGAAAAGTTTAATCCATTTTCTTTATCAATCATACACCATCTATCTAAAATCCATTGTGAATGCTAGAAACTCGTATCCCCACCTTGTGAAAATTGAATATTGTATCCAAGTCCTACTCTCACAAAAGCTCTTATGGTCAAACAACTAAGGGGAGGAAAGGTGAGAGAAAATTGAGGTGTCTATTTCCAACCTGATAATCAATATAAAAACTAGGAAACAAAATTTATGTTCTAATTTCAATTCTGAGTACACACCTTTCCATACTTTTGGCTTCTAGCTTGGAGGTGTAGACTCCCATCATGCTGGAAACCACGGACTTCAGCCTGAAGATGGGCAATTTCGCTTGGATTATTATACTTGTGGAAAGAAAATAAACTAAAATGGGAGGGGTATGACATGCACATATAAACAGAGAGGACAGATAAGACAGTTGCATTCATCATAATCCACTGTTGCATGCCACCTTAAATGGTTCATTCAAAAATTGATAAATATTCAAAGGAACTGGGGAGCTTACACAGATGACATCACTCTCCACAAATATGCTTCGCATATTTAGTTCATCAATTGCTGTTCGCCGCCTCTGGAATTAGAAAATAAGAGGACGTATTTAAATTTTAGTACGACTATGACCATGACTCTTAGAAAGACCTAAAAGAAGAAACATAATGTCAGAAATCCAGCAAAAAGGAAAAGGACAATGAAGTTTATATTTGCTTCACAGGACAAGCTTTGAAAGCTATATCTGCACTTCATCTCGTGCCACAAGTCAAGATCCAACTTCTATAACATGTCACTATTCTAACTCTTTAGTTTCAATACCTTGGGAACTTCAGATCTCTTTAACACAAGCTTCAAGCAGTGGGCTTATGCTAATTCTTTTTCTATTGAACAATAATAAATGTTATACTAGTTCTGACAAATTTACTGTGCTGTGAGATGACAAATTTAGAGAATGGAATTCTGGAGAAACTTGTTGCCCATGAATATCTAACTATTTGAATGTTGAGAGATGGCAATGTGCTTTTGAATGAGATTCCAGGGAGGGTTAAAGGCTGGACAAATTTATCCTATGCTTGGCAGGCTGAATTGAATCCATAACAACCACAACAAATGTGCCTCAATATCAAACAAGTTAGGGTCGTCCATATGAATCCATGCTATGAATTATAGATCCATTGGGCTAATCTATTCATGTTACCAAAGGAAGTCACAGAAATGGCTTCTTCAAAGTGGACCAAAGTTGGTTCCTATCTTCTAAAGTGAAATGAACTGGGTCTTTAAGCCTGGCGGG
>JACEIK010000309.1:102495-132535 GCA_018107945.1 Datura stramonium | reverse complement strand
GTAGGCTTTTACTAGTGATCTATCCTAGTGAATTTTATGTAAAAATTATGTTCAGTTCATCTAACGTTCTTGACCTTGGTAGATGAATTTCACTTATCTCCTCTCAATCTCAAAGTGTGTATATTTTTGTCTCGTGGTAAGTCTTGACTTAACTATCCTCAGTTAAAACTCAAGTTAATTTAGATGAGAGTTGGTAACCTCAAATTGCCATTATTATTTACTTTTCCTAACTTCAACCTCCATGGCCAGGCAAGTTGAAGATACGGGCAACTAAGCATCAACATGAAGAAAATAACAATCCACCCAATTCATCATTCAAGAATCACTATTTTATTATGCCTATATTCGTTGAGCCATCATGGATCCCACAACCCTATCTTAAGAGATTTAGCCGCTCATGTTTATAAGATCAAAAACAAAAGATGTAGAAGAAATCATGATGAAATACTTGCGTTAATATAAACTTATTCAAAAAAATCTCTAAAGTTATATTGAGTCACAAGAACTTGGCGAATTCTTCAACAAAAACTCTACTAGGCTATTACAAAAATTTGTAAAGTATGAATAGTGAAAAACTACCACAATGTTCGAACATGAAAAATTGGATGCCTAATATATAGGACTAAAGGGAATTTATAATAGTAGATTAAGTCTTCGTTGTTCCTTCTTGGATTTGAATTAGGTTTTACAGCTTATGTTCCTAGTCAAATTGGAATTGCATCTTTTGGCCATCCACTAGCATTGTGCCTCCCACCGCTCCGTGCGCCCTCAATCACGGCATTCCTCCCCGTGCACCAGTACTACCTACGCATCGCGTGGGCCATGGAACAGGCGTGCTTGCGCGATGCCAACTTCTATCAACTCATCTCGTCAACCCCGTTTTGTCATTCTTGCACTTTTAAGCCACAATTAAGCCTAAATTCATCATTTTAAGCTCTAAAAGCATCTAATTATATGTGTTAGCTCTTTTACACAAATATATCATAAAGCACAAGAAAACACACATTTTATTCTCATAACATAGCTAAGTATGGGAAAAATATGACTAAGAAATGTGTAAGTTCGCCCTTCATCAAGTTTCTTGTTTGTATTTGTATGCCCGATAGCTAAACTCATGTAACTCTATTAGATGATCCATGGTCTCATTGCAAGATTTGGGCTAGAGAATTAATATTTGAGTGATACTTGAATTTCATAGATTGATTGTGGAGTTTGTTGACTTATTTTTCTCTATTTAATGATTATTAATGTATTTATATTTGCACAAACTTGCTCTCAGTGCTTATATAAATGAGTAAGTAAATGAAAGAATTGGTTTGCCAAACGGATGATGTTAGACTGTGCCAATCATGTTTAGAAGGTATTTGGAGTGTGAGAAACTTTGTATCAGAGCTTTGACTTTAAGTTCCAAGTCATGGAGAAGTGTTTAGTAGAGTCTTGTTCATGGGTATGTAGGTGCCCATACTTATGACCTTGAGGCTACTGAACATTTAGGATATTTTCTCTTCTTTCATTCCTTATTTGTGTCACGACCCGAGCTGAGATCCCGGACCGAGACATGGAACCTAGAATCACGAATGGCTCTAAGCTAACCCATGAAACATACACAACATGATAAGTGAGTGCCTTACTAAGTTGAAATAAAGCATGAACAGGATATAAGTGGAAGTATGGGTATCATAAGGACAAAAGCATAAATATAACTCAACAACGCTGAATTGTCTATACATGATAGTCTGAAAATCCTCGACTGCTATGATGATTGATGGAATAACACCCCCAAATATCTCACTAGGTCTGAAACTAAAAGACATGGTAAATCATAAAACTTACAATGTCCCCGGAGAATGAGGACTCACCCAAGCGGGAAATGGACTGAACTGATCGGGAGGGAGCTATCGGCGAGACTGAGTTGGTTTATCTGAACCTATATCATGAGACGATATAGCATAGAATATGCGATTAGTACTTGAAATATACTAAGTATATACGGTAAGTAAGACATGGTAGTAAGAACATTAGTTTGAAATCATGAATATAAATCAGGATGGATCATCAGAGTGATGACCACATGCTAAAGGTCATATATCTGAGATATACATAATCATAAGCTGAACATAACCACCTAAGATTTAGAAATGAAAATCATATTGTGCGCCATATTTGAAAACATAATTGAAAACTCAAAAACTGATCAATGGGCCGAATATGTTATAAGACATAATATCATATGACCTGAACATGAGTAACGGAAAACATGAGAAATAATTGGAGACTTATTATAACTGACAACTATCATGTATGAGCGCATGATGATCCCACGTCTTGCCCACGTGGAGGAGAGTCATCCTAAGCCTTGCCAGGGAAAAGGACGAATGAGGTGTGATATTACGATTGTGCCCTCAGGTGGGGGAAACACTCTCTTTAGAGGTCCCAAATAAGAAATATATCCTACATTGGCGCATAGTTTGGAGACCGGGTTCATTGAAATCCCTAGCCTACTCGATGCTAAACACTACTCCCAAAACATGCATATTGCTCATATAATCATATTCTCAAAACATAGCTTAAATCTATATATTGGAGAGTCTTGACACTAAATATCTCTTAAAACTGATCTTGTAAGCCTAGGCTAAAAAATCATGATAAACATAAATTTACACGGGCTTACTCCAGTCGGGCTTACTCCAGTTATGAAATCAAACCTACTTGAAATAAGCTTCACAATGCGATATCATGGGATCATAACGTAAGAATTTATAAATATTCATGCATATTAGCTAATTCATCATACTTGAAATCGTAGAGTCATAAGCTAGAATTTCATAAATCATGAATAATAGGGCATAATTCTCATAGACATGAAATCATGATTTAATAATTAAATTGAGAGTAAAATATGCACCAATAGTCTTAAAAAATTAATAAATAGATGATGGAATTTGACCCATAGATATAGCATGAATATTTTAATGGAATTGGGATAAACCCTAGAATTTTTAATACACTTAATTGGAGGCTTGAATTCATGAGTTAGGGAAGAAATTGGACTTAAGGGTGGAAGAAATCTCCCATTCATGGCCCTACATACCTGGGCTTGGAGAATCTTCAACTAGATTGGAGACCCAAAGGGAATTGGGGAAGACTTGATGAAGAACTCTAGCTTGATCTTAGAAGAGGATTTGATTCTTCAATGAGAGTGTTTGGAGTAGAATGAGGACTTAGGATGAATAAATCCCTTAATACACTCTTTAGGAGGCTTAAAATGATGTATTTTAGGAGTTAGGAACTTAGAAATAACAAAAACAACTTTAATGAACCGACTGAGAAAATGTCCCTGCTAGACCCAACGACCCACCTGATGATCTGTTGGGTCAAGTAATGGGTCGTTCTTTGACCCATCGCCATTGGAGAAAAAACCCAAACCCTAATCTTTTTTCACTCAATGATTCACTTAACGAGTCTTCAGGGGACATGACAACTCATTCCTCAATTCGTTCAGTACACTAGAAATCAACAATTTCTCCACCACTGCACATTTGATGGGTCAAGCCACGACTCGTAGGGAGTCTTAATGAATCATCACACTATCCATCATGACTTATAGAAGTAATATTTTCTCAAACTTGGAACCACCTAATGAGTCATGTAACAACCTGTCAGCTTCATTGATGAGTCTCTTAATGACTCATTCTATGACCTAGTGCAGATTTTCCTGTTTTCTTCATTTTAGTCCTCGGGTCTAATTTTAGAAAATTTTGGGGTGTTATATTATCTCCCGCTTGAGAACATTCATCCTCAAATGTAGGCTAGCCATATTGGAAGGCTGGGGAAAGAACTGCAATCCCAAAACTAAACAACTATAGCTGAAACTGACGGAGTGACTGACTTCAGACTGATATACATGACTAAACTGAATTCATGAAACAGACTTGCATGCTATGACATGAAAGAAACTTAGAGACATGATCTTGACATGAAACTAAATAGAGTACTAAGTAGGAAACTGGTACCTCATGCTGGAACTAAGCAGGAAGGGAAAAGATGCAGGTATCTAGCCATCATATCTACTTCGACTTCTCACATAGCTCCCTCAACAAGCTGATTTCTTCAAAAAATAATTACTAAAGCTACTTCCTTGTTCCTCGACTTCCAAACCTGGTGATCAAGGACATCAACTAAAATATCCTCATAAGTAAGGCTATTTATCACATCAATGCTTTCTACCGGAACAACTAAGGTCGGGTCAACAATGCAATACATGGAAAACTGGGTGCACCGATGCTAACTCTTTTGGTAGCTCCAACTCATATGCCACCTTGCCAACTCACCTCAGAATCCTATAAGGACCAACATATCAGGGACTAAGCTTCCCTTTCTTATCGAACCTCATCACCCCCTTCATAGAAGATACCTTCGATAACACCTAATTATCAACCTCAAACTCAAACTTTCTCCTCCTAACATCCGCATACAATTTCTGACGACTCTGAGCTATTTTAAGACTTCTCTAATAAGCTGAACTTTCTCCATAGTCTTATGAACTGAATCTGGCCCTAACCATCCAATAGGTAACCTACACCTCTGCCCGTGAAGAGCCTCAAACGGGGCCATCTGAATGTTGGAGTAATAACTATTATTTTAGGAAAACTCGATAAGAGGAAAATGATCATCCCAAATACCCTTGAAATCAATCCCACATTCTCTCAACATGTCCTCAAAAGTTTGAATGGTCCATTTTCGGCCGGACCATCTGTTTGTGGGTGAAAAGTTGTTCTAAGCTTTACTTGTGTACCAAGGCCCCTCCGAAATGACCTCCAAAATTTAGAAGTGAATTGAGTACCCCTATTTTTTATGATGGACAAACGAAACTCCATGAAATCGAACAAACTTACCAAATGTACAATCTAGCATAATCCTCAGTTGAATCAGTAGTTTTGACTAGTAGGAAATAGGCTGATTTGGTCAACTTGTCCACAATCACCCATATAGAGTCATACTGTCAGCGGGTATGAGGCAAGCCTGTAATTAAGTCCATATTGATTTCTTCCCACTTCCAACTAGGAATGTTAATGTATTGAAGCATACCTCCAAGTCTCTGATGCTCAACCTTCACGTGTTTGCAATTCAGACACATAGCCGCAAACTCCACTATGTTCTTCTTCATGCCATTCCACCAATAGGCTTCCCATAGATCACGGTACATCCTGGTGCACCTGGATGGATAGAGTATCGAGAACCATGAGCCTTGCTCAACATCCTCTCTCTCAAGTCATCTATAGTCGCAACACAATTAGCCCTAATATCATAGTACACCATCTCCCCCTTGGGAGAAAACCTCCACTTTTTGATTCTAGGCTACTTCCTTCATATTCACTAGGATAGGATCCTCATCTTGCCTAGCTTTGACTTCCATTAACAAAGGATATTCTGACCCATTCTGAATGATAACACCACCATCCATCAAATTTGTAAGTCAAACCCCTAAACATGCAAGACTATGGACATCCTTCACCAACTCTTTTCTCCTATTCTAGACATGAGATACACTCTCCATTGACAGCCTACTAAGAGAATCCTCCACTAAATTGGCCTTGCCGAAATGATAAAGGACACTCATGTTGTACTAGCCATCTCCTTTACCGTAAAGTTAGGTCCTCCTGAGTGAACACGTACTAAAGGATCTTATGGTCCATGAACACATCCACATGCACCCCATATAAATAGTATCTCCAAATCTTCAAAGAAAATACCAAAGTTTCCAACTCTAGGTCATATGTCAGATAATTCTTCTCATGAGTCTTAAGCTGTCTAGAGGCATACACAATGACCTTGCCATGCTACATCAACACACAACCAAGTCCAACCCTAGAGGAATCACAATAGAAAACAAACCCATCCGTGTCCTCCGGTAGGGTCAGTACTGGAGCTGTAGTGAGTCCAGTATTTAACTCCTGGAAACTCTTCTCATAAGCATCCAACCACTAAAATTTGACCTTCTTCTTAGTCAATTTAGTCAGCAGTGCTGCAATGGATGAAAATCCCTCTGCGAACCTCCTCTAGTAGCTAGTTAAACCTAAAAAGCTCCTATATTTGTAGGACTGACAGGTCTAGGCCGATTCTTCACCACTTCGATCTTTTGAGAGTCCACTTGCACACCCTCAATAGACACTATATGGCCCAAAAATGCTACTGAGTTCAACCAAAACTCACACTTGCTGAATTTAGCAAATAACTGGCAATCCTTGAGAGTATGCATCATAATCCTAAGATGAGTCGCATGCTCATCCTCGCTCTGAGAGTATATGAAGATATCATCTATGAAGACAATCACAAACATATCCAAATATTTCTTTAACACCATGTTCATCAAGTCCATGAAAGTTGTAAGAGAATTCGTTAGTCCAAAAGACATAACTATGAACTCATAGCGACCATACAAAGTCCTGAAGGCTGTCTTCAGAATGTCAATTTCCCTAACTCTAAACTGGTGATAGCCGGATTTGAGGTCTATCTTTGAAAAACACTTATCACCCTGAAACTGGTAAACAAATCATCAATCCAGAGGAGGGAATACTTATTCTTCATTGTGACCTTGTCCAATTGTTGATAGTCAATGCACATCCTAAGGGAACCATCCTTCTTCCAAACAAAGAGAACTGGAGCACCCTATGGGGATTTGTTGGGCCAAATGAAACCCTTGTCTAAGAGATACTTCAATTGCTCTTTCAGCTGCTTTAGCTCGGCTGGAGGCATTCTCTAAGGAGGAATGAATATAGGCTGCATATCAGGGAGAAGGTCAATACCAAAGTCAATCTCCCTCTCGAGAGAGACTCCTAGTAGATCATCTAGAAGCACCTTTGGAAACTCACACACAATTGGAACAAACGGAAGAGCAGGATCTCAGACGTAGCATCCTTGACCCGAACTAGATGGAACACATAGACCTTAGAGATTATCTTTCTAGCCTTGAGATAGGAAATAAAATGACCTACAATCACAGCTGAACTACCCTTCCACTCTAGGAATGGTTCACTCAAAAATTGAAACTCCACCATACAGGTTCTTCAATTGACTGAGGCATAACAAACATGTAACTAATATATATCGAAAATAACACCAAAATCAGTCATATCTAACTCCACTAAATAAGCTGAGGTGACTTTTTGAAGAATCTTGATAGGGTAATTTCTATACACCCGTCGATCTAAAACTGACTCACCGATAGGAGTAGAGACTGAGAAGGGTTTTGAAAGTATCTTGGGACAGACACTGAAACTAACAATACATAAGGAGTTACAAAAGATAAAGTAGACCCTAGATATAGAAATGCATAGAAGTCAAGATGAAATACTCGTAACATATGAGTGAAAAGAGGCACCCTATTGAGATGAGCCAGCTACCAGAGCTGCTGATGTGGTAGCTAGGGCACAACCTCTACGGTTGCCCTGCCTAGCTGAAGGAAAATCTCTAAGCATATATCTGGGCTTCCCACACCTGAAACAACCATCAGTACCAACCAAGCACTCATCGAGGTGCTTCTTTCCACACTTACTACAACCTAGAAAAGTGTGTTCCCCTGACATACTCCTCTGACCCCTAGAGCCTGATGCTCTGCCTCTTTGATCCCCTCGAGGTCTAGATGGAATACGGGCTAATTAGGGAGCTAGGGTTGATGAACTTTAGTGGAACTGAGGGCAAGGCCCACCATCAAATCTTTACTGAAAGTTCTTGTGACTCCCTATCATGGCCCTCTTGGCCTCTCTCTCCTTCTCCTTCATCTGCTACACCTCTATCTTCTTGGCATATTTGATCAGCCAGGAGAAATCTATATCATTGATCAACATGGAGGTCCTACACTCCTTGACTAGTGAATCTGCCACTCCATTCACAAACTTGCTCATACGAGCCCTCGGATCAGCAACCATCTCGAGTGCATACTTGGACAATCATGTAAACTCCAAGGTATACTCCTAGACAGTCATGTTGTTCTGCTTTAGGTTGAAGAACTCATATGCCTTTGCTTCTCTCAACTCCCTAGAAAAGAACTTGTCCAAGAAAGCGGTCAAAAACTCCTCCAGACCCATGGGAATCTCTCCAACTCCCCTATCCTTCCACTGTCGGAACCATATATGAGCAACCCCCTTAAGATGAGAGGGGACTAATTCTCACATCCATAATCTGGGTGATATTCTGCACCTTATTTATGAACTCGTGTGGGTCCTCATCCACCGTTGACCCAAGAAATGTAGGTGGGTTCTGATAATGTTCAAATCCAATCCTCACGAGGAGGAAGTATAAATGATCATTGTAATATAAATACCCAACTAAGAGTCGGGGTATAATCCACTAGGAATAGTGATTGGATGACACAAAAGTTGTCTATTTAATTGAACTAAATTGCATTCATGCATTAAAAATTGAAAAATAAATGCTAGGGAAAAATGAGATCACAATTTGAATTAAAATCAACAATCAAAATAAAGTAAGGCAACCAAATTGAATGAACAAATATGAGCAAGGGCCAGGGGTGTGCTATTGATGGGGCATGGATTGGATTGGACTTAACTAGAAAATTAAATTATTATTCATAAGCATAAATAGCCATGGATGAGGTGGAACCCGATGTTTTTCAACCACGAGGGTGCCTTTTGCCTCAGTTTTCTCAAACCGCAAGGTTCCAAACAATTCACCTACTATGACTTGGGTAATATTTGAGCTATTTGTAGCCTCAAATCTCTTATGGGTGGATGATTGTGAGTTTTGTCTATCTGTAATACCCTAGAGAGGACTAAGAATAGACCCGGGAGTTGAATTTGAAAAGTACTGAAAACTGGAAAAAACATCACAGGACGGGTGACCCAATGACTCGTGGTTGGATATCACGAGTCATCGTAAGCTGTCGTGGTTTGGGAAGTTCAGGGAAACAGTAGAGACAATGGACGACGTAACGAATCATTGTCAGGAACAACGAGTCGGCATTACCAGTCATTGGAAGGACTAGACTTAGGATGAGGGGGAAACATCGGGGCGTTCCACGATTCATTGTGAGAGGCAATGGTCCGTTGTTTCTAGTCATTCTTTGCGGGTTGAGGATTTCAGTGCATTCAATGCATGGAGACCATGACTTGTTGGATGCCACCACGAGTCGGGGTGAGGCTCGTGGAAAGGAAAGTCATATTTGGTCAAGGGGTTGACAACGATTGATCCAACGACCCGTTGATTGAAGCAATGACTCATCCTGACGAGTCGAGGGAAGAATCTGAGGATTTCTTGATGCAGTGGACCCAATGACTAAATACCACGAGTCTTGGTATTTGCAATGACCCATTAGGTCAGTCATCGGTCCGTCCGGAGCAGTTTTCAGGGAAATAATTTTAAGGGCATTTTCGACTTTTCCACATTTTAAAACCCTAAAACTATGTCATTTTGGATATTTTTCTGAGTGTGATAAGATGAGTTAAGTCCTTTATGCATGACCATTCTCATGCAAAAGCTTAGAGATATTTTTGGGAGATTCAAGGGCTTCTTCGCCAAGTTTCCATCTATTTCTTTGTGGGTATTCAAGGAACTTCGCATCAATCCATTTCCAGGTATGTAGGGTTTTAGAATGGGTGAAATTCTTCCTCACCCAGTATGTAGGGCTTTAGAATAGAAATTCTTCACCCATGCCCAAATTTCAATTCAAATCATGAATCCTCCTATTCATGTTCTATGGGGTTTTACCCAAATGCATGAAAATGTGATTTCTCTTTATGGGTATGATTTAATTGAGTTTATATTTTTGAATTATGAATGATAGGCAGGTTTTATATTATTTTCTTTAAATCATGTTTCAAGCTTTTTAAATCTAAAATTCCCATTTGATGAAGGTTCATGAAAGTTATGATTTACTTATGAATATGCAATATTTTGAATTTATTGATGATGAAAAAGCATGAATTCAAGCATCATGCTTAAGAGAATATTTTAAAAGAATTGAATATGATGACGTATTGGGCAATTTTCACATGTTGAAGAATGATTTATGATTTATGAAGTGAATTACATGATTTATCGATTTATGATGTTGGCCGATGAAAAGGGCCTATGATTCTTGGCTAAGAATATTTTAAAGGGAATCAATGATGATAAATGTTATATTTTATCCAATGAATCTTAATGCATGATGTTATTGATTTACATATGAGCCTTATATGCATGCTTTTTAGGAGTTGTGTCTAGCAATCGAGTAACCCGGTGTTCAAAGGACTACGCCGGTGTCTCATGCAACCATGCCACCGTGGGTTTCAAATGATATGATTTATTGATAATGATACCCTCAAATGTGATATCACGTTTCCAATGCAATGACCCTCGCCTGGCAAGCCAAGGTCGCCTCTGCCCACTTGAGCGAGATAGTGGGAAGTACATGAAAGGCTCTACCATGATGGTGTCGGTTATGATGAGTCCTCCCATTGTTCCGCATGTCTAATGCATCGTTATGTTTTTGTTATTGGATCAAGTTATGTTTTAATAAAGTTTACTTATCATTACGATATTGAATGATTTATGAATGATCTAAAAGTCTTGAGCCATATGTTATCTTACGAAATTTATGATACAAGCATGATGTCCTTATCCTCTGCTTATTTATGAGTTTATTATACTTTAATGTCTCACATTTACCCTGCATACTCGGTACATTCCATGTATTGAACGCACATTTTCTATGCTGTATCATTTATGATATAGGTCCTGGATCTCAGGCTCATTCTCACCCTTAGTTTATCCCAACTTACCTTTCAAATTTTATTGATGAGTCCTCATGTTCCAAGGGTCGCTTTGACAGACTTTTCATGTTATTTATGTTTCAGCATTGATCTGAGTTAGTTAGAGATGTTTTCCCATCAATCCATCTTATGTATTGGAGGCTAAGATAAGAATGTAGTACTCAACTATGTATATGTCCAATATTTCGATGCTCCGCTATTTTTTAATATTATCATTCAACATTTGAATGAGATTAGTTGTATGCATGTTCCATGGGTCGACTTGGAGTCTCTCAGGGTCCCTTGTCCCGTTTCTACGACCCGAGTGTACGTTTTGGACTCATGACAACTTGCAGTAAGACGCCATAGGTTTGGATTGTCCTAGGCCTAGAAGACACATGAAGTAGAGTCGTTTTCAAGGGTGAAGCGTTCTGCACCAGAAGAAGAGGCTACTAGAAATTTAGGAAATGTTCCCTTCGTTCATGTTCTATGTTGTGTGATGAAAAGCCTTCCATCTTTCTAATTTGTGCTATTCACGATTGTAGAATTAAGGGCTTTAGAAGATTGAACGGAAGAAAGAATGGAAATGATGAAGTCCACGGGTGTGGCAATGACCATGGGCATCAGCAAGCCCCACCTGTTCAAGAGCCCCAGGTACTAGAGCCAGTTGCCTACATCATAGTTTCTGCTTTATTCAGATGTTGACGTAGGCCATGACCACCTGTGCTCAACCCACGCATTGTTGTGTCCCACAGACGAGCAATGCAGCGGCTGCTCGGATTAGAGACTTCTTGAGGATGAACCCTCCTGAGTTCATGGGATCAAAGGTGGATGAGGATCCACATGAGTTCATTCAAGGGATCTTGAAGGTCACTCAGGTTATGGGGGTGACAAATGGGGAGTGTGTTGACTTGGCCTCTTATCAACTAAAAGAGGTCAGCTTCATATTTGGTACAAGTAATGGAAGGACAGCAGGGCAACGGGGTGGGCCCTATAAGCTGGGATGGGTTCCACATGGCTTTTCTCGATAATCCCTTCCTTTGGGATAAGGGAGCGAAGGTAGCTGAGTTTATGAACCTTTAGCATGGAAAGATGACAGCGTGTTGGAGTATTTTGCTTGAGTTCACTCATTTGTCAAAGTATGCCCTGGAGCTAGTGATGGACAAAAGGGAGCGGGTGAGCCAATCTGCTCATGGTATGGCTGGTTATTTAGACAAGGATTGCAGACTACCATGTTTCACCAGGATATGGACTGTCCTCGCATAGTGTTGTACGCCCAAGATGGAGGCGGCTCATGCGAGTGATAGAGAGGCAAAGAGGCCTGGACCTGAGAAGTTGTGGTTTTCGCATTAGAGGTCCGATGGTGGATACCATCCACAACTCCAATAGAGGTCACTAGCCCCAGCACCATCATCATCTAGCATTCCATCCAGGCCAAGAAGTGATCAAAGGAGCAAATACTTCAAGGTTAAGAGATCAGAAGGGCACTCGGGCTAGGAGTGTACCCTCCGCATCAAGGGAAGTGCGGCAAGAGTCACACATGGGAGTGCCAACTCGATTCGATGTCTTCTATGAGTGTGGTAGATCTGAGTACATGCGTCGAGCATGCCCATATTCTATACAAATGGTGATGATCGGGGTCATGTACATACCACTGTGACAGTAACAACTCTAGCCCGTTCTGCTCCATAAGGAGCATCGGTTTGTGGGGATGGCGGACGCCAAAAACCAATTTGTGCCCTTGCCTCGCACCAGGAGCAGGAGACTTCACCGGACGTGTCATCGGTATGTTGGGTGTCTTTCATATTGATAGGTTTATTCCTTGCTATATTCGGGAGCTACCTTGTCTTTCATCACTTACATTGCTAGTAGCCTGGAGTTAGTCCTGAGACCTTGTCAAAAACCGTTTTCCATTTCATCCCCTGTTGGTGATTCGGTCATAGCTAGACGAGTATATAGGAGAATGCCTGATCACTAAGCTTCATAAGGTTACATCCTTAGACCTTGTAGAGTTAGCCATGAATTACTTTGACATTATTCTGCAGATGGATTGGTTGTTTGCATGTTATGCTTCGATTAATTGTAGGACCTGTACGGTGGAATTTTATTTTCCGGGTAAGTCAGTGTTGGAGTGGAAGGGTAGTTTGGCGGTACCAGTAGGTCAGTTTATTTCCTACCTTAAGGCCAGGAGGATGATCTCTAAAGGCTGTATGTACCACCTAGTTAGGCCAAGGATGAGGGAGTCCGGAGTCCCGACTATTCAATCAGTTCTGGTGGTGTGCGAATATCCGGAGGTGTTTCAGGATGATTTGCCCGGTGTTCCTCCTGAGAGGGAAATTGATTTTGATATTGATCTATTACCCAATACGAAGCCTATCTTTATTCCTTCCTATAGGCATAACTCACTGAAATAAAGGAATTAAAGGATCGCTAAAGGACCTATTGGATAAGGGTTTCATTAGACTGAGCAACTCTCCATGGGGTACACCAATTCTATTTGTTCGAAAGAAGGACGGTTCCCTTCTCGCATGTATTGACTATCAGCAGTTGAACAAGGTCACCGCTGGCACTGTAACCCTATCAGATCGATGATTTGCTTGACCAAATTTCAGGGTGCCAAGTGCTTCTCCAAGATTGATCTCAGGTCCTGGTATCACCAGCTCAGAGTTTGGGAAAGTGACATCCTAAGACCAGCTTTCATAACTCTGTATGGTCACTACGAATTTGTTGTTATGTCTTTCTAATTAACCAATGCCCCTTCAACTTTTATGGATTTAATGAACAGGGTGTTCAAGGCATATCTAGATATGTTCATGATCATGTTCATCGATGACATTCTTATATACTCCGAGCAGGGAGGAGCATGCCACTCATTTGAGAAAAGTGCTGCAAACCCTCAAGGATCGTCATCTATTCAAAGTTTAGCAAGTGTGAATTTTGGCTAAACTCGGTGGTACGGCCGATGTGGTATCAAGAGAAGGCATAAGGGTAGATTCCCAGAAGATCAAGGCGGTGAAGAATTGGCCTAGATCGGTGAATCCTTCAGGAAATTCTGTGAGGTTTCTTGGGCTTAGCGTGCTACTATTCAAAGATTTGTTGAGGGATTTACCTCAATTGAAGCCCCATTGACTAGGTTGACTCAGAAAAAAGGTGAAGTTCCAATGGTACGGACGCTTGTGGGAGAAGAACTTTCAAGAGTTGAAGACCCTTCTCACTTCAGTACAAGTGTTGACTTTACCCAGGCACTGGCTGGCTTTGTGTGATTTGCGATTCTTCGAGAGTTGGACTCGGGATGTGTTGATGCAGCGTGGGAAGGTAATAGCATATGACTCGAGATAGTTGAAAAGTTCATGAAAAGAATTACCCAACCCATGACCTTGAGTTGGCCGCGGTGGTGTTTGCAATGAAGATATGGCGGCATTACTTGTATGGGGTCCATGTGGATGTATTTACGGATCACAAGAGCTTGCAATATCTGTTCACACGGAAGGATATAAATCTTCGGCAAAGGAGGTTGTTGGAGTTTCTAAAGGACTACGACATGAGTGTCCTTACCACTTGGGCAAGGGTAATGTGGTTATGATGCACATAGTAGGCTCTATATGGAGAGTGTGTCCTACGTGGATAAGGGAAGGAAGGAGTTGGTGAGAGATGTCCACCGACTTGCAAGGTTGGGGGTTAGATTGATCGACTCAACCAATGGTGACGTTGTTGTGCAGACGGGTTAGAATCGTCCTTGGTGGTCGATGTCAAATTCAAGAAAGATGAGGATCCACTTTGGAGGTCAAGGAAGCGGTGCAGAGTCAAAAGGTGGAGGTTTTCTCCTAAGGGGGAGATGGTGTCCTTCGATACCAGGGTCGGCTATGTGTTCCGAATGTTGATAATTTGAGAGTCCAGATATTGCATGAGGCACATGGTACCAGATATTCCATTCACCCAGGATCCACGAAGATGTATCGGGACTTGCGAGAAATCTATTGGTGGAAGGGTATGAAGAAGGATATTGTTGAGTTTGTAGCTAAGTGTCCAAACTGTCGTAAAGTGAAAGTTGAGCATCAAATTTAGCTTCAGTTCATCCTGTATATCAAGTGCATCGCCCTTTGAAAAGTGCTTGGGTAATTCAGTTTAGTAGCCTGCAGACAAATCTTGGTATAAAGGATAGGCTCAGCTATGAAGAAATTTCCCGTGAAAATCCTATATCGTCAAGTCCATAAGCTAAGGAACAAAGAAGTAGCTTCAGTTAAAATATTATGGAGAAATCAGCATGTTAAGGGAGCTACGTGGGAAGCCGAAGTGGATATGATGGCTAGATATCCGCCACTTGTTCTCTACCGGCCTGTTCAAACTTGAGGTACTAGTTTTTACCCTAAGACTCTATCTAGTTTTTATGTTTAGTTCATGTGTGAAATTTTTTTTTATGTATGAAGTATAAGATCAGTTCAGCCATTTGGTTTTATTAGGAAGTATTCATTCCGTGAAACTTTCTTGTGCTAAAATGATTATATGGCTATGATAATTGTATATGTTTCTGTTTGCTGCTTGTTTCCTACATCGAGGATCAATATTTCCAAGGAGATATTGTAATACCTCCCCGGAGAGGCCTAAGAATAGACCTAGGAGTTGAATTTGAAAAGTGCAGAAAACTGGCAAACACATCACAGGACAGGCGACCCAACGACTCGTGGTTGGATATCACAAGTCGACGTAACCTGTCATCGTTTGGGAAGTTTAGGAAAGCAGTGAGACAATGGAAGGTGTAACGACTGTGTCGTGAACAACGAGTCGTTGTTACAAGTCATTGGAAGGACTGGACTTAGGCTAAGAGGTAAACAATGGGGCATTCCAAGATTCGTTGTGAGAGGCAATGGTCTGATGTTTTCAGTCGTTGTTTGAGGATTGAGTATTTCAGTATTCAATGGATGGAGACCAAGACTTTTTGGATTCCACCACGAGTCTTTGTGAGGCTCGTGGAAAGGAAAGTCAAATTTGGTCAAGTGGCTGACAACAGTCGATCCAACGACCCGTTGATTGAAGCAACGACTCTTCCTAACGAGTCGTGGAAGAATCAAAGGATGTCGCGATGCGGTGGACCCAACTAATTGATACCACGAGTCTTGGTAGCTGCACCACTCCGTTGGGTCGGTCATTGTCCGCTCGAGCAAGCCAGGGAAATAATTTCAAGGACATTTTCGACTTTTCCACGTTATAAGACCCTAAAACTACGTCGTTTTGGATATTTTTATGAGTGTGATAAATGAGTTAAGTCCTTTATGCATGCCCATTCTCATGCAAAAGCTTAGAGAGATTTTTGGGAAATTCAAGGTCTTCTTCCCCATGTTTCCATATATTTCTTAGTGGGTAGTCAAGGAACTTCGCATCAATCCATTTCCAGGTATGTAGGATTTTAGAATGGGTGAAATTCTTCCTTACCCATGCCCAAATTTCGATTCAAATCATGAATCCTCCTATTAGAGTTCTATGGGGTTTTATTCAAATGCATGAAAATGTGATTTCTCTTTAAGGTATGATTTAATTGAGTTTTTATTTTTTAATTATGAATGAAGGGCAGGTTTTATATTATTTTCTTTAAATCATGTTTCAAGCTTTAAATCTAAATGCCCATTGATGAAGGATCATGAAAGTTATGATTTACGATGAATATGGAATACTTGAATTTATTGATGTCGGAAAAGAATGAATTAAGTTACCCATATTTATGAGCATATTTTGCAAGAATTAAAGTATGTGTAAGTATTGGGCAATGCCTACATGTTGAAGAATGATTTATGATTTATGAAGCGAATTACATGACTTATCGATTTATGATGTTGGCCGGCGAAAAAGGCTTAGATTCTTGGATAAGCATATTTCAAAGGGCATCAATGATGATAAATATTAGATTTTAGCCAATGAATTTCTAATGCATGATGTTATTGATTTACGTATGAGCCTATATGCATGTTTTTGGGGAGCCGAATGTCTAGCACCGAGCAGCCCGGATGTTCGGAAGGACTACGTCGGTGTCTCATAACCACGTGCCACCGTGGGTTTCTAAATGATATGATGTATTGATAATGATCCCCTCAAATGTTATATCACGCCTTATGCATGACCATCACCTGGCAAGCCAGGGTCGGCTCTACCCACTTGAGCGAGATAGTGGGGCATCATGAAAGGCTCTACTCATGATGGTGTGCTTCTGTTATGAGTCCTCCCATTGTTCCTCATGTCTTATGCATCGTTATGTTTATGTTATTGGCTCAAGTTATGTTTTGATAAATTTACTTAGTGATTACGATAATGAATGATTTAGGAATGATCTGAAAGTCTTGAGCCTTAAGTTCTCTTACGAAATTTATTATACAAGCATGATGTCCTTCTCCTATGTTTATTTATGAGTTTATTATACTTTTAACGTCCATTTTACTTACCTTGAATACTCGGTACATTCCACGTACTGACCGCATACTTTCTATGCTGCATCGTTTCTTCATGATACAGGGTCTGATCTCCAGGCTCATCCTTACCCCTTAGTCCATCCCAGCTTACGCTTTCAGCTTATTGGTGAGTTCTCATGTTCTTAGGTCCATTTGACATACTTTCATGTTATTTATGTTTCAGTATTGTAGGGTTAGTTGTGATGTTGTCCCATCAATCCATCTTATGTATTAGAGGCTTTCAGACAAGAATGTAGTACCCAACTATGTATATGTCCAGTATTTCCTGATGTTATGTTATAATTACGTTTCCGATATTTTTTAATATTATCATTCCTCTTATCTGAATGAGATTATTTGCATATTATCTTCGCCAGGTCGATTTGGGGTCCCTCGGGTTCCCTTGTCCCGTGTCTACGATCCAGGTGTATGTTCAAGTCTTGACACTATCTCTAGCCCAAATCCTCATACAATGAAGACCCAATTATCCATCACATTCAAGCAAAAATAAAATAAGTAGACATAACTCACATTTGCAACTACGGTAATTCAATTATAAATTGAGAGAAAACAATAGATTTATACTAAATGAGTAATTGTAAGATCAATCTCAACACCAATACAATTTAACCAAATCATGCACATACCTCTAGAAAAGTATTTAGCCACAGATAGATGAGAAATATAATACTATATTAACAAATAAACTCATAAAATTCACCATCAAGAGTCACTATCAAGCTCAAAATTGTCTTCAATGGTGGTTTGTACCTTGAAGAAGAAGAATAAGAAAAACTATTTAATATTTCTCTCTCTAACTATACAAATCTAGAATGAAATATGCAATACTTTTAGGGAATATACAGTAGGAAATAGTTAAAAATGCTCCTCAAATCCCATGTTAGATGATTTTCCCCCCCTAAAGATGGCCTCACTTAAGAGTCACCAATGTTCCATCGGTGCCCATCTGGGCTGTGGCGCCGCTTCCGTCGGCAGCTCGGGGCGTTGACTTTGGGATCTGGTTGGCGTTGACACTGCGAGTTGTAGGTGATGACTTGCATTCCATCAGTGCACCTTTTCATTTCAAACCAGTGTGCTCCTATTTTTGGTTGGCATTTCACCGGTCCCATCCTGTGGAATGTAGGTCCCTTTCTTCGTACTTATGCTTTGTTCAATTTCTGCTTGTCTCTTTAAATTGAATGCCTGGAAAAATAAAAGAGAAAGAGCATAAAATCCTCCTAAATAACTTGACAATCAACCAAAAGCTTCAATGTTTACAATTGCTAAGTTGGTAAATTACCAACTCATCAAACCTCCAAACTTGCACCATTGCTTATCCTCGTGTAAGGCAATTCTTTACAACTAAAACGTTGGAGTAAGAATGCCATTCTACATGATATTTTGCAAAAGGGACCACTATGACTCAGATAACCCCAAAATTGCTCACCAACTGATCAGAAAAGAGAAGAATCAACACTATATGAAAATGCTTCAAGAGATGACCATAATCAAATGGCATGATTCACAATTGATTCCTTCATTCAAAATAAGGGGCATGGTTGATCACAATGTTTATATAGCATTTGTAAGTCATTAAAAATTCACAATCAAGTTTACCTTAAAGCTCACAATATTCTTATCTCAATCACATCTTTGGCACGGGCAAGCATGTTCCCCAACGAGGTGATGCTTCTCGTCAAAGAGAGAATCTCATTTAATTAGCAAGCAATTCACACTTAAGGGATTATAGAATGAAAAAAAAAAATATGTTCACTCACAATGAAATTTCTCATGCACATAATCAATTCCATAGATTGCCCTTCTGCTTAACTTGCAACTAATGTATAGTTGCTACACTTAAAATCAATTATGACTTGGAGGTCATGACAGGGCTAGGGATAAAGGTAGGATGACTTTTAGTTGTAGTGACCAGAACCTCCTAATGCCCTCTTTTTTGAACACTTTTGCATACACTATATTTTTCTTGAGATCACCCCCACCTTATTTCTCCTTGAAAAATATTTTCACTTTTGATAAGAGCCATCCTTATTCCTCCTTGGTTACCACTTTTAATCTCATTTAAGAAAGAGGCAACACCTTTTCACAATTCGGTTCTTTTCACTCAACTAATTCATTCATTTTTTCATAATGTGGTGCTACCTCACATTGAAGTTCATATCATTTATTCTTATTTTCCTTTTTGCAGCCCCCAATCTTAGGATTTTGCCTCATCTTTCCTTTCTATTCCCAAACTTTTGGGACTTCAAACATCGGGCCGGTATTTTTCACAATTAGCACTAGGGAGGATGGGTGACAAAGAGGGATTACAAAAGGAGTAATAGACTTGTAATATGATTAATGTTGAAGAAAAGTTTAAAGGCTCAACATTGGCTAACAAGGATTCATGCTCAAGGAGGTCGTATGGGTGAAGTACCTATCAAAAGAAATCCTAAAATCATGTTCTAAGTGCAACTACATCTAGATTTCGTCTTGAGTCACTGAGGCGTTCTAGACAATTGTTCGTGCAAGAGAATTAAACTAAAATTTTCCCATAAAGCATCACCTTTCAAGGGATTTATTATGATTTTAATCACTACATAAAGAGTAATAAATCAAGATAGCATATGAATCAAGAATCCAAACAAAGAGAATGTGTAACTTATGAAAAAAGAGTACTCAACTTTCAAATTCAAATGTCCCTTTCTTTCTCAAAATTCAGTTTTAACTGCCATGCCATTTAAGAAATTTTTGGTGGTACCACTCAGAAGCCATTGCAATCATTGACTCAAAAAGACTATAATATCGGCATTTTTCCTTAAGAAAATCATCTCAATCCATCATTAGGAAATTCCACCGGTTTGACAATAAAAGAAAAGAAAAAATCGCTTTTTGAAAAGAACCATGGCATAAAGAAAAATCCTTGAGCTTATTTACTGACTACCATGAACAAATAAGATAATTAAAACATGGGTCAACATTTGCAACTTAAAACAACCCATCATTGGCGCTAAAATTCAACAAAACATTTTTCATTTAACAAGCAGCCCGACAAGGGCATGCCATTCACAATTAAAATTAATAATCAACCAGAGCATGAAAAATTTAGCTTCCAGCAAGGGCAACACACATACCAAAAAAAGACCAACAAAAAGGGATACACACTCCACCCTAATCATGAATGTACATTGTCCCTAATGTAACATGAAGAACAGAAAAGGGGTGGTGGAACCCTAAAACAACTATTCCTTGTCCTCATCATCGGCCTCTTCATCTTCCTCAAGGCTACCCAAGTGTGGTTCATCCTCCTTACCTAATAATTTTTGAAGAGATAATTGATAGGGGCCTGAGTTGTGGATGGGGCAGCAATGGCTGCATCAAGGGCACGCAAGTCCGCCCGCTTATCGCCTGGTCCCTCAACTCCCAAACCTCCGCTTAAACAGAAGAGACAACTCCTCCACCATATCTACTGGGAGCAGAGCTGGTCAAGTTGTTAGCCATATTCTTCATCTCCTCTTCACTGTTCTGGCAATAAGAGTTGGGAGATTTTGGACTAGCTTTTGAAGTTGGCTCATGAGATTGTGTCATCTCAACTAGCCTTTGTACTCCGCTTGCGATAGAATGTAGGAGGAGGTAAAGCCTCCAAATTGTACTTCTCTAGATGCATGCTGTGATGCCTCGGGTGTGTCATATTGAGGTCAGGAGCAATGGGGGTTTCCTCTTTATCATGGGAGGTGGAGCTCTCAAGAGTCTCAAAAGCTTGCAACCTCTTTCTCTTCACCTTGGCTGCCTCAACATATTTTTTTCTCTCCACATTAATTACACTAGTGGAGGAACTAGGAGACTCATCAGGGAAATAATGGGACCCCTGTATTGAGGCACAACTGAGAAATAAGCACTCGCATAGTCATGGACGCTCCCTACTACGGGCTGCACTTGCGTGGTGGCCACTATCTCCCCGAAGCTGATAGGCACCCCTGTCATGATACAGACGATGAGTATGGCTGCCTCCAAGTTCACTCTTTGGTCATTCTTTAATAGCATAATTTGGCTGCACACAAACTCTAGCCACAACTTTTCTTCTTCGAACTTGAGATCATTCAATCTTGCCACCCATGGAGGCCCATGACCTGGTAATGCATTGGAGCTATCTAGTGGAACCGAAGTTTCTTGTTGGCCACTTCTTCGCATGCTCTATTCCAAGATCAATCTCATCAGCCTAAAATAACGCATTAATGGCAGATGGAGTAATATCGACTTCACACCTCAGACTCTGACTGAGGAAAGGAAAGGGAACTCATCAACCTTTTCCTTATGCTTCATTGCCTCCTCGGGCACCCTCTGGTAACAAGCACAAAATTCTAACACGAGGTTGGTGTAGTACTCTGGGAGAGGCTCAGCAAATATGTGCCATTGGCAAAGGTTGAACTGAGCAATGATATTGGGGAAATCATTCCCCAACCCTATCAGATAAAAATTGCTTCCTCCATTATGATCGACCTTCCTTCACAAATGACAAAATGTGCCTTCATGTCAGGAACGCAAAAAATGATAGCCTCTCTGGTGTTGGTGGGGGTTGAGGCTGCCTTGGCCTTCCTTTGCCTTTACTTTTTGATGTGGAGGGTGATCACGGGCAAAAATATCATGCCCGTGATACGCCTTATAACTTAAATTAGTCGTGTTGTCTAAGTTATTTTATACATTTTCATGTGATTTTATATAAATGTGAAGATATGCTAAATCCAACATGATTAGCCTTTGTTTTGTAGGTTTTGATGACTTTTGAGGAGCTAATCCATGAGTTGGTGAAGTAGAGGCTTGGAGACGGAATCAACACGTGAACGTCGGCAAAGAGGAGGCCTAAACAGCCCACCTGCGCGTCGGCAAACATGCCACGCAGGCAGGTTGCCCACAACAGCCCACCCGCGTTGTTGGCAACGTGCCACGACAGGCAGGCTGCGCGACAAGGAAGAGGCAATGCGCTGCCCAAGCAGCGTGCCACGCTGCAAACGCGGCAGGGTGCTGCCGAGGCTGATTTTCGGGCGTTGTTCCAGTGAGCTTTCGCGATGCCTCCATGTCACGGAGTGCGTTGTTCGCGACACTCCGTGACACGTGTCGCTCCATGATAGGCCAAATTACGCACGTTCTCCATTTACTATAAATAGGACCCTTAGCTCCTAATTTCATTTGGTCACGATTTTATTCTGGAAAACTACCTAGGAGTGAAGGGAGAAGTGGGAGAACTCAGCTAGCGTTTGTCAAATTCCCTTCTCATCTACCCAATCTCGTGTAAGTATGTAGTTTAGAGTAGATTAATAGTAGTGTAGAGAGTTTTACGAACATGAATGGCTAGAACCCTTCCTCTAGGGTTGAAGCCATGGATTATGATTGTGATTATATGAAATTGTTTTGGAAATTTAGTTATTAGATTGTTGTTTTGTCTTGCATTCTGATTTGTTGGTTGTTTTTATGATTGATCACCATGAAAGCATATTTGTTAGCTTGGGAAATAACTTTGAGAAGGCATTACCTAGGTCAGGACATGAGAATGTGGGGAGCATGAAGTAATCTCGGGAGAGAGGTTCCGTGTTTGGATAGACATTTACCTAACACTGTGCTTGGTTGACACACGGGGGTTATGAAAGACTAACTTGGGATGCTACATCACCACTCAACAAAGTAGTTGTGAGGCTAAGTTAAAGTTAAATGGTTAGACGCACGAAAGTCCCTAATCATTTCTCCGTAAAACCACAACATAACAATTGATTGCACGCGACTAGAAAATTAAACTCCTCGCTCACAATGATGCAGTGAGGCTAGATTGCCGTGTTAAGAGGCTCGAAAGACCATGAACATGCAATTCTAATTATGTGAAATAACAATTGATAGTTCCATGCATATTCCATTGCAAATCTTATTATCGCATGATTATCTGGTTTTAACTCTATGTTGCTCCTAGAGTACTCTCAGAATATTTCGTTGACCCAAACTTAGACTTAATTTATCTCAATCGAAATGTCTATCACCAACACTTTAGATATTTAAGATCACACTAGAAATGATAGTTAGAGGAATGGGTCCAGTCCCTGTCTGACAATCCGGTTCATAAAAAGAGCCACTATATTACTTGCACGACCCGGTACACTTACGGACGCGCTCGATGTGAAAAAGAGTCACAAATTATTGGCACTTGATGCGGCTACGCCAAGTTTTTGGTGCCGGTGCCCGGGACTCGGCGAAGTTTTGACAACTTATCTTTTTATGTGATTCTTGAATTTACTTCTAAGTGTTGAGAAACTTTGTCTTAGTTGTCTATTTGCAGGTGCAGGTTGTCCTACGAGCTGGCTAGGAAATAGAGAGCCAGGAACCGCTGCGTGAACCCGAATGTCAAATCCATTTGCAAAGGAGAGTAGCTCTAGAGCAAAAGCTGAAGAGACTTCAAGAAAAGGTACAACAACAACCACCCAAGTGGACAAGATCAACTATTAGCGGAAGCAATGCAGCAAGACCAGTTCGCGAAGTGGCCATCCCACTAGCGACGAATGTGACCTCTAGTATCCATAAACCGGAGCCCTGAGGGAACTTTGAGCTTAAATTAATATGGTGCAAATTACATTCTAGTGGTCAGTTCACTGGAACGGCACATGAGGACCCGCAGCAACACTTACAGAGCTTTCTTTGAGATAAGTGACACGTTTGTCCCCACCAGTTCCACAGATTATGTCCGATTGACCCTCTTCCCATATTCATTGTTGGGAGAGGCGAAAAGTGGGCTGAAGGCTGAACCACTGAACTCCATAACTTCATGGAATGAAAGGGCTTAAAGCTGGGAAGAAGTTGGAGAAGGGAGGAACAGAGTGGGAGCTGTTTCCTCTAAATAGCGGAAGAAAGGAGATGGTTATCGAAAGAGAACCCAGGTATGAGGATGTCTCGAAAGGCAACCACGTCGTGCCACCATGTAAAATAAGGGCCGCTTGGGAGGCAAACCTAAGGGTACCTCAGGTATAATTTGTAATTTGATTTTGTTTTGATTTCTATATTTTCAATTTTTTGTTTGTTTTTGGTGGAAAGTTAGGCACAGGTGGAGGGGAAGTCTGAGTACCCTCGGAGGAGGAAGCTAGTAAGCATGGAAGAGGAAAAGTGTGGGGTCGACTACCCACCTGTAAAGTTGAGGAAAAACATGCTATTAGCTAGGCCTAAAGGCTCAGGGAGTATTTCTCACCTCGGTACATGTTAATTGATGCTATGAGGACATAGCATGATTTAAGTGTGGGGTGAGGGAAATTCAAGGAAATTTAAAAATTTTGTGTTTAACAAATTGTTGGTGAATGCATGCTTGTGTGATAAGAATTGCAAAATTTGAAACATCTTTGTGAGTCAAGCATCACTTCATCACCCGTTATTTTTTCTTTTTCGTGTCTTTTTCTGACGGGGTCTTTGAACCGAAGAATAAATTTTTAATTTTTTATTTTATTTTTTACTTTTATTTTTTCTTTGTCTCGTATATAATGTTTTAGTCATAGTTAGGGACTGTTTCCGACGATGGATGGATAATGACCGTCTTGAGGAAAATTAGTCGATAGATGTAGGATGAAACCATCAATAATGGATGCTTGATGTTCTTGTTATGTGCTAGATATGGTTGTAAGATGCAAGTATGTTCAGTGTTGAAGCATGCAAGTGTATAACTTTGTTTGAGACACTTAGGCTCTTGAATTTGACTCAGTATAATTGAAGCTTAATGTTTGAATTCTTGTGATTAGCTGAGTAAGAGTCTGTGGAATGTGTCTTGAATTGAGCATGTGCCATGAGTGTAAGGTTTTTGAGTATTCTATGCTATTGGGATTGTCTAGAACTTGCCTGGTGTGTGTATGAAGCAAAATGAAGGATGTGAATTGTAGGAGATGATTTAGGCATTTCGTTGAATTAACCTAATTTTATCCCGCATTTTACCTACCTTGAGAAATTAATCCTAGTTAGCCCTGCTGAGCCTTGAGCCTATTCTTGATAGCTGCAACATGTTTAATCCTTTCTTTCATTAACCTTGAAATTGACCCAAGCTCCTAAGCTTGAAGAAGAAAATCTGAAAGAGTAAAGGAGTGAGAGGAATGAAAAGAAATGAAAAGTAGCAAGTTGTAGAACTGAGAAAGGACAAAGGTGCACTTGTGTGAAAGTGGCTGGATCATTATTAAGGAGTAAGAAAACAAAGTAATGAAAATATTTATAGGAGCTCCTTACCGACAAGTCAAAAGTGCCTAAATTAAAGGGAACAAAAGAGGGAAAAGAAAACTACCAAGGATAAAAGGTGAAGTAAGGGAAGAGTAGTTCGCAAATGAGGGCGTGATGTATTAAAGCGCTGAGGAAAGATAGTCACTATTATCGCGAATAGTACCTACCTGCACTGCAGTTAAATTACAACCTACAAAGTCCTACTTGATCTTACATTCATACATCCTCAAATTAGTGGAGTAAAACACTAAGGGCAAGCTTATGGGTCATGACATAATGCATGTGGAATTCTTGTGAGAGTGAGTGTAAATTCTATTTATGTACCCACACATGTTGTGATGTAAAAATTGTTTTTGCATGTGAAATAGGGTAACTCTCTTTCCGTGAGGGCACATGTTTAATGAAGGATAAAATTCATGTGGGATTTCTTAATCAGTTGATTGGCATGAGTTTGCTAAGATTGAGAGTCGATTCTGAGGTTAAGAGGTTCAACACTAGTGTACTTCATTTCATTGATTAATTTTTGCGTGCTCCATTTGTAATTTGTATCTTACGTAATCATTATAGCTGTAGCTTGAATTATCTTGATAAATGGTTATGTGGAGCCCCCATATGCATGATATGTAAAAGGTTTTTCGAGGACGAACAAGGCTTTGCGGCTGTGATCAATGGGCAAAATATACATGCCCGTGTTACGCTTTATAACTTAAAATTAGTCGTGTTGTTCAAGTTATTTTATACTTTTCACAGGATTTTATATAAATGTGAAGGGATATGAAGCAACCAAACATGATTAGCCTTTTGTTTTGTAGGTTTTGATGACTTTTGAGGAGCTAATCCATGAGTTGGTGAAGAAAAAGAGGCTTGAGACGGAATCAACACGCGAACGTCGGCAAAGAGGAGGCCCAAAACAGCCCACCTACGCGTCGGCAATGTGCCACGGAAGGAAGGATGCCCACAACAGCCCACCTGCATGTTAGCAACGTGCCATTTACAGGCAGGCTGGGCGCGACAAGGAAGAGGCAACGTGTTGCCCAAGCAGCGTGCCACGCTGCCAACGCGGCGTGGCCGGCTGAGGCTGATTTTCGGGGTTAAATTCCAGTGAGCTTGCGCGATGACTCCGTGTCACTGGAGGCAGTGCTCCGCGATACAATACGACACGGAGCCATTCCACGACAGGCCAAATTATGCAGGTTCTCCATTTACTATAAATAGGACCCTTAGACTTAAATTCCATTTGGTCACGATTTTATTCTGAAAACTCAGCTTAGGAGGAAGGAGAAGTGGGAGAACCTATCTAGGTTTGTCAAATTCCCTTCATCTACCAATCTCTGTGTAAGTATGTAGTTTAGGATTAGATTAATAGTAGTGTAGAGAGTTTTACGAACATGAATGGCTAGAACCCTTCCTCTAGGGTTGAAGCCATGGATTATGATTGTGATTATATGAAATTGTTTTGAAATTTGTTATGAGATTGTTGTTTTGTCTTGCATTCTAATTTGTTGGTTGTTTTGTGATTGATCACCTTGAAAACATATTTGTTAGCTTGGGAAATAGATTGAGAAGGCATTACCTAGGTCAGGACATGAGAATGTGGGAGCATGAAGTAATCTCGAGAGAGATTCTGTGTTTGGATAGAAATATACCTAACACCGTGCTTGGTTGACACACGGGGTTATGAGAAAGACCAACTTGGGATGTCACATCACCACTCAAGAAGTAGTTGTGAGGCTGTTGAGTTAAATGGTTAGACGCACGAAAGTCCCAATCGTTTCCGTAAAACTACAACATACCTGATTGCCCGCGACTAGAAAATTAAACTCCTCACTACAATGATGCAGTGAGGCTAGATTGTCGCTTTAGAGGCTCGAAAGACCATGAACATGCAATTCCAGTTATGTGAAATAACAATTGATAGTTCCATGCTTATTCCATTGCAAATCTTATTATCGCATGATTATCTGGTTTTACCTATGTTGCCCTAGAGTACTCTCAGAATATTTTCGTTGACCCAAACTAGACTTAATTCTATCTCAATTGAAAATTTCTATCACCAACACTTTAGATATTTAAGATCACACTAGAAATGGATAGTTAGAGGAATGGGTCCAGTCCCTGTGGGTTCGACAATCTGGTTCTTAAAAAGAGCCACTATATTACTTGCATGACTCGTACACTTGCGGACGTGCTCGATGTGAAAAAGAGTCGTCAAATTATTGGCACTCGATGCGGGCTACGTCAGAGGGTGTCTTGCCCTTGTCTCCTTGCCTGGATGAAGTCATTATGCTGCAAGAGAAATGTTAGTGCCACATAATCCTTTTTATTTGTGTTTTTGAATTATATGAAATTAAAAGAGACAACTAAACTAAGTTATAAATAAAAATCTAAAAATAGGATGAAAACAAGGTAGGATATAAATATCAAGTGCCAGCATTACCACCGACACAACTGCAAATTGTCGGTGAAGATCTGCAAGACGTCATTGAGCCACATGCTTGGGCAGTGAGCTAGACAAAGTTACAAAGTCTGATGCTTTACTGGCATTTTGCCGATCATGATCTGCAAAGCACCGATGAAACGCAGGCTCTAGGCAGCGGCCTGAACCCTCAAACCTGCACCTGCGTTTTAGCTGGCATTTCATTGGGCCTAACCAGTGACTCGCAGATGAAACGCCGCTGAATGTATTTCAGCCCAAATCAGCTCAACATCAATTTTCTCAAAGAGAAGCTTTAGTATCACAACTGCACAGTATATGCTACTTACTCAAACAGCTTAACAAACAATAAATGACGATTTTCCCTTAAGAACGATTTCACCCAATCTATCATCAGGAAAATCATGCATTTTAGGCAATCGGGATTACTCAGACTTCACCACCAACCATTCTAACAAGCACACCAATTTATAAGAATTTTATACAAAATAATTACCCTTCCCAATATTATTCAACTATTCAAACCCCNATATTATTCAACTATTCAAACCCCCAACATACCTGTATTATAGGAATTATTCAACAAAAGGGAATTACAAAATGGGAAATGAGGGAAATGGGGATGGAAAATTTTAGCTATAGCATGCTTCATTTTCGAACTCCCATTCTCAACATAGAAAGATAAAAGCAAGGATGTTCATATCAATTGGGTAGTGGGAAAAATAACTCTATTTGAGTGATTAACCATGGTGGTTCTTCCAACAATGAGACTCTTTTTTCTTAGTGAGATTTGTGTGAAGTGAGGTGAAATGTAAAGAATGAGAGGAAAGGGATTTTATATAGAGAGAAGCATGCAGATGAGTTGTATGTGAAAAGGTGGGTTTTAATAGTGGGGAGTTATGAAAGTGCGTAGTGTTGTGGGGAAATGAGGTATTGGAAAAGTGGAAAGGTTGTGGGGGAGATGAAAAGGTGGAATGAAGGGATTTAGAAAGGGTTTTGATCAATTTTGATATTTTTAAAATAGCCACGGGTCGGGTTGATCAACAGGTCGGTCAAGATTTAAAATAGAATTACGTAACTCCACCCGTGCTAAACTTGCGACTGCCAGTGAGTACTGGCGATTCACTAATTCAGGTGTAGGTGACCTCCTAGTTGCCCAGTTGACTATTTTATGGACTGCAAAAGACTGGCGGTTCGTGGGTTGCCACCTGCTTCTGCCGGTAGGTTGTAGTTCACACCTTCTCTCCCATGTGTACTTCTTTAAGCAGGCATAGAACCGGCATTTCGTGGATTTCCACTAGAGATTTGCCGGTTGTTCGCCAGTTCACTCTTCTTATTCTCAACTTTCTACCTCTGTCTTGCATTGGTGCGTATTTTTGGACTTGAGCACCCACATTTCGTAGGTCTCGTGCTGCTAGTTGCCCTATTTTCTTCCACCTAAGTCTTCATCCAATCCATCCTACAAAATAAAACCATAAAAATATCAAAGCATCAACATGAAACAAACACTTGGGTTGCCTCTTAAGAAGTGCCTTATTTAATGTCGTGGAACAATATATACCTCCTCAATTGTCAATACTCCGGAGGGTCATCCTCCTAAGTAGCCTCTACACTCCAAATTTTATCTTGCTCTCTCTCATAATTGAAGACCCCTATCACCTTGCACTCATCCGGGGCTTGGTGGTTTGACATATATTAAAGGTGAACTCATCACCACCTACTCTGAACTTCAACTCCTCTAACTCAACATCCACTAGTTCTCTTTTCGTGGCTAGTAGTGGGCGCCCCAAAGATGATAGGCACCTCAACATCCATTTCACAATCCAATACTACAAAGTCGGCTGGAAGGATAAACTTGTCCACTCGGACCAACACATCTTCTAGCACTCCCAAGGGTTTCTTGATAGACCTATGCACCATTAATAGCCTCATAATAGTAGGTGATGTCGGACATATTTTGATGCCCATTTGCCATATTTTAACCTATATTTGATCATGTTTTGATTTCATAATTCTTAATTTATGCTTAAGTTCATGTATATATGTGTTTTATGTTCTAACAAACAATTTTTTGTTGATGTGAGTAGGAAACTAAGCAAAGAAGCTCAAAATAATGCAAGAGATAAAGAATTGAGATTCTGATGGGTTTGATGCTACGGCTGGCGCCCCGCACCAAGTCCTAAACTTAAGAG
>JACEIK010000309.1:79846-92783 GCA_018107945.1 Datura stramonium | reverse complement strand
CCAACGATAACCCCCTCCCCCCCAATTTCATTTTCCATTGAATTGACACTCTTCCTCATACTTCGGCACTGAAGATTCCCTCTCACATTGCGTAGGACCTTGAGTCCCCACAACATTAACATTTCTGGACCCGGTTCCCATAACATGCTTTCTCATCAATTCAAGCTGGATCATCATCTTTTCTAGGGTCTCATCCCTTTCTTCATCTCTTCTTCGCATCTCGGCAGTCACAACACTTGGACTAGCACCAGTTGAGGGTACTTTAGTGTCCCTCGTATGCCAAGCTCGATTTGTTTTGGTCATTCTATCCAAAAGAGCTCTGGCTATATCATAGGGCTGGTCCATGAGGCATCCTCTAGACAAGTTATTGGCTACAAACATGTTAATAGAATCCAAGGATCGATAAAAACTTTGAAGTAGCACTCCATCTGGTATCCCGTGGTTTGGACATAGGGCCACTTTCTTCTTGAACCAAAGCCATGCTTCATGTACGTGTTCACTCGGGATTTGGCTGAAGTTCGTAATATCATCTCTTAGCTGCAACATCCTTGATTGAGGGAAGAACCTATCTAGAAAGCTTAAGTCAACTCTTGCCATGAAGTGATACACCCCAGAGGTAACTCCTCTAGCCACATGGTAGCTTCCCTAGTCAAAGAAAATGGGAAGGGCCTAAATCTAATCGACTCTTGACTTATATTTGTGATGTAGAAAGGTTGGCGTATCTCAAGGAAATGCCAAAGATGTCGATTTGCATCTTCACTCGGCTTACCTCCGAAGATTACTTTCATTTGTAGAAGGTGTAACATTATGTTGGTCACGTGAAACAGCGCATTCTCTACCTTGGATGGTAGGCAAATGGCACCTGCTACATCTAGCTGTCGCGACCCAAATAGNCTCTCCTATTCCTTGCCTAAAATCTCTCTAATAATCGCTTAATCCTTTTCCGTAGGCAAATGGCACCTGCTACATCTAGCTGTCGCGACCCAAATAGAGGCCTAGATCGTAGACACAGGACAAGGGACCCCGAGAGACCCCAAGTCGACCCATGGCATAAGCATACAACTAACTCATTCAATGAACTGAAGAAAACATAAATATAATCACAGCGGAAGTCTAATTCAGCATCATGTTAGAATAACATCCGAAGCTAACATATACATAAGTCTGAAAAGCCTTTAGTCTGGACGATTTGATGGGACAAGACCCCAACTAACTCAACAATATTGAAACTGGAAATACATAAAGGAAAATGATAGTTTAGTCCTTGAAGGATGAGGACTCACCAATCCGAGAAGATACTAAATCCGGAAAGCTATTTAAGAGCGGGGCTGAAGCTGCGAGCTGGGTCCTGTATGATGAAAGGATACAACATAGAAAGTATGCGGTCAGTACGTGGAATGTACCGAGTATGCAAGGTAAGTAAAATTGCTTAAGTAAAATAAATCATTTAAAACATATCATAAGCTTTCAAGTCTGAGAAGAAGGGCTACATGCATTCATCCTGAAATTGAAATCTTATCATGACATGACCATGCATAGCTTTATAACATCATGATTGACTCAAATGACTCAAAGATGAAACATAACATTTATGATAAAAGATAAAAAATGAGTCAAACCTTGCTTTTAGAACATGCATGTGAAAAGTAATCACCATGAGTAATGAATATCCACATCTGAATAGTATAGACAGTGGGAGACTCGTCACTTAACCGACATACCACGATAGAGCTTATATGGTCCCAACTATCACACTCAAGTGGGCAGAGCCGTCCATAACCTTGCAAGGGCTATGGACGATACCATGATATTGATATTAAGCTCAAGGGACAATAGGGCCAGGGATAGCTCACAAGGGAGGTCCCAATAATATAATAATATCATCCTATGTTGACGCGTAATTCTGGGGCATAGGTTGATCAACCTTAGACCGCTCGGTGCTAGACTTTTCTCCCAAAAACATTTAATGCTCTACATCGTATATAACGAAGCTCAACATCATCTATTGACGAAGCTCATGATGAAATCATGCATAACTTAACATCGTATGAAACGAAGCTCAACTTTGTACTTTGACAAAGCTCAATAATTACATACATCTCAATTATGAACTTATGCAAATGAGAATCTTTAATTTGAAACATACCTCCAGCTAATAATATAAAATTTGGGAGACTGCGCTCCAATTAATGTGGTCAGCTTATTTCGGGAAAATCACCATTTTAAATCAACATGTGGGCATTGCCCAAAGCTTTACCATACTTGGATCTACTCAATTCATTTTGAAAACAATATCATAATCATGGGTAGCTTTAGAAACATGCTTTTCATCATCAAATCTCATCATCATCATACATTCATCATCATTCTCTTCTTTAATGAACTTCTCATCCACGGGCATTTAATTTCATAATTTAGAAAATACAATTTTTGATTGAAAATAATTTAAAATCTACCCAAGCTTCACAATTCATCAATCGAAACATAATCTAATTGTACCCATGTATAGAGATTGAAGAATTATGCAATTAGGTAAAACCCTCATAACTTGATCATATAAATTTCTCATACTTAGCTAGAGATTTGGACATGGGTGATGAAGGAAACACCTACTCATAACACTACATACCTGGGAGGGATGCTTTTACCACTTCTCTAATTGCCCAAGATGAGATTCTAGTGGAAACCTTCAAAACTTGCTCTAAATCCTCTCTTCAAACTCTCAAGTTTGCATGCATGGAAAGAAATAACTTAGAATAGGTCTTCCCCTCCTTAAACCCACTGAAAAGAGCCTTAAACGATGTTGTATAGGCCCCTAGAACTTAGGAATGATGGAAATACCCTTACTGAAATAGCAAAAAAATTGCTCACTGGACCAAACAACGGGCGACCCTATGGGTCGTTGGAGGATACCACGACCCGTAGTATCTGTTCGTTCTATGAACTGCCCAAGCCTTCTCTTGGAATCGGACCACAGATGTACAGGAAGACTCGTACTTAGGTCTAACACTTTGTCTAATCGGTGGTTGATTGCCTTCCTGAATCTTCTGAACTTCCCCATGATGAGGCTCACCATGACTCATTGTTGGCTCCAGTGGATCGTGGTATTCGTCCATCAGATCCACTGGAGATTTAGGATCCGTTACCATGACTCAATACAATGGATCGTTTCATGCCACGACAGGTCGTTGGATGACCCGTTATATTCCCCAAATGCTAATCCCATCTCTTACCACGACAACAAACGACGACTCGTTGTTTCTTACAATGAGTCTTCACATGAATTGTAACTTCCACTACCACTCGAATACCTGAACCCATGACTCCTAACAACGGATCGTGGTTTGCAACCACGAGTCGTTACTCCACTCGTCCTGTGCTATTTTTCCCAGTTTCTGCAAATTTCAGATTAAACTCCCAGGTCTTATTCTTAGGCACCTCTGGGGTATTACAACATCTCCACCTTGGAAACATTCATCCTCAAATGTTGGAAACAAGCACAAAACAGAAACATGCAACTATCATAATCAAATAATGATCATTTAAATCGAAAACTGGTGGAATGACTACCTCCGAAAAGAACTACATAGCTAAACTGAATTCAAACATCACATACATCTATCATATGATAAATCACACTTGTGAACATGAGCTGAACATGGAAACTTATTAGAGAATTAGGGCAAAAACTGATACCTTAAACTGAAACTGAGCCGGTATGGAACAGGTGAGGGTATTTATCCATCATACCCACTTCGTCTTTCCACGTAGCTCCTTCAACATGTTGATTTCTCCATAAGACTTTAACTGAAGCTACCTCTTTGTTTCTTATCTTCCAAACCTGACGATCCAAGATTGTAACTAGAATTTCCTCATAACTGAGGATATCTCCCACACAAACTCCTTCCATCCGAAAAACCAAAGTTGGGTCATCCAAGCACTTTTCAAGAGCGACAGATGAAACAAGAGATGTACAGAAGATAACTCTGATGGAAATTCCAACTCATACGCCACCTTGCCAACTCTTCTCACGATCTGGTAGGGACCAACATATCGGGGACTGAGTTTTCCTTTCTTTCCGAACCGCATGACTCCCTTCATGGGAGATACCTTTAGAAATACCTAATTGTCTACCTCGAACACCAACTCTCTCCTTCTCACATCCGCATATGACTTTTGATGACTCTGAGCAGTTTTCAGCCTGTCCCTTATCAACTAACCTTTTACCATAGCCTCATGAACCGAATCAGGCCCTATCATAGCCGCCTAACCAACCTCAAACCATCTGATGGGAGATCTACATCTCCTCCTAAAGAGAGCCTCGAACGGTGCCATCTGGAGTGATAGTTGTTATTGTAAGAAAACTCGATCAAGGGAAAGTGATTATCCCAATTACCTTTGAAGTCCATCACACATGCTCTCAACATGTCCCCAAGAGTTTGTATTGTTCGTTCAGCTTGGCCATCCATTTGCGGATGAAAGGTTGTACTGAGCTTAACCTGAATCCCAAGCCCCTTCTGAAAAGACCGCCAAAATTGGAAGGTAAACTAAGTACCACGATCTGAAATAATAGAAAAGGGTACTCCATGAAGTAAAACCAACTCCCGAATATATAATTTGGCATAATCATCTACTGAATCTGTGGTTTTGACCGGTAGGAAGTGTGCAGCCTTGGTTAACCTGTCGACCACCACTGTCACGACTCGAGCATAGACCCGGATGACACGGGGCAAGGGAACCCCAAAGACTCCCAAGTCAACCCATGACATAAGAATTAACTAACTCATTCAATAAACATGAAGAAATATAATTATAAACTCAGTGGAAGTCACACTTAATATAACGACAGAATAAATATCTGAAGCTGAATACATAACTAAGTCTGATAAGCCTCTAATCTGGATGAGCTGATGGGACAATACCCCCAACTAGCTCAACAATACTGAAACAAAAAATGCAACCAAGATAACTTAAAGAATAGTCCTCGAAAGATGAGGACTCACCAATCAAGAAGGCACTGACTCTGATAAGCGACTACGAATGGGGCTGAACCTGAGAACCCGATCCTGCATCATGAAATGATGCAGCATAGAAAGTATGTGATCAGTACATGGAATGTACCGAGTATGCAAGGTAAGTGAAACTGATCAAGCAAAGTAAATTGTTTAAGACATTTCATAATATATCATAAGCTTTCAACATGAGAGGAAAGGCATACATGCATTCTTTCTAAATTCATAATCTTATCATAACATGACCATGCACAGCTTTATAACATCATGACTGACTCGAATTACTCAAAGATGAAACATAAAATTTATATCAAAAGCTGAAAAATGAGTCAAACCTTGCTTTATGAACATGCATGCATGAGTAATGAATATGCAAATATGAATGATATAGACATTGGGAGACTCGTCACTTAACCGACATACCACGGTAGAGCTTACATGGTCCCGACTATCTCACTCGAGTGAGTAGAGCTATCTATAACCTTGCCAAGGCAATGGACGATAGCATGATATCGATATCAAAATAAAGGGCCAATCAGGATGAAGATAGCTCATAAGGGAGGTCCTGATAATATAATAATACCAACCTACGTTGGCGCATAGTTCTGGGGCATAGGGTAATCGACCCTTAAACCCGCTCGGTGCTAGACTGTTCTCCCAAAACATACAATCCGCTACATCATATATAAAAAAGCTCAACATCATCTATTGACGAAGCTCAACATGAAATCATGCATGACTCGACATCGTATCAAATGAAGCTCGAAATTGTCTATTGACAAAGCTCATTAATAAAATCATGCATAGACCCGAAATTATATGAAAATGAAGCTCAACATTGTCCTTAAAAAAAGCTCAATAACGCCATACATCTCAATTATAAATTTATGCATATGAGAAGCTTTATTTCAAAACATACAAGAAGCTCAGTCATAGGTGGGAGCATCTACTCTAAATAATATGGTAAGCTACATGTAGAAATATTTACTCAACATACCATAAGCTAATTCATAACAACAATTGGAAAATTTCACTTTAAACAATGTGGTAAGCTTATGCCGAAGAAATCATCACTTTAAATCATCATGTGGGCATTGCCCAAAGCTTTATAATACTAGGATCTACACATTCTTATTTTGCAAACAACATCATAATCATGGGTATCTTTAGAAACATGCTTTTCATCATCAACTTCATCATTATCACACATTTACTATAAATCACTTCTGTTATGAACTCTTCACCCATGGGCATTTTAGATTCAAGTTTTGGAAAACAATATTTATAAGGAAAAACAATTTAGAATCCGCCCAAGATTTATAAATCATCAATATAAATATAATCTAATCATACCCATGTGTAGAGATTGAAGAATCATGCAATTGGGTAAAACCCCCATACATGATCATAGATAATTTATAAATATTTGATAGGGATTGGGCATGGGTGTGGAAGAAAACACCCTCTCATAGCCTTACATACCTGGAAATGGTGAATTCTAACACCCTCTAATTGCCCAATTGAGATTCCAATTGGAAACCTTTACATTTCACCTTGAACCTTCCCTTCAACCCTTCAAACTTGCATGCACGAGGGTAATGGCTTAGAATAGGTTTTACCCTGCTTAAAACCCACTAAAACGAGCCTTAAAGGACATAGTATAGGTCTTAGAAACTAGGAAATTATGAGAAAGACATTATTATTTCGTAGAAAATAACTTCCAGGTGACCCTAACGGCTGACCTGACGATTCATCAAGATGGGCAACGACTCGTCGAGTCACCCGTCAAGTACACTGGTCAACTAATCTGCTAGGGCTCGTAATGAGGGATGTAATGACTCGTGCCTCGAGACCACGACTCATGGTCACCTTCCGTCATGAACACTGCCTTAACATTCATGAAAAACCATCTTGCTCGATCATGACTCACCTCACAAGTCATTGGGAATGGCCACGACTCGTAGGGTGCCATCCGTTAGGTAAACTGTTCAGACCTCCTATTAATTCCTCAACCTCACCCCACAGTAGACCTGACGAATCGTGGTAACTAACCACATCGTTCCCATGCCAGTGGGGACTTCAACTCCTCAGCCCAGTCTAGCCTTCCCACGAGCCACCTGATGACTCGTGGGGTCTCCTCACAAGTAACGACTCATCCTACACTGCTGCAATATTTTCCAAATTTTTTCCCGTTTCAACTCCCAGGTCTGATCTTTGAGCCCTCAGGGTATAACAATACCTCCCCATTGGGAACATTCGTCCTCGAATGTTAGAAACACACAGAAAACACAGAAACATGCAATCGTCATATGCAAATACTGATTATTAAAATCGAGAACTAACGGAATGACTACCTCCAAAAAGAACTAAATAGCTGAACTGAATTCAGGCATCACATACATTTATCAGAACATAATTAAAACCTGCGCACATGTAGTGAGAATGAAAACTGATTAGGTAATTAGGGCAAAAATTGATACCTCAAACTAAAACTGTCAGTAGGGAACAATTGGGGGTATTTAGCCATCATAGCCGCTTCGGCTTCCCACGTAGCTCCCTCTACATGCTGGTTTATCCACAACACCTTCACCGAAGATACTTCTTTGTTCCTCAGCCTCCAAACCTGATGATCCAAGATTGAAACTGAAATTTCCTCGTAATTGAGGCTATCTCCCACATCAACACTTTCCATCGGGACTACTAAAGCTGGATCACCCAAGCATTTTTTCAAGAGTGATACATGAAAGACGGGATGAACTGAAGATAACTCCAATGGCAAGTCCAACTCATATGCTACCTTACCAACTCTTCTCATAACCCGGTAGGGACCAATATAGCGGGGACTGAGTATTCCTTTCTTTCCGAACCACATGACTCCCTTCATGGGAGATATCTTAAGAAATACCCAATCATCAACCTCAAACTCCAAATCTTTTCTCCTCACATCCGCATATGAATTTTGACGACTTTGAGCAGTTTAAAGCTAGTCCCTTATCAACTGAACCTTCACCATAGCCTCGTGAACCGAGTCTTGCCCTATCATAGCTGCCTCACCAACCTCAAACCATCTGATGGGAGATCTACACCTCTGCCGTATAGAGCCTCGAACGGTGCCATTTGGATACTGGAGTGATAGATGTTATTGTAAGAGAACTCGATCAAGGGCAAGTGGTCATCCCAACTACCTTTAAAATCTATCACACAAGCTCTCAACATATCCTCAAGAGTTTGAATTGTCCGTTCCACCTGTCCATCTGTTTGCGGATGAAATGTTGTGCTGAGCTTAACCTGAGTCCCAAGCCCTTTTGGAAAGACCGCCAAAGCTAAGAGGTAAATTGAGTACCTCGGTCTGAGATAATATACAAGGGCACTCCATGAAGTCGAACCAACTCCCCAATATACAATTTGGCATGCTCATCCGCTCAATTTGTGATTTTGATCGATAGGATATGTGCAGCCTTGGTCAACTTATCGACCATCACCTAAATGAAATCATAGTGTAGGCGAGTACGAGGTAGAACGGTAATGAAGTCCATATTAATCTCTTCCCACTTCCAAGTAGGAATGTTAATATCCTACAATACGCCTCCCGGCCTTTGATGCTCAACTTTCACTTGCTGACAGTTCGACACTTGTCTATGAATTCTACAATATCCTTCTTCATGCCGTTCCACCAATATATTTCCCGCAAGGCATGATACATCTCGGTGGTACCCGGATGGATAGAATACCTGGATCTATGTGCTTCATGCAATATTCGGTCCCTCAAATTATCGACATTTGAAACACATAGATGACCCTGGTACTGCAGTACACCATCTCCCCCTTGGGAGAAGACCTCCACTTTTTTACTTTGAACGACTTCCTTCAGCTTTACTAAAATAAGATCCTCACCTTGTCTAGATTTGACATCAACCACCAGGGACGATTTTGATCTGTTTTGCACGACAACATCGCCATCAGTCGAGTTGACAAATCTAACTCCCAACCTTGCGAGTCGATGGACCTCCTTCACCAACTACTTCTTTCCCTCATCCACATGGGACACACTCTCCATAGAGAGTCTACTAAGTGCATCCGCAACCACATTGGCCTTGCCCGAGTGGTAAAGAACACTCATTTCGTAGTCCTTTAGTAACTCCAACCACCTCCTTTGCCGGAGATTGAGATCTTTCTATGTGAACACATATTGAAAGCTCTTGTGATCCGTGAATACATCCATGTGGACCCAATACAAGTAATGCCGCCATATCTTTAATGCGAACACCACCACGGCAAATTCAAGATCATGGGTCGGGTAATTCTTTTCATGAACTTTCAACTGTCTCGAAGCATATGCTATCACTTTCCAATGCTTCATCAACACATACCCGAGGCCGACTCGCGAAGCGTCACAATACACAACAAAGTCATCCGTACCCTCGGGTAGAGTCAACATTGGTGTTGAAGTGAGTCGGGTCTTCAACTCTTGGAAGCTTTTCTCACAAGCCTCCGACCATTAAAACTTCACTTTTTTTTGAGTTAACTTGGTCAATTGTGCGGCAATAGATGAAAAACCCTCCATAAATCTCTGATAGTAACTCGCTAAGTCCAAAAAGCTCTGGATATCTGATGGGTTCACCGGTCTAGGCCAGTTCTTCACCACTTCGATCTTTTGAGAATCTACTTTTATGCCCTCATCTGATACCATATGGCCTAGAAAAACCACTGAGTCCAACCAAAATCACATTTGCTGAACTTTGCATACAACTAGCGATCCTTGAGGGTCTGAAGCACTATTCCCAAGTGAGTGGCGTGCTCCTCCTCGCTCTGAGAGTATATAAGGATGTAATTAATGAACACAATCACGAAAATGTCCAAATATGCCTTGAACACCCTGTTCATTAGATCCATAAAAGTTGCAGGGGAATTGGTTAATCCAAAAGACATAACAACAAATTTGTAGTGACCATACCGAGTCCTGAAGGTGCTTTTCGGGATGTGACTCTCCCAAACCCTGAGCTAGTGATACCTGGACCTGAGATCAATCTTGGAGAAACATTTGGCACCCTAAAGCTGGTAAAAAAAATCATCGATCCTGGGTAAAGGATACCTGTTCTTGACGGTGACCTTGTTCAACTGTCGATAGACAATGCATATCCGAAGCGAACCATCATGCTTCCGAACAAACAACACTGGAGCACCCCATGGAGACTTACTCGGCCTAATAAAAGCCCTTATCCAACTGATCCTTCAACTGATCCTTCAAATCTTTTAGCTCGGCTAGATCTATTATGTAAGGCAGAGTAGATATTAGTTTTGAGTCGGGAAGAAGATCTATATCGAAATCAATCTCCCGCTCGAGAAGGACACCTAGAAAATCATCAGGGAAGACCTCTGGATACTCACCTACTACTGGTACGGACTGGATAGTCATGGTTTCAGACTCCACATACTTAACCCTAACTAGATGGTACAAAAAACCCTTAGAAATCATCTTTCTGGCCTTAAGGTAGGAAATAAATCGACCTACAGGAACAACTGAACTACCCTCCCATTCTAAGACAGGCTCACCTAGATATCTGAATTCTACTGCCCGGGTTCTACAATTGATTGAAGCATAGCATGCAAATAGCCAGTCCATGCTGATAATGACATCAAAATCGTCCATGGCTAACTCTATCAAGTCTGTTGAGGTGACCTTATGAAGGACTGAGACTGGGCAACCTCTACATACCCGTCTAGCTATAACTGAGTCACCTACTAGAGTGGAAACTTAGAATGATTCTGACAAGACATCGAGACTGACTCCGAAGCTACTGGCTACATATGGTGTCACAAAAGATAGGGTAGCCCCCAGATCTAGCAATGCATATACATTGACATGAAAGTCTCTTAACATACCGGTGACTATATCTGGTGAGGCCTCCTGCTCCTGACGAGTGGCTGAGGCATAGAATCTGTTCTGGCGCTACCCGACAGCTGTGCTAGTAGATGCCCCCTGATGTGTTGTGCAAAGGGGAGGGGCTGCTAAACTAGAAGCTGGGCCTCGACCCCCATTCTGATCCTGTCTCGCAGCGGGACAATATCTGAGCATTTGTCCAGGCTGCTCACATCCAAAACAAGTTCCTGACCCTGCCAAGCACTAGCTTGCCTGTGTGCCCTCGGCCACACCTGCGACAACCTGGAGTGCTAGAGTCTAGGGGCCTACTGCCACGACCCCTCGAGCCTGACGCTCGCCCTCTCTGATCATCTCTGGGCCTAGATGGCACACTTAGCGCTGACGATGCTGGAGCTTATGATCTCTGGTGGGTCTGCTGTCGGTGCCCACCGCTGGCCCTGTACAGAGAGAATCTATGGTCCTCGGTCCTAGCCCTCTTGGCCTCCCTCTCCCTTGAATGTGTTGCCTCCATCTGCTGAGCGTACAACACAATGCGAGGGAAGTCCATGTATTGATGGAGTATAGTTGTCCTGCAGTCCTTGTCCAAATAACCTACTATACCATGCACAAATCTGCTCACCCGCACCTGCTGGTCAGTCACTAACTCCGAGGCATACTTAGACAGGCGGGTGAACTCAAGGGCGTACTCTTGAACAATCATCCTTCCTTGCTTCAAATTCACAAATTCAACTGCTTTCAACTCCCTCATCTCTTGAGGGAAGAAACGATCGAGGAATGCAACCTGAAACTCCTCCCATGTGACCGGACCTGCTGCAGTGACCCTGCTGTCCTGCCACTGACGGAACCAAATATGTGCAACCCCCTTAAACTAGTAGGAGGCCAACTCTGCGCACTCAACACTACTCACCCCCATATCCTGGGTTATCTTGACAACCTCATCAGTGAAATCATGCGGGTCCTCATCTACCTTGGACCCAAAAAACTCCGGCGGGTTCATCCTTAAGAATCTTGGACTCTGGCTTCCTCTACATTACTGTTTTAAGGAACATGTGCAATGGCCTACTGATTGACCTGAACGGTCAAGGCCTATGCAAGCATCTGAATGGCAGCTCAGAACTCAGCATGAGCAGTTGGCACTGGTGCCTGAGGCTCCTAAACTGGTGGGGCTGGTTGATGCTCAAGAGTTTTTCCATCCTCATGACCCTCACCATCACCATTCCTCCATCCATTCATCCTTCAGGCGCCATGATTCTTCAATCGCGGATAACACGAATTAGGAGAATAGAAAGGCTTGTCATCGCGACATAGATCATGAAAAAAGGGAACATTTCCTAAAACATCCAGTAGCCTCTTCGTCATAAGTGTGACGCTCACACCTATGAAAAAGATTCTACCTAACGCGGCTTTTAGACTCCCTAGGACACATCAAACCTATTGCTCTGATACAAATTTTGTCACGACCCGAGCGTAGACCCGGATCGTAGACATGGGACAAGGGACCCCAAGAGACACCCAAGTCAACCTATGGCATAAGCATTCACTAACTCATTCAATAAACACGAAGAAACATAATTATAAACTCAGCGAAAGTCACACTAAATATAATAACAGAATGAACATCTGAAGCTGAATACATGTCTAAGTCTAATAAGCCTCTAATCTGGACGAGCTGATGGGAAAATACCCCATACTAGCTCAACAATACCTAAAATGAAAATACAACCAAGATAACTGAAAGTCTAGTCCTCGAAAGATGAGGACTCACCAATCAAGCAGGTACTGACTCTGATAAGCGACTACAAACGAGGCTGAACTTGAGAACCCGATCCTGCATCATGAAATGATGCTGCATAGAAAGTATGCGGTCAGTACATGGAATGTACCGTGTATGCAAGGTAAGTGAAACCACTCAAGCAACATAAATCGTTTAAGACATTTCATAATATATCATAAGCTTTCAACATGAGAGGAAAGGCATACATGCATTCTTTCTGAATTCATAATCTTATCATAACATGACCATGCATAGCTTTATAACATCATG
>JACEIK010000309.1:66432-78958 GCA_018107945.1 Datura stramonium | reverse complement strand
ATCACACATTTACCATAAATCACCTCTTTTATGAACTCTTCACCCATGGGCGTTTTAGATTCAAATTTTGGAAAACAATGTTTATAAGGAAGAAAACAATTTAGAATCCGCCCAAGTTTCATAAATCATCAATATAAATATAATCTAATCATACGCATGTGTAGAGATTGAAGAATCATGCAATTGGGTAAAAACCCCATACTTTATCATAGATAATTTATCAAATTTCATAGGGATTGGGCATGGGTGTGGAAGAAAAGATCCACTCATAGCCTTACATACCTGGAAATGGTGAATTCTATCACCCTCTAATTGCCCAACTGAGGTTCCAATTGAAAACCTTGAGATTTCACCTTGAACCTTTCCTTCAACCCTTCAAACTTCCATGCATGAGGGTAATGGCTTAGAATAGGTTTTACCCTGCTTAAAACCCACTAAAACGAGCCTTAAACGACATAGTATAGGTCTTAGGAACTTAGGAAATTATGAGAAAGCCCTTACAATTTCACAGAAAATAACTGCCAGGTGACCCTAATAGGTGACCTGATGATTCGTCAGGATGGGCAACGACTCGTCGAGTCGCTCGTCAAGTACACTGGTCAACTTATCAGTTGGGGCTCATAACAAGGGACGTAAAGACTCGTGCCTCGAGACCACAACTCATGGTCACCTTCCGTCGTGAACACTACCTTAACATTGATGAAAAACCATCTTGCTCGATCACGACTCACCTCACGAGTCATTGGGACTGGCCACGACTCGTGGGGTGCCATCCGTTAGGTACACTGGTCAGACCTCCTATTAATTCCTTAACCTCACCTGATGGTAGACCTGACGACTCATGGTAACTGACCACGAGTCATTCCCATGCCCGTGGGGACCTCAACTTCTCATCCCAGTCCAGCCTTCCCACGAGCCACCTGACGACTCGTGCGGTCTCCTCATGAGTTGTCTAACGATTCGTCCTGCATTGATGCAATATTTTCTAGATTTTTCCCCGTTTTGACTCCCGAGTCCGATCTTTGAGCCCCCAGTATAGAACTACCAACCAAATGGAGTCATATTCTCGGCGAATACAGGATAGGCCTTTAATGAAATCCATATTAATCTCTTCCCACTTCCATGTAAGAATGTTAATATCCTGAAGTACGCCTCCCAGGCCTTTGATGCTCGACTTTCACTTGCTGAAAGTTCGGGCACTTGGCTACGAATTCTGAAATATCCCTCTTCATGCCATTCCACCAATATATTTCCCGCAAGTCATGATACATTTTGATGGTACCCGGAAATAGAATACCTAGATCCATATGCCTCATGTAATATACGGCCTCTCAAATCATCAACGTATGGAACACACAGATGACACTGATACTGAAGCACACCATCTACTCCTTAGGAGAAAACCTCCACCTTTTGACTCCCGCACAGCTTCTTTCAATTTTCTCAAGATTGGGTCCTCATCCTTCTTTGATTTCACATCCACCACCAAGGACAATTCTGATTTATTCTTCAAAACGACGCCGCCATCGGTCAAGTCAACTAATCTAACTCCCAACCTCGCAAGTTGATGGAAATATTTCACCAACTCCTTCTTTCCCTTATCCACGTGGGAAACACTATCCATAGAGAGCCTACTAAGTGCATCCTCCCACATTAGCCTTACCCAGATGGTAAAGAACACTCGTATTGTAGTCCTTAAGTAGCTCCAACCACCTCCATTGCCGAAGATTAAGCTCTTTCTGCGTAAACACATATTGCAAGCTCTTGTGGTCCATAAATACATCCACATGGACCCCATACAAGTAATGTCGCCATATCTTCAATGCAAACACCACCGCGGCCAACTCAAGATCATGGGTTGGGTAATTTTTCTCACGAACTTTCTACTGTCTTGAGGCATATGCTATCACTTAACCATGCTGCATCAACACACACCCAAGTTCAATTCTCGAAGCATCACAATATACCACAAAACCATTGGTACCCTTGGGTAGGGTCAACACTAGTGCTGAAGTGAGTCGAGTCTTCAACTCTTGGAAGCTTTTCTCACAAGCCTCCGACCATTGGAACTTTGCCTTCTTCTGAGTCAACATAGTCAAAGGTGATGCAGTAGATGAAAATACTTCAACAAATCTATAATAGTAACCCCCTAAGCCCAAAAAGCTCTTGATATTTGATGGGTTCACCGGTCTGGGCCAATTCTTCACCACCTCGATTTTCTGAGAATCTACTTTTGTGCCCTCACTCGAAACCACATGGCCCAAAAATGCCACTGAGTCCAACCAAATCTCACATTTGCTGAACTTTGCATACAACTGACGATCCTTGAGGGTCTGAAGCACCACTCTCAAGTGAGCGGCGTGCTCCTCCTCGCTTCGAGAGTATATAAGGATATCATTGATGAACACAATCATGAACATGTCCAAATATGCCTTGCACACCCTATTCATTAGATCCATAAAAGCTGCAGGGGCATTGGTTAGTCCAAAAGACATAATAATAAATTCGTAGTGACCATACCTAGTCCTGAAAGCGGTTTTTGGGATGTCACTCTCCCGAACCCTGAGCTGGTGATACCCGGATCTAAGATCAAACTTGGAGAAACACTTGGCATCCTGAAGCTGGTAAAATAAATCATCGATCCTAGGTAAAGGATATCTACTCTTAATGGTGACCTTGTTTAGTTTTCGATAGTCAATGCACATCTGAAGCGAACCATCCTTCTTTCAGACACATAACACTAGTGCACCCAATGGAGACTTACTCGGCCTAATAAATCCCTTATCTGATAGGTCCTTCAACTGATCCTTCAACTCTTTTAGCTCGGTTGGAGCCATTCTATAGGGCGGAATAGATATAGGCTTCATGTCGGGAAGAAGATCTATACTGAAATCAACCTCCCGCTTGGGAGGGACACTTGAAAAATCATCAGGAAAGACCTCTGGATATTCATGTACAACTAGAACTGACTGAATAGTCAGGGTTTTGGACTCAACATCCTTAACCCTAACTAGATGTGCATACAACCCTTAGAAATCATCTTTCTAGCCTTAAGGTAGGAAATGAATTGACCTACTGGCACAGTTGAACTATCCTTCCATTTTAAGGCTGGCTCACCTGGAAATCTGAATTCTGTTGCCCGAGTTCTACAATTGACTGAAGCATAGCATGCAAATAGCTAGTCCATGCCGATAATGACATCAAAATCGGCCATGGCTAACTCTATCAAGTTTGTTGAGGTGAACTTATGAAGGACCGAGACTGGGCAACCTTTATATACCCGTCTAGCTATAACTAAGTCATCTACTAGAGTGGAGACTTAGAAGGATTCTGACAAGACATTGAGACTGACTCCAAAGCTACTAGCTACATATGGTGTCACAAAATACAAGGTGTCCCCTGGATCTAACAAATAATATACATCAATGTGGAAGACTCGTAACATACCCTTGACCATATCGAGGGAGACCTCCTGCTCCTGACGGGAAGCTAAAGCATAGAACCTGTTATGGCGCTGACCGCCAGTTATGCTAGTAGATGCCCCCTAATGTACTGGGCGTGGGGGAGGGGCTGCTGAACTAGAAGTTGGGCCTCAGTCCCCAACTTGATCCTTCCTCGCTGCTGGACAATCTCGAAGCATGTTTTTGGGCTGCCCACACCCGAAACAAGCACCTAAACCTGCAAAGCACTGGCCTGTATGGCCCCGACCACATCTGCGATAAGCTAGGATGCTATCTGCAGTTCTTCTGCTCTGACCCCTCGAGCCTGACGCTCGCTCTCTCTGATCATGTCTAGGCTTGGATGGCACACTCAATGCCGACGACACCTGGGCTGATGATCTCTAGTGAGTCTGCGGTCGGTTCCCACCACCGGACCTGTGCTGAGAGAATTTATGGTCCTCGGTTCTGTCCCACCTGGCCTCTCTCTCTCTCAAATGTGCCGCCTCCATCTGCTAGGCATATGACACCATGTGAGGGAAGTCCATATCCTGGTGAAGCATAGCAATCCAGAACTTGTTGTCCAAAGCCCTGCTATAGCATGCATAAATCTTCTCACCCGCGTCCTCTGGTCAGCCACTAACTCTGGGGCATATTTCGCTAGACGACTGAACTCAATGGAATACTCTTGCACTTTCATCCTTCCTTGCTTCAAGATTACAAACTCAACTGCCTTCAGCTCCCTCATCTCAAAGAGGGAAGAATCGATCTAGGAATGCAACTTGAACTCCTCCCACGTGATCAGACCGGCTTCTACGACCCTGTTGTCCTTCCATTCGCGAAACTAGATATGCACAATCCCCTTCAACTGGTAGGAGGCCAACTCTATGCACTCAACACTACTCATCCCCATGACTTGGGTGATCTTGACAATCTCATCAATAAAATCATGCGGGTTCCCATCTACCTTGGACCTAGGAATTCCGGCAGGTTAATTCTCAAGAAGTCTCTGACTCTGGCCGCCGCTGCATTGCCATTTTGAGGAACACGCGCAACGACCTGCTGATTGACTTGAGCGACCAAGGCCTGTGAAAGCATCTGAATAGCTGGCTCCGGTGCCTGAGACTCCTGAACTGGTGGGGCTGGCTGATGCCCATAACATTTTCCATCCTCGTGGCCTTCACCACCTCCATTCCTTCTTCCATTCATTCTTCGAGGAGCCATGATTCTGAAATCGCGATTAGCACAAATTAGAAGGATAGAAAGACTTGACATCGCCGACATATATCATGAGAGAAGGGAACATTTCCTAAACGTCTCGTAGCCTCTTCATCATAAGTGTGGCGTGCTTCACACCCATGAAAAAGACTCTACTTAATGTGGCTATCAGACACCCTAGGACACTTCAAACCTATGGCTCTGATACCATGTTTGTCACGACCTGAACGGAGGCCCCGATTGTAGACACGAGACAAGAGATCCCGAGAGACCGCAAGTCGACCCATGGAATAAAAATACAACTAACTCATTTAATAAACTGAAGAAAACATCAATATAATATCAGCGGAATTCTAATTCAACATCACGCCATAATAACATCTAAAGCTAACACATACATAAGTCTGAAAAGTGTCTAGTCTGGATGAGTTGAGGGGACAAGACCCCAACTAACTCAACAATACTGAAACTAGAATTACATAAACAAAAATGATAGTTTAGTCCTCGAAGGATGAGGACTCACCAATCCGATCAAATACTAACTCTGAAAGCTATCTAAGAGCGGGGATGAAGCTGCGAGCCGGGTCCTGTATCATGAAACGATACAACATAGAAAGTATGTGATCAGTACGTGGAATGTACCGAGTATACAAGGTAAGTAAAACCTCTTATGTAAAATAAATCACTTAAAATATTTCATAAGACATCATAAGCTTTCTAGTTTCAGAAGAAGGGCTACATGGATTCATCCTGAAATCGAAATCTTATTATGACATGACCATGCATAGCTTTATAACATCATGACTGACTCGAATGACCCAAAATTGAAACATAATATTTATGATAAAAGCTGAACAATGAGTCAAACCTTGCTTTTAGTACATGCATGTGAAAAATAATCACCATGAGTAATGAATATGCACATCTGAATAGTATAGACAGTGGGAGACTCGTCACTTAACCAATATACCACGATAGAGCTTACGTGGTCCCAACTATCACACTCAAGTGGGTATATCCGTCCATAACCTTTCCATGGCTATGGAAGATACCATGATATCGATATCAAGCTCAATGGACAATAAGGTCGGGGATAGCTCAAACGGGAGGCCCCAATAATATAATAATATCATCCTACATTGGCGCATAATTCTGGGGCATATGGTGATCGACCCTTAGCCCGTTCGGTGCTAGACTCATCTCCTAAAACATGCAATGCTTTACATTGTATTTAATGAAGCTCAACATCGTCTATTGATGAAGCTCAAGATGAAATCATGCATAACTCAACATCGTATGAAACGAAGCTCAACATTGTCCTTTGACAAAGCTTAATAATGACATACATCTTAATTACGAACTTATGCATATGAAAAGATTTAATTTGAAACATACCACCATCTAATAATATGAAATTTGGGAGACTTTACTCCAAACAATGTGGTAAGCTTATTTTAGAAAAATCACCATTTTAGATCAACATGTGGGCATTGCCCAAAGTTTTACCATACTTGGATCTACTCAATTCATTTTGAAAACAATATCATAATCATGGATAGATTAAGAAACATGCTTTTAATCATCAAATCTCATCATCATCATACATTCATCATCATTCTCTTATTTCATGAACTTCTCATCCATGGGCACTTAATTTCATAATTTAGAAAACATAGTTTTTGATTGAAAATAATTTAAAATCTTCCCAAGCTTCAAAATTCATCAATAGAAATATAATCTAATAATACCCATATATAGAGATTGAAGAATTATGCGATTGGGTAAAAACTTCATAACTTGATCATATGCATTTCTCATAGTTAGCTAGAGATTTGGGCATGGGTGAGGAAGGAAACACCCACTCATAACCCTACATACTTGGGAGGGATTATTTTACCACTTCTCTAATTGCCCAGGATGAGATTCCAATGGAAATCTTCAAAACTTGCTCTAAATCCTCTATTCAAACTCTCAAGTTTGCATGAATGGAACGAAATAACTTAGAATAGGTTTTCCCCTCCTTAAACCCACTGAAACGAGCCTTAAATGACGTAGTGTAGGCCCCTAGGACTTAGGAATCATAGAAATACCCTTACCGAAATCATAGAAAAACTGCTCACTGGACCAAACAACGGGCGACCCCACGGGTCATTGGAGGATACCACGACCCGTGGCATCTGTCTGTGCTATGCAGTGACCAAGCCTTCTATCGTAATCAGACTACAGATAGACAGGAAGACTTGTCCTTAGGTCTAACGAGTCATCTAATCGGTCGTTGATTGCCTTCCTGAATCTTTTGAGCTTCCCCACGATGAGTCTCACCACCACTCATTGTTAGCTCCAACAGATCGTGGTATCCATCCGTCAAATCCATTGGAGATTTAGGATCCCTTACCATGACTCAACACAACAGATCGTTGTGTGTCGCGCGGGTTGTTTGATGACCCGTTATATTCCCCAAATGCTAATCCCATCTCTTACCACGACAACAAACAACGACTCATTGTTTCTTACAATGAGTCATTACATCAATCGTTACATCCACTGCCACCCGAACACCTGAACCCACGTCTCCTAAAAAAGGATCGTGGTTTGCAACCACGAGTCGTCACTCCACTTGTCCTATGCTATTTTTCCCAGTTTCTACAGATTTCACATTAAACTCCTTGGTTTTATTCTTAGGCACCTCAGGGGTATTACACTGGCATCATGGGATCATCATCCTCATAGTCCATGTGACCATCCACTGAACCTTCTTTTGAGTGTTGGCTAATATCAGTCATCCTAAGAGATACCCAAAACCAACTACAATTGTAAAAACAAATCACAAGATGCTAAATTTATTCAAATCAACAATCAACTAGGGTCTATCTAATCTTATTCCCAGGCAATGGCGCCAAAATTGATGGCATTCAAATCCACTCTTCACGAGGAGAAAGTATAAAGGATCGTCAAAATATAAAAACCTAACTAAGAGTCAGGATTGAATCCATAGATTATAGAAATTGGATGACACAAAAGTTGTTTATTGAGTTGAACTAAATTGCATCCATGCATTACAAATGAAAAAATAAATGTTGGGGGAAAGTAAGATCACAATTTGAATTAAAATCAACTATCAAATAAAGAAAGGCAACCAAATTGAATGAATAAATATGAGCAAGGGCGAGGGGTGTGCTATTAAGGGGGCATTGATTGGATTGGACTTAACTAGAAAATTGAATTATTACTTATAAGCATTAATAGCCATGGATGAGGTGGCACCCGATTTTTTCAACCACTTAGGTGCCTTTTGCCTTAGATTTTCTCAAACCCTTAGGTCCCAAACAATTCACCCACTATGACTTGGGTCAGATTTGAGTTTTTTCTATCCTCAAATCCCTAATGGGTGGATGACTATGTGCTTTGGCTATCTCTAGCCTAACCCCACACAAGCAAAACCCAATTGCCCATCATTGTTTTCTCACCCATATTCAATTTTCCTTTTTCAAGTAAAAATGGAATAAGTAGATATAAACCACATTTGTAACTATGGGAAATTCAATTATAAATTGAGAGAAAATAATAGATTAATACTAAATGAGTAATTATAAGATCAATTTAGCAACACTAAGTCAAATTTAACCCAAATCATTCACACACCCCTAGAAAAGTATTTAGCCACTCATAGATGAGAAATATAAGATTATATTAACAAATAAACTCATAACATTCATCATCAAGAGTTACTATTAAGATCAAAATTTTCTTCAATGGTGGTTTGTACCTTGAAGAAGAATAAGAAGAAAAACTATTCAATATTTCTCTCTCTAACTCTACAAATCTGGAATGGAATATTCAGTATTTTTTAGGAATGTATAGAAGTAGTTTAAAATGCTCCTCAAAGCCCGTTCTAGAAAATTTTGCCCTCCTGAAGACGGCTTTACTTGCGAGTCACAGGCGTTCTGCTGGTGCCCATCCGTGAGGCGCTGCTATGTCGCAGCTGGGGAAAGTGACTTTGGGATCTGGCCGGCGTTTGCACCGTTGAGTCACAGGTGCTGACTTTCATTCCACTGGTGCACTATCAAATTCACACCAGTGTGCTCCTGCATTCGGTCGACGTTTTGCCAGTCCCATCTGGTGGAATATAGGTCCCGTTCTTCAGACTTCATGCTTTTGTTCAATTTCTTGCTTTCTATCTTTAAATTGAATTCTTGAAAAAACAAAAGAGAAATAGCATAAAAATCCTTCTAAATGACTTGACAGCTCATATTTAAAATCCTAATGAGTTGGTAAATTACCAACTCATCAGGTTCATCCTGAGGAAGTCTCACACTCTCGCTGTTGTTGCATTCCCATTCTCGAGAACAGGGGCCACTTTCTGCTAGTTGACCTAAGTAGTCATGTCCTATTCAAACATTTGAAATGTCACCCTGAACTAGGCATGAGTTAACTACTCGGGCAAGGGATCTGTTGGGTCCTATGTAGTTTTGATGATTGACAAAATATTGATGAAACAACTGAGTAAAGATGTTCGAATAAAATGTCAAATACACTGCTTAAAGAAGCTGAAAATATCAAGAGATAAAGGTGCATGAATCAAGGATTAGATAAGTCGTATCAAACAAACTCAGCAAAATTAACACATGTTTAAATTGGAAGAGTTGGAGTTTGATTGCAATACCAAGAAATAAAAGAGATTGACTTGAAGAAAGACTCCTACTTGGAGTGGACCTCTAAAGTGGGCAAAGGTTGTTGTTGCAAAGAGATTGGAATTATGAAGAACCCTTTGGAGAGTTATGTATATATAGAAGTATGATTCTCAAATAAAACACATACTTACAAAGAGAGAAAAGAATACACTGCAATAGCGTGAGGATTTTGTAACAATCTGAGGGTGAAGAAATTGACAAACTTGTTCTAGTAAAGTGATAGGCTAGAGTTAGCAATATTGTACTAGGAGTTTGTCATTGAGTTGTAATTGATGTACTCTTAATTCAGTGAGCTATAAATTGGATTAAGGAGAATTTTTCTTCAAGTAGAGTATACTAGGAAGATGTTTGGGATGCACTACTGGGTAGGAGTGTAAGCAGTTAGAAATTAGAGTTTATAATTCTTTTAGGTTACAAAAGTTGTAATCTGTTGTTTGAAGAGGCTCTTGAAGTTAGTGAAGTTGGAGAAAATCCTATGGAGTACAGGTCGTGGTTTTTCACCTTTTGAGCCAAGTGTTTTCCATGCTAAAATAATTTTCTTCTTTACTTACTGCATTTACTGACTTAAGTGAAACATGTTTGAAAACTTGTTTCATTCATAGGCAAACAGTTATGTTTAAGACAAATGTCTAGGTCATGTAGTCTATTAATTTGTATCAGAGCGAATTTATCTTATAAGGCTAACACCTATGATATAACTTGATGAATTCTGCACCACCTATTGGACACAGCGAAGAGCAGTCAACCAGTCGACCACCTCTTTTCAATGGATCACACTTTATCTAGTGGAAGGCTCGCATGGAAAATTTCATTCAAGTTGAAGATTGTGAGCTATAGGATAGGATCACTATTGGACCTGTTATCCCTAAGAAGATGATGGATGGAGTTGAAGTTCTAAAAGTAAGGTCTGAATATATTGCTAATAATCTAATGGCTCTCAAGAAGTATGCTTAAATGAAGAACATCCTTGTATATAGGATATGGGTTGGGTCCTGATGAGTACAACCGGATCTCAAATTGCTCCACTGCAAAACAGATATGGGATGCTTTGATCAATGCTCATAAAGGAACAAGTCAGGTAAGAAAGTTTAGAGTTTCTATGTTATTCACTGAATATGAAACCTTCAAGATGAAGGAAAGTGAATCTCTGCAAGAAATGATTACAAAACACACCTCTCTAGTTAATGAACTGTCTTCCCTAGGAAAAGTACTCACCACTGAAGAACAAGTTGACAAAGTCTAAAGGATCCTTCCTAAAGCAAAATGGAATGTCAAGGTCTTTTCTATTAGGGAGGCCAAAGATATCTCTACCATAACGCTTGATGAGTTGGTAGGGAACATGAAGACTTATGAGATGAACATGGATGATCTTAAGAAGTAAGATGAAAATAAAGAAAAGTCATTGTCTCTTAAGGATTATGATAGAAACAAGTCTGATTTTGATGATGATCACATAACTTTTCTAGTAAAGAAATTTAAAAAGTTCCTAAGGAAGAAAAGGGCTATGACAAGAAACGAATAGGTAGCAAAAACGGTATCGATGAGAAGTCCTCAATAGGCTGCTGCAAATGATACAAAACTGATCATATGATTAAGGATTGTCTACTCTGGAAAATTAAGTGGAGAAAAGAGAGGGGCCGAAAAGGAGAAAGCTGATAAGGAAATGAAATAAAAGGCAAAAAATAAGGAAAAGGAAAATTATGCAATGATGGCAGCTTGGGGATCTGATTTTGATGATTTTGATACTGAAGTTGATGACACTGAACTAATGGCTCTAGGAGATTCTGATCTTGATGAAGAAGATAAGAACTCTGACGCAAGCATCTCTAACATAAATCAAAAACTTGCATACTCTTTCTAAAAGAAAACTTATCTGTATGATGAATATTGTAATGGATTAACTCTAGGAAGTCACTTTTGTTAGGGTTTAGTTATTCAATGCTCTTTCTAGTTTAAAGTTTGATTTCATTGATCTTAAAAATGGCAAATATATCACTGATAAGGAAAATTGTGCTTTTAAGGAACAAGTTATCAAACTTGAGTCTGCTAGTGAAAACCTAAAAGGATGTTCTTCTCAAAAGGAAGAAATAAGTGAGAGTTTAAAAAGGGTTGAGTCTGATCTCAAGCACTATAAAATTGACTACTTCTGTGAAAAAAAAGGTAAGAAAATTTGTGTCAGAAGTATCTAGGTTAAAACTTGGCCTTGAGAAAGCTAGTAGGTGGACCAAGTCATCTAGAATTATGAATAATCTAAGTGGAAGAATTCACAATGAAAGGGCTGGAATATATTTTCATAAAGAAACAAATGTCATTGAAGATATGTGTTACTTGTGTGGTAAAAGTTGTCATCCTACTACTGAATGTCCAATGGCAGCTAGGAGAAAGAATAGGAGTACTTTGCTGGCAAAAGGAAATAAGCTAAAAACTGTTCATAGGAACAGGCCTAACAACCTGTTTCCATACTGGGCAAGCAGAAACTTGAATCACCCTTTTAATCACAAAAAAGGACCCAAGCTTGTCCGGTTTCCTAACACTAATCCCTGAACTATTTTGCAGGTGAGAGTGAAAGGAAGCAAGCATTGGTATATGGATAGTTCTTGTTCAAGAAACATGACTAGAGATAAGCAAAAATTCCTTTCACTCGCTCCACTAAAAGGGGGGATGTATCCTTTGGGGATGGAAAAAGGGTACTGTTACTGGAATTGGCAAAATTGGAGGTACAGAAACAAAAGCTCTACCAGAAGTATACCTTGTTGATAGATTGAAGCATAATCTACTTAGTATATCACAGTTGTGCGACAAAGGCAACAATGTAACTTTTAATTCTGCAAGTTGCAAGATCAAAAGGTTGGATACAAAGGAAATTGTTCTAAGTGCAAACAGACACAAAAATGTGTACAAGGCAGACATCATGGGAATGCCTGGCACAAATCTGACTTGTCTTAGTGCAATGGATTGTGACCCCCTTCTCTGGAACAAAAGACTTGGGCATGCTAGTTTGAAATAATTGAATAAACTTGCTTCAAAGGGCATGGTTATAGGCATGCCTAAAACTAAGTTCAAAAATGACAAAGTCTGTAGTGCTTGTGTGAGGGGGAAGCTGGTGAGATCATCATTCAAATTAAAGAATCAAGTGAGCACAAACATGTGTCTGGACTTATTGCATATGGATCTTTGTGG
>JACEIK010000309.1:34611-45826 GCA_018107945.1 Datura stramonium | reverse complement strand
CTAGTTGCTCCTTGAGTGATTTCGGAGTATTTCGATGACCACCCCTATACTTAATTAAACTTTATCGAAAAAGTCTAAATCAACACTTGTGAAAGTTAATACCACACTTGAACTTGATAATTAGCTGAATTGGTCCAGTCCCTATAGGTTCGACATCCGGCTCTTAAAAAGGACCACTGTATTACTTGTAAGACCGCGTACGCTTGCGTGTGCGCTTGGGTGCAGTCACAACAGTCATCATCAAAAACGATGAATTTTTCAGGTTCTATGTATTTTTTATTATTGACAAAATGTTGATTAAACAGGTGAGTAAAGGTGTTCCAATAAAGTTTCAAATACACAGCTTAAAGAAGCTGAAATATCAAGAGACAAAGGTGCGTGAATCAAGAATTAGATAAGTTGTATCAAACAAACTCATCAAAATTTAACACATGTTTAAATTGGAAGAGTTTGAGTTTGATTGTAATACCAAGAAATAAAAGAGATTGACTTGAAGAAAGACTCCTACTTGGAGTGGACCTCTAAAGTAGGCAAAAGTTGTTGTTGCAAAGAGATTGGAAACATGAAAAACTCTTTGGAGAGTTCTGTATATATAGAAGTATGACTTCTCAAAGAAAACACACACTTAAAAAGAGAGAAAAGAATACATTGCAATAGCTTGAGTATTTTGTAACAATCTGAGTGTGAAGAAATTGACAAACTTGTTCTAGTAAAGTTATAGGCTAGAGTTAGCAATCTTGTACTAGGATTTTTTCATTAAGTTGCAATTGATGTACTCTTAACTTAGTGAGTTATAAACTGGATTAAAGAGAATTTGTCTTCAAGTAGAGTAAACTAGGAAGATGTTTGGGAATACACTACTGGGTAGGAGTGTACGTAGTTAGGAATTAGAGTTTATAATTCTTTTAGGTTACAAGAGTTGTATTCTACTATTTGAAGAGGCTCTTGAAGTTAGTGAAGTAGGAGAAAATCTTGTAGAGTATAGGTCATGGTTTTTCACCTTTTGAGCCGAGTGTTTCCCATGCTAAAATCATTGTCTTCTTTTCTTACTGCATTCACTCACTTAAGTGAAACACGTTTGAAAACTTGTTTCATTCGTTGGAAAATAGTTAAGTTTAAGACAAATATCTAGGTCGTGTAGTCTATCATGATCCACTGGAGCTAGTAGGGCTGGCTATTTCTCACCTCCATTGCCATTGCCTTGATCATTTCCATTTCCATTTTTTCTATCACTGACTCGACATGAAGGCATATTTCTGTTAATGTGTATAGCACGAGTTAGAGGAATAGAAAGAGGTACTTCATTACACGACATAGATCATGAAAGAAGGAAAATTTACTAAAACGTCTTGTAGCCTTTTCCCCATAAGTGTGGTGCACTTTACACCCATTAAGAAGACTTTACTTAACACGGCTTTCAGACACCCTAGGACAAACCTAAACCATGGCTCTAATTGCAAGTTTTTCACGATCTGAGCTGAGATCGCGGACCAAGACACGGGACCTAGAACCATGAATGGCTCCAAGTTAATCCATGGCACATACATAGCATGATAAGAGCCTCACTAAGAAGAAATAAAGCATGAACATGATAGGAGCGGAAGTTTGGATATCATAAGGATAAAAGCATAAACTCAACTCAACAATGCTGAACTGTCTACATATGATAGTCTGAAAAACCTCTACTACTATGACGAGCTGATAAGAAACATCCCCAACTAGCTCACCAGGTCTAAAACTGAAAGACATGGTAAATCATAAAACTGATAACGTCCCCAGAGAATGAGGACTCACCTAAGCAGGAAAGGGACTAGACTGATCAGGAGCGAGCTATCAGCGAGACTGAGATGGTTCACCCAAAACTATATCATATGACGATATAGCATAGAGTATGCAGTCAGTACTTAGAATGTACTGAGTATGTAAGGTAAGTAAATCATGCTTGTGAAAACATTAGTTTGAAATCATGAATACAAATCAAGATGGATCATTAGAGTGAGGACCATATGCTAAAGGCCATATATATAAGATATACATAATCATAAGTTATTCATCATAATCTGAACATAATGAGCTAAGATTTAGAAGTGAAAATCATATAGTGTGCCATACTTATAACTGAAAACTCATAAACTAATCAATGGGCCAAATATATTATAAAACATAATATAATAAGGCATGAACATGAGTAACGGTAAAAATGAGGAACAATGGGAGACTGACATAACCGACAACCATCATGTATGAGCGCATGATCCTACATCTTGCCCACGTGGAGGAGAGCCATCCTAAGTCTTGCCAGGGCAAAGGACGAATGAGGTGTGATATGAGGGGTGTGCCTTCGGGCGGGAGGAACACTCTCTTGAGAGATCCCAAATAATAAATATATCCTATATTGGCAGGTAGTTCAGAGATCGGGGTCCTCAAAATCCCTAGCATACTCGATGCTAGAAACTACTCCCAAAACATGCATATTACTCATATAATCATATTCTCAAAACATAGCTTAATATAAATATTGGAGAGTCTTGACTCCAAATATCTCTTTAAAACTGATCTTGTAAGCCTTGGCTAAAATCATGATAAACATACTTAACTTTACATGGGCTTGGCCAAGTCATGAAATCATACAAACTTGAAATAAGATTCATAATTCAAAATCATGGGATCATATGTTAAGAATTCACAAACATTCATGCATACTAGCTAATTCATCATACTTGAAATCATAGACTCATAAGCTTGAATTTCATGAATCATGTATAATAGGGCATAATTCTCATAAACTTGAAATCATGATTTAATAATTAAAGTGAGAGTAAAATCTGCCCCAATAGTCTTAAATCATTAATAAAAACATGATGGAATTAGACACGTACACATAGCATGAATATTTGCATAGAATTGGGTTAAACCCTAGAATATTCAATACACTTAATTGGAGATTTGAATTCATGAGTTAGAGAAGAAATTAGGCATGATGGAAGAAGAAATCCCCTATTCATGGCCCTACATACTTGGGCTTGGAGAATCTTCAACTAGATTGGAGACCTAAAGGGAATTGGAGAAGACTTGATGAAGATCTCTAGCTTGATCTTAAAAGGGCTTTGATTCATCTAATGAGAGCATTAGGAGTAGAATGAGGACTTAGGATGAATAAAACCCTTAATACACTCTTTGGAAGGCTTAAAACAAAGTAGTTTAGGAGTTAGGAACTTAGAAATTACAAAAACACCCTTAATGAACCGACTGAAAAAATGGCCTTGCCAGACCTAACGGCCAACTTGACGATCCGTCGGGTTAAGTAATGGTTCCTCTTCTAACCCATTGCAACTGGAGCAAAAACCCAAAACCTGATCTTTCCTTCACTCAATGAGTCACTTAACGAGTCATCAGGGGACACAATGACTCATTCCTCAATCCGTTTAGCACACCAGAAATCAACACTTTCTCTGCCACTTCACATTTAATAGGTCAAACCACAACTTGTGGGAGCCTAAATGACTCGTCACACCATATTTCATGACTTCTGAAAGGTAACATTTTCTCCAACTTGGCACCACCTAACGATTTATGTAACAACCCTTCAGGTTACTTAAATAGTCACTGAATGACTCATTCTGTCACCTGGTGCAGATTTTTTTAATTTTTCATTTCAATCCTCGGTCTGATCCTAGGGACATTTGGGGTGTTGAAATTCATGTGCTGAATTGAACATAGTTTAATCTTGAAAAATTTATTTTGTAGATGGCTAAGAAAAGCATATCTTCATTTCTTATTCAATCAAAGGAACTTATTGGACGAAGTGCAGGGCATGGTACTAGTCGCAGTGGTAGCCGAGCAGAGGACTATCAAAATAGGGCTTAGATTAGGGCACAAGTCAATCCTCAACTGAAGTTATGAATGAAAGTTAGCCCCAATTTTTTTCTCTAGAGCGAGTACATAAATAGGTTGTTCAAGATGCTCTATCAACAATGCTAGTTATTGTACTTACTCTTGCTTTGCTTTCAGATGAAGTGATGAGATTATTGGATGGGTTAGAGGCATTGGTGTCTAATAATGGTAGACTTTTAGTTCCTCAAACTACATCACAAATGCAAACAAAAGTTTAATTTAATGTTGTAGCTACACNTTATGGAGGAATCATCATGTTGGACTTTTAGTTCCTCAAACTACATCACAAATGCAAACAAAAGTTTAATTTAATGTTGTAGCTACACAGACACCTCAATTGACCCTTCTGTCAGTTGTTAATTCAATTACAACTACTGGTCAATCCAAAGATCTTATGAATTTTATGTGTCTTACGCCATCATAATTCAATGTAACACTAACTTCTACTAAGCTCAGAAGTTCATTTATCGTTGTGAAAAGATACTGATTATATTGGCTAAAGGAGATTTATGGTGTGGAATTTATTTTTCCTAGTCCCAAGGTCTGCTGAGGAATGATGGACTTTAACTCAGAGAGGTAGAAAAGTAGGGTAAACATATATTAGTTGGTAAGAGTTTTCAAGAATGTCTAAAGACAGGTTCATTCCATTGAGCAAATAAGATGACATGAGACATAAGTTTAATAACCTGTGTCAGGGTGTTATGACAATTACATAGTAGGAGGCTAAGTTCACTATTTATCCAAGTATATTCCATTCTTAATTAGAGACCTGAGGGAGAAGTTGAGACGGTTCACTGATGGACTTGAGCATCGTTATCGTGTCTGTGATACAATATATGCGAGGTAGTACCTACTGAAATGTAGTTGATACTCTCTCCATTATTAGTCCTATTTAGAAATAGAAAGAGTTGCGCAAGAAATAAAAAAGGAATGTAGCCTAGATGGGTTTAGTAGGGCTCCATCTAGGGGCAAGAGTGGATTTCATCATGGGCATTCTAGGCCTACGCAGTCAAACTCCATGGTGATGTCTTCTAGAAGTGGTTATCCAACTAGACAGGGTCAACAAAAGAAACAAAGAAAAGGTAATGACTCAAATCAATTAGGTCCATATTCAAAGTGTTCAAACTATAGGAGGTATTATGGTTGTAAAACCCCGAAACTTTCCTAGACCAAACTTAGACCTTGAGAGAAAAATCCAAAAGAAACCAGAAAAGTTTCCTCAGAACAACTTAGACAACGAGTCATGGTTAGCTCCAACTAGTTGCATCAACTCTGTTAGCATAATTAAGTCAATTCGGAGTTAGTTACTCCTTCAAAAATCAGTTCATAGCCTCAGTCTGGGAATTGCAGCTCTTTTCCTGATTTTCCAGCAGTTTTAGCCTTTATTCGAGAATGAATGATCTCTAGGTGGAGATATTGTAACACCCCAAAACTTTACTAGAACAAACTTATAACTTGCAAGAAAAATCCAACAAGAAAAGTTGCCTAAGAATGACCAAGACAACGAGTTGTGGTCAGCTCCAATGACCCGTTGTCTAAGTCGTGGTAAGCCCTGCCTAGGTCCTTTGGGAACCAACAGGACATGGAATGATTCATTGTGAGAAACAACGAGTCGTCCTATCACTCATTGGTCCCCAACTTAGAACTCCTTTTCTAGGAACCCACGACTCACTAATGAGTCATCGTGTGATACAACGACTCGTGGTGTGAGTCGTTAGTTGGGATTCCCAAAAACCTCCTTAAGTGACAACGAGTGGAAACGACCCATTGTATCATAAAACGGGTTATTGTGACCACCCATGGTGCCAAGTTCAGGGATCTTAGGAACCTTTTTGATGGAGGTGGCGACTCAATACAATGATCCGTTGGGTCTACTAACGAGTCGTTGTGTTGCCCGTTGTTAGGCTTCCCAGAATTTTTATCCAATGGCCACGGGAGGATCCAACGATTCATGGTCACTCTTGTTTCCAGTTCTAGTGAGCCCAGAACACAGGTCCTAGGACCAACGACTGGTCCCAACCAGTCGTGCTCTCAACCAATGACTCGTTTAGTGACTTGTTGGTCCCTGTAGGCAGTTTTTCCATATTTTTTCCTAGGGATATTTTTGTAATTTCTCACCATTTTAATCCCTAAACTACGTTATTTGGGGTTTAATTTCAAGAAATTTAGAGAGGTAGTTGATGATTACTTCACCCCTCTCATCCCCTCAACAAAATTAGATCGTAAATATTCTTTTAGAAAACTCAGAGCAAGAGCTAGGGCAGTCAAATTTCTTCTCAGATTCTCAAGGGATTGTTCTTCCCTTGTCTCCTCAAAACCCTTCCTTAATTTTCTATCAGTTATAGCCCTAACGTTTTGAAATTTAGGATGTTTTCAGAAAGAATTCTATGAATTCCAGGTGGAGTATTATCCATGTTATTAGCTGCTATGTTATTCCTAAATTCTTAGAAATCATGTGGAAACTAGCTCCTTGTGAAATGATTTAGCCCTAACTTTTGAATGAAGTATTTTAGAGTCTAGCATAATTGAGTAGTTAATCATGTTGTTTGACTCTACCAGTGTTGGGATTCCCATACTGAAAAAAAATAGTTGAAATCTCAGTCAATTGCATGTCAGTCCAGTTTCAATCAGAATGTTAGCATGTTCGATATTATTCAGAAATGTCAACTGAGCAGTTTGACTACAGTCTTTTCTTGAGATGTCAATGGTGCCTCCCAGTTATCAGTTATTAGACTAAGATATCAGTTATCAGATTTTAGTTTGTTCTTTAGATGGTTATGAAGATTCCATATAAGAAGCTTTGGCAAGTCTTGGAACACCAGTTATAGAATCCGGTCTGATAAGACTCTCAGGGTACTTCCAGATAGGTATCCTTGACTTAGTCTTAGGCCCCTGTTTGAGCTATTAGCTTAGTAGTTAGAGTAGGACTATCCAATGGGAGTAGGACCTAGCACCGAGCAGACCGGGGTTCCAACACACCCAGGTAACTAGAACTACGTTGCCACCTAGGTTATTTTATTGGCCCTATGGCCCCAAACTTGTGATCACCCATTTCATGCCTTTATACCCTAAAAAGGTATATTAGGTCCTACTGATGGGTTGTATAAATTGGACTCCACATCTAGCTTATGTGGTTATATGTCGGTTATAGACTTTTCAACTAGTCAGTACAATTTTAGTTTAGTTCAGCTTAGTACAGTTTTAGTTTACTCAATTAAGTTCGAATCAGTAAAGTTAGCTCAGATCGGTATCTCATATTTAGGGAATATTTATGACCACCAGTCAGGGTCATTATTGAACATCTCAGTTATATTTTAGTTTGTTTAGTTTTCAGTATTTCAGTTCTTCATTACATGTCATTACAGTGTAGTTATTTGTTGTTTATGTTATATTTTCTCCCACTTACTTAGTACATTCAAAGTACTGATGCATACCTTTGATGTTGTATCCTATTATGATATAGGCGTAGGTTCTCAGTCCCAACACCTTAGACAATATTCTTTCGGTGATATTAGCATTTGTAGTTGGTGAGTCCTCTTTCGAGGATGATATTTTATTATTAAGTTATTTCTTTCAGTTAGACTTTAGAGTTAGTTGTGGGGCTTGTCCCAGCAACTCATCATTTGTAGATGGCTTTTAGACATAGACTCAGACTTTCAATTTGTCTTTCTAATGTATAAACTTTTATTATTTAGTTATTCTTAAAACCTTATATTATTTAAGCTTCGCTATGATTACTCAGATTACTAGTATTATGATAGACCATGGGTTGGATTAGGGTTACTTGTGACTCCAAGTATCGTGTCTTATCCAGGGTATAGACTCGAGTCATGAAAAAATTGGTATTAGAGCCCTAGGTTTGGAGTATGCTAGGATGTCTGAATGTCACTTCATGTAGAGTGTTTTTAATAAGTGTGAAGTGCACCACACTTATGATGGGGAGGCTACGAGACGTTATTAGGAAAACTCCCTTTTGTTCATACTCTTTATTGTGCGTTGAAGTTCAATTCCAGAAATGTTCTCCTAACTTGTGTTCTATTTGGTTCTAGTGAAACCATACCTTCAAGACGTGGAAACAGAAGGAGGGCCGGCAATTCTAACCGACCTACCCCACCAGCTCCAGCAGCCCCGTAGAACGACCAAGTGTCCTTATTGGAGTTCAGAGCGTCAATCCTGCTACTATCACAAACCAGGTGAACCAGCAGGTGGTTCCAGTTAATTCAAATGGGTCCGCAGCAACTGCCAGAGTTCAGGACTTCACCCGAATGAACCCTTCAGCCTTACATGGATCTAAGATAGGAGAGGACCCATAGGAATTCGTGGATGAAGTATGAAAGATCACCCTGATTATGGGTGTTAGCTCCGCTGAGAGTGCTGACCAGGCTGCCTGTTAACTGAAAGAGATAGCCAAGATCTAGTACGATCAATGGAAAGAAGGGAGACCAGTAGGAGCGGAACTAGTAGAGTGGGAAGAGTTCACAACAACCATCCTAGATAGATTCTTCCCCAAGATTTCACTTCCTCTTAAAGTGATTGAAGTTAGATGTATTCTTATTCAATGGGTCGACTTGGGGCCTCTCAGGGTTTCTTGTCCCGTGTTATGATCCGGGTCTACGTTTGGGTCATTACAAACGTGGTATCAGATCAGTAGGTTTTGAAGTTTCCTAGGGTGTCTGAAAGCTGCGTTAAGTAGAGTCTTTTTTATGGTTGTGAAGCATGCCACACTTATGACAAAGAGTCTATGAGATGTTTAGGAAATGTTCCCCTCTTTCATGATCCATGTCGTGTGATGAAAAGTCTTTCAATATGTTACACCCCATAAGTTCTAGACACTTAGTTGGCCTATTCACATGTTGGTTAAGAGTTTTAGAATGCCATACATGTGAGAAAAGGGCCCAGGGAGAGACCAGACAAGTGTCAAGTTGGAGCGTCGCAAGGCAAATGCGACTTATAAATCGCATTCGACAAATGCGACTTATAGGGGGTTCAGGCCCAAGTATATAAAGCCTTCCCACTTTGTTTTAAAATCATTTTCCATCTTTTAATTTCCAATAAGCGACCAAAAATAGAGGAAGACGAGGATTCCATCAAAACATTCGTCCGATTACGCCGTCAAACGCAGTCCAAACTCGAATTAACTTCTGGTAGCGAAGTATTAAGCTGCAGGGAGCATACCTACGCAGTTAGATTCACGAGATTCGGCCAGCGAATCATCGTCACGCCGAGCTAAGGTAAGTGGAATCTCTCAAAACTAGTGTTAATATACTCCCAGCATTAAAGTGAATATTTCTCCCTTCTAGACTTCCGAGAAATAGGGTGTTTTCGGCCGTTCTTCGATAAGTGGAAGAATAGGTAGTAGGTATATCCATAAGTATGGTTTCTCTTCAAATAATAGTAGAATTAATTCTATTCTTTCATGAATATGAATATAGTTGGGAGAAATAGTTGAACATTAGCCGAGCTGCACCAGCTAATCAGAAAGTCGCAGTCAAGGTATGTAAAGCCATTTTCTTTCGGCAAGCTAGTAGTTCCAGTATAGAAAAATAATACAAATTCCAGTAGAATGTTTTAGAAGTCATATATTATATTCAGTATGAGTTCAGTAAGCATGTAGAATTATTATACAGTTTTCGGCATGAAACTCAGTAAAATAGTATATTTCCCAACAAAATATTCCAGAAATATTATTTCAGACTCAGTATATCTCAGTATCATATTCAGTATATTTAAGTATCAGATTCAGCATATTTCAGTATCAGATTTAGTATATTTCAGTATGAGATTAAGAATAGAATACTAGAATATAAATATAATTATCAGATTCAGTATATATATATTACATGCGGTTATTGCTATCTGTGGAGACATGATTGTTCTGTGTTGGGCATCCTTAGAGCTTTCTTGACCACCCAAGGGTTAATAGCTATGTCGACTTGCCTGCCAGAGGGTGAGGATACGTCGCTCCACGGAGTGGCATGCCGTCCGCCAGCGAACGAAGATGGATGCAGATTCCCCATAGCAGGCTGATCAGCACTATACCACACCCCCTGTCGAGTGCTTGCGCCTGGGGTGCATATTCAGATTTCAGATTACAGATTACAGATTTAAGATTTCAGTTTTTAGGAGTCCTCCTGACTCAGATATAGCTATAGTCAGGGGCCCAGCGAGCCGAAGTTGCATACCCAGGGGCCCGGCAGAATGCTCATAGTTACTAGGTGGATGGTATGACCCGGGTAGGGGTATATATAGATTGTGTGTTGATTGGTACCTTCCGGCTTATGGGGGCTGGTAAGGTTCTTGTATTCTATATGTGTTAGTTATTGAATAGATATACAGTGGAACGCCACGTTAACAGTTATGACTCTTACTCTCTCTCTCCAATAAAGTTGCGTTCATTTCAGATTCTACTATTTTCAGTCAGTCTTAGCCGTCTCTTATTACTTCAGTATCTATTAGTATCATTGTTTACTTTAAGTTATGTTTAGTTATTTCTTTGCATACTCAGTACCAGTGGTACTGACGCCAGTTTTGGGCACTGCATTACTTGCCTGCACGTACTCATAGACGAGGAGAAGATCCCTCGTAGTTCCAGCCAGCGTACAGAGTCTTCAGCTCCTGTCATCCGGAGCTTGACAGCTAAAGGTTTACTTCCCTTTTGTTGTACAGTATGGGTAGGCCAGGGCCCTGTCCCGACCATCTTATTATTCTTAGAGGCTTGCGGATTGTATATTCCCTGTGGTTAGTTGTAGCGGTCGTTTGAGGCCGTGTGTATGTTTTAGTTTGCATGTGATGGTCGTGTGGGGCCTTGTTTATTTGTCAGTTGGTGACCTTGTCAGTCACAGATCAGTTTAGCACTCAATTTTTCTTCTCAGTGATAACTAGTCAGCATGGTGGCCTTGTCATCCCGCGTAGGTTCCCTTATGTACGGTTGTTGTTAGCTATTTATATTTCCTACAGGTTCCTATAGGCATTGTCAGCCGGAGGCTGTATTTACAGTCGTTATATAGCCCGTTGTTTTCATGAATCCAGAACTAGAGCCAACCTGGCGCTAGAAGTGCCTAGGCTCAGTTAGTCCAGTAGTCTAGGTCCTAGTAGGGCACCAGGTGCCAGCCATGCCTCCCAAGGTGGGGCGTGACAAACTTAGTATCAGAGCAGGTCGTATCCCAGGGAGTCTTCAAGACGTGCCAAGTAGAGTCTTGTCTATGGATGTGTTGTGCACCACATATTATAGGTAGGAGGCAGCAAGGCATGATAGGATGGTTACTCTTTCTTCCTATTCAGTCGTGCTATAGAGCGGTACAGTATAGGGTTGAGTCCCTAA
>JACEIK010000308.1:466961-512205 GCA_018107945.1 Datura stramonium | reverse complement strand
GATAAAAAGAGAAAAATCAATATCTTAAACTCCATATTATAAAAAGCAGAGAACTATCGGTACAGAGAAATTCTTCGCTGGGAGTTTTTCTTTTAACGAGCTCCACGCTAGATTCAAGATGAAAATAATTTTAATTTTTTTCACCTCATCTAACTTAACAAAAAAACTCACGTCAATTTCTAAGGAGATCACAAGACTATTTTAGAAAGATACATAAACGCATAAAATAACTATTAAATATATGCTCCAAAACAATTAAAAGGTGCGCGTTTTTTTCACCCGAATAAGCTGTTTTACGAGGAATAGTACTTTACGATTAGATTTAAGATGAAAATAATTTTAATCCTTGTTACTCTATCTAAATTTGGCAAAGAACTCACGTTAATTTTTAAACAAATACATAAAATAACTGTTTAATATAGAACTCACGTTAATTTTTAAACAAATACATAAAATAACTGTTTAATATATACGCGTCAAAGCAATTAAAGGAGCGCACCTCTTCACCGGAATAAATTTTTTTAAAATATAAATTTGAGTCTAATAAATTATTTTTAATAATAATATATTCAAGATAATTCTTAGACAAAACACGAAAAGAAAGATACTATAAAATAGATAAGAGAGAAGGGGTTTTAGCATTGTTTCTTTTCTTTTTTTAGTTTACCAAACCCAGAGGTTTTTCAATCCTGTCCACAATTTCACTTTTCCCCCAAAAAAAAAAAGTAAATAAAAAGTGGAGTAACATTCTTCTTCTTCTTTGAGCAATTATTTTTTATGGCTTGAAAATTCAAAATTTTCATACACACAGTACATAGATTTCTATTCAGGTAATTTTTTTTTTTTAAAATTAATGTTTTATATATTTTTTATTGTGATTTTTTTACTTTATTTATGAATTTGAGAAAAGTACTTGCAGTTGGTGGAAATTTTTGAGATGCGGTTTTTGGTGCTGTTTTGAACAAGATTTTGATGGGTGTTTGGGATGATGAGAATTGGGTTGAGTTTTTTATGGTGAAATTCAGGTTGATCACGTGGAGATCTGATCGGATTTGCTGAATTTCTTATGTTTTTCAGTTTGATTGTGTGAAATTTGATTGTTACGAGAGATTTCTAAGCTCATTTCGTTGAAATAATTGATTTTGGATGAGAATTGGAACTAATGATTTTTTATAGTTAGTAGCGGAGAATCCAAATGAGGGAGAATGGATATTTCAGATTGTTGTAACCCAATTGTTAGTTTGGGATTGAGGTGTAGTTTTTGTTGGTTGGATTTTTCGAAAATAGAAAGTCAAAATTATGAAACTGGAAAAGAATTTAGTTATTTTGAAATTGTTGCTGATGGAAAAGTTATTTGCAGGAGCTGGGATCTCGCAGATATTGAGCTTTTCTTTAAAAAAAGTTCTGTATGAGTTTCTCTGTTTGTTTGCATTTTTGTAGTGCTGATACCTTCTTGAAGAACAGTGATTGATCTTTTTTGAGTTCTATAATAAGCATTTTAGCATATATAAACTTGTGGCTCGTGGAAGGATCTCGGATTCTGCATATATATATATATATGTATTTCATGATGTTTGGCTAGATGTATGGTTTACTTGTATTTGTGGATCAGCTAAGTGCATTTGCAAAATTATGTTTGCCTTATATAAGGATATTACATTCTTGCTGTGCCTTTGTATTTATAGTCGCTTAATGTTCTTAATTTTCTAACTTGGGATGATGCAAATCTGCCTTTGGCCAATGCTTTTATGGTATGACTAATAATAACATGTTTCTTTTTGTGTGTGTGTGTATGTAGATCGGTGAAATTAGTGACATTGGTTCATTGCATCTGGTCACTTATTGGCATAAGCCTGAAGATATGGTATAAGAAGAAGTCAGATTTTGGTTTCAATGGCTTTCAAGTTCCAGTTATACCTAAAGCTCCTAGATCAGTTAGAGTAAGGATGCTGAAATTGTTAAACTGTCTGATCTTTTGTAGTTCTGTATATTTGTATGCTTTTCTAAATATCGTCTGCGATTCTGAATCATTTCAGAGGAGACGTTCCTGTAAAAAGTTGGATGATGGTCAAATTTGTGCATTTGAATTATTGGCGGCAGTTGCTGGCAAGCTCTTACCGAGAGCGAAAGCTCTGCTTCAAGTAATGCAGCAGAAGGGAAAAATGAGATTGCTGATTGCAGGGGTGGTATTAAAAGTGAACAAGTGAAAGAAGGTAAAGCTGTGAAATCAGAGTGCCTCACTAGGGGAGTTGTGTAGAAAGCGCTTATATACTGTGACACTGCAGTCCAAGAGCAGAATTTGAAACATGGTCTCGATAAACCTTATCATGCAGAAAATAATTATTTCTTGGAGCATATTTCTACTGTTATAGGTTCTGACACTGACATGAAGTTGGAAAACTGCAAGGAGGTCAATATAGCTGATGGAAAATTCCAAACCAAAATTGAAGGTGGATCTTCTAATCTTGAGGATCCATGTGATAATAAGATCAGGACAGGAACTCAAAAGCACTTAGATGATGACAGCAAGCAGACTGAAGATGTAACTGTGACTAACACTTGTAGTGTAAAGACTCCAATCGAAAAACATGTTAATAACAATGGCTTGTTTAACTCGGACAGTAGTGTACACTTACCCTTGTATTAGGGATTCGGTTCCTAGTGCTTCTTTGTGAAGCAAAGGAACAGTGTAAAGTTAGGTATTAGAGATGATGACGAAAATTTTTCGATCGCTATAGATATAGCACCAAGTTAAGGGCCTTTAGGACGACATCACGACTTGGATACAGAAGAATAAGGAAGATGCTGAAGTCTCGACACTGGAAAGTAGCTCCTAGTTAAAGGAATATGAGCGACCTTACACAAGTAAGTGGAGGATATACCTCGAGATTTTGCCAGCTTAAGCTTTTCTATACTTGTTTCTATTGTCTCTTCGCGTCATTTTCTAACCATTTGGATTTGGTGGTTTAGATGGTGGAGTGGAGTCCTTTTACCTCAGTAGGAAAAACATACGTGCACGCAAGAGATGCCAACTTGAAGCCCTTGCAAGAGAAGGAAATTGAGCAACCATGGCTTTGCTGTTGCATATTACCAGGAGGGCAGTAGTGAAAGTTACAAATTCACCCGAAAAGGAAATCAAACGAGACATTAATACCTCCCATGCCATCCCTCTGAGAGGTCAATACTCTACTATTGACCTTGCAATTGAGGTACTGGTGGTTTATGTAGTCATACTAAGTAATATTCCATGTCACTTTACAGGAACTGCTGATCCTGGCTCCAGTTAAAAGTCATCACAAGAAGGAACCTTAATGGGTAAGAGGTTTGGATTTCATTCATATTTTCATTTTCCCTCTTTGATGCCATGCATTTTTACCTTCTAAAGCTTTTAACATGAGAATTTATCCTTTCAGTAAAATTTAGCATCAAGTCCTTCAAGGTGCCAGAGCTTTACATAGAGGTTCCTGAAACTGCAACAGCTGGCTCACTGAAGGCATTCAGGGGCTTCTCTTTTCCTCCTTCTTCTGTTGTGTAAACAATAGTCCCCCAATCTTACTAGGAAACTTCAGTTGATGATTATGCACGTGCTGAATGTTGAAATTTATTGTTCTTACTGCATCTGTCAATAAATACAGTTATTCATTTAATCCTTCTTGGCGGTTAATAACTCTCTGAAGTTGCTTAATTAAGAATTCTCTGATATGCAGAAAGCTTACATTAAATTTCAAGGAATGATAATGTTAGCAGTCGTAATTAAATTGAGAGGGTGATGTTAGAAAGTTTTCCATGTTGTAGAATTTGAAGTTCGTGAAGCAAATGTCTAATTTTCTCTATGCAGAGAACGGTGATGGAGGCAGTTACAGCTATACTGGAAAGTGGATTACGGGTTGGTGTGGTTCTCCAGGGAAAGAAGGTCAGAGATGACAATAGAACTCTGGAGCAGGCTGGCATTTCCCAGAATGGCAACCTTGATAATTTGGGTTTCACTTTGGAGCCTAGATTCACCCAAGTTTCTCCATCATCCTCTCCTAATAAACTTCCGGCTTCATCAACATTTGTTGCAGATCAGGAACTAACAAGGTATGGTAGAAGAAAGTCTAGCACTTCCTTCGCAAGTTTTTGCACAGTGTTGGTTTGGATAGTTATCAAAGAAAAGAACGTTAGTTGCAATAAATTTTGTCTACCATATAAGAAATTGACTGGGTTTAGATTAATTAGTTATCTTTATGCTCAGGTGGCAACCTAGTCCTATCTTGGAATTGGGGATTCACAATGTTTCACAGATTATCCAGAGACTGAGATGGACAAGCACAACGAGAATAACCATCCATCAGATCTATCTCCTACAAATCTTACTGATCCATCAACTGATGTAGTCATTCCAGATTCTAGAGCTTTGGTGATAGTTCCTCCAGTTAATGCAGAGGCACTTGCTATGGTTCCTCTGAACCAAAAAGTAAACGTCGGAACTTTCACAACGTAGAATACGGAGACCATTCTCAGTTGCAGAAGTAGAAGCACTAGTTGAAGCTGTGGAGTATCTTGGAACTGGAAGGTACGACAACTTTAAATCCTCTTTGCAAGCAAAACAGTATAGAGTTTGTTGTCCATTAGGAGGTGCATTTCACCATCTCTGATAATGCAGGTGGCGTGATGTTAAAATGCGTGCTTGATAATGCTGGATCACCAACTTATGTTGACTTGAAGGTTAGACATCTTATTGGTGCCACTATTGTTTCTGAAATTCTAATGTAAAGTACAACATATGTTCCTTTTGCATGCATTATGCCAGTTCTCGAGAAATGACGTTTTTTACATCCTTGATGTTATCACATACTGTTCTTAGCAAATAAAGGCCGGCCTCATTATCGTTTGGACTTTGCATCCCACATCTTAGACACTCTCTTTTTTAAATTTTTGTTACTGTTTTCTTTTTAATCTGTCCAACAAGAATGTTAGTTTCTATATTCTTGGCTAATTTCTGGAACCTAAAATTCCCTTTAATCTATAAAGACATACTCTTAAAGCCATATATATGTCATGGCATGTTTAAGACCGCAAGTTCTAAAGATACTTGTATAAACAACATCAAGCTTTTCTTTCAACTCCATGTTCAGTCAAACACTGCTGTATAAAATGCAAATGAGGGAGTATTTAGTAACACGAGAATAGGTCTCTTGTCATATGACTATATGTTTCAATTTTGACTTATCCATAGTTTTATTATATTGTAAATTGTTATTATTATAATGGCTTATGAATCTTATGACAGCTCTGAATGATTGCCTAGAAAGCAAAAGGGGAACATATGAGCTGTTCTAGATTAGCAATAGATCTCACTAATTTTAATCTTTTATTTAGCAAAGCTAATGATTGTTCCCATCATCCATGTGATGTGTGGTGCTTTGTTTATGTTAGGATAAATGGAAGACATTAGTACATACAGCAAGCATTGCCCCGCAACAACGAAGGGGCGAGCCTGCCCCCAGGAACTTCTGACAGAGTCTTAGCTGCCTATGTCAGTCTCAGCAACAGGGGAAACATCATGCTGAACTTTTGAAAACTCCTGATGCCAAAGCGCAGAAAGTTGGCGCTTGAAGGAATTCGTCGAATTGTCAAAGATGTAAAGAAGATATTATATTAGGTAACACGAAGAACCCCGACGAGGAAACTGTACAAAGGATTCGTTCTGTTTCTCGTTAACTCGGTTGTAGACTCACTGATTTCTTGCTAAAGTCTCTTACAGTTGTGACTTGTAAATTGTTCAGGAATAAAGCAGTGTAGCACATGCCCCTTAGGGTTTATTTTGTTTCTGTTGATTCTTTCATTTGGTCTGATTAGGGTTTATGGAAAGAATCAAATGTATTAAATATGTACATTAGTAGTAGTTCCATTGATTTCTAGTGTAATTTCATATTTACTGTAATATGCAACTATCTTGATATTTAGTTGAATATGTACATATAGCAAGATAAAACTGTGTACAATTGAGTCGATGTGATTCCATTCTTCTCTTATTCTTCGAGCCCCTAATATAGTGAAAGTTTAGTGCACCGGGTGTGATTCCATTCTTCTCTTGTTCTTCGACCCCTAATATAGTGAAAGTTTAGTGCATCGGACTATTTTTAACATGACTAGTTTAACATAAAAATGAACTTGAGGTGAATGACTGCACTTTAACAATGGCTTAGAAAATCATCTATTTGAACATTTTTCTACAAAAGTGTAGCTTCATTTTTATTCTCCAAATTGGGAACCCTTCCAACTAAGTGGTTGACAATGCAAAAATTTTACCACGATAATTCATTATTCTTTATTTATTATATATACCCGGAAGAAACTTTCTAACTTTGTATTAACAACGGATTTTTCAAGAATGATTCTTTATAAGCAGGGATTTAGAAAGAATAGGATTTATGAGATTGCGTTTATGAGTTTGACAAGGCAACCTCTCGCGATGGATGAAGCAAGAGTCCGGAGGGGGTCATCCTAAACATTCTAGAAATAGTTTTTTTTGCAGCCGATATAAATGCGATTTTATTGGTGTATCTATTCTTTTTCATCTAAAATTAGTAAAAGTTGATAATTGATCATGAGATTTTCTTTCCCTTAAGAGCTTTCCACGTAAAATTGCGTGTTTTTTTCTTTTTGCTATTATGGCTTTCATTAAATACATCCCATAACACGTAAATCATACTCCTATCTCTAGCCGATAAAAAAAGGGTTCACGATATAAAATAAATAAATAAATAAATAGAAGAGGATAATGAAAGGGATAGGTGCTGTGTCGGTGATAGTCATCTTTTTTTTCTTTAATATATATACTTAAGAGAAAGCCAAACAGCACGTTACGTACAGAGATTTATGACTTACCTCTAAGATAGCTTCTAAGAATAGGCAACTCATATTGTTTGGCTCTTTTATTTTTTTGTTAAAAAATATTTAAAACCTATAATATAAAAAAAATAAAAAAAATAAAAAAAATAAAAAAAATAAAAAAAATAAATTTACCATTTAAGTTAGCAGATGCATAATAATACTACTGCAGTAACACATGTCATAAGAATTCAATGGTTAAAGTTTTTTCTTTCAAATTTTATTTGAATAATATAATCTTCTGACAAGGAAATTTAATTTTCATCAAAAGTAATTTAATTTATATTTGAAATTCATTAATATGTCTGATTAATTCAAATTCATGTTGTAAACATAATGGAGGACTACAACACTCTTTAATAAATGATTTTTTATATTCACAACTCGAATCTAAAATATACGTTTAAAAATATAATCATCCCAACTATCTCATCATATTTTTCCGCATTTAGTTATGCGCCGATGGATCACACTCTAGCTAGCTACATGCACGTGGTATCATTAGTTTGGTCCCAAATAGGTCACACTAATTATATTATTATAGTCTTAATAATTTTAAGTAACGACGGAATCAGAATTTTTAATAAAAATTTAAAATATAAAACATTTAATGCATAAAAAAATTTAAAAATTTAATTATACATATACATATATATATATATATATATATATATATAAATATAATTTAAATTTTAAATATTAATTTTAAATAGTTTTTAATCAAATAATTTATAATTGAATTAATTGACTCAAAGCTGAATTTTAACATTTATAAGTAAAGTTGTTTTGTTTTTTTATATTACTAATTCAATGTTTTAATTTAATAAATCTCAGATCTGATTATCCTTGCAAACTTTGATCACTGTTATAATGTTATTTATTTCAGGATTTAATTAATTCTATAGGTTCGATTTTTGAAATCTCACTATAAAATTCGTTATATTTTTAAAAGTATGAATTTATTATTTATTATAAATTTAATATAAATTTAAATGAATTTAATAAGATAAAGTTTGTATCTGCTTCGCGCAAATCACAACAACCACTACTAATGCTATTACCACCACCATTTATCATCGTCACCGATCAACCACCTTCACCTCATAACCGTGATCATCATCGTGTCACCATCGCCTTCTAGACATCACTACTAGTTGCTATCACCACATTGCTCGCTAAACAACCACCATTAGCGCAGGATGAATTTATCTTGCCTCTGACGCACATTATACTGAAGAAAGATTTATACGTCACGATTGTTATCTCTATTTCAATCGACAACCATCACCATTATTATCAATCATTACTATTAATCACCGCAATCAAATACCACCACCTACTATTACCAATTACTACCTCACAAACGAAAACAAACCAATTGAATATTTGTGATTATAATATTTAAATTATTTTATTTGAATTATATATGTTTTTAATTAATTCTAAAAAAAAATTGTTTGATTATTTAATTTTGATTTTAAAAATTAAACAATAACTTATAAATTTGTGGCTAATTTTTTTTAATTTACAGTTCAAACACATGTATTTTAATTAATTTTATTACCAAGGTTATTCAAAAGAAGTGCGAAATATAACAGTTTGAGTTAGATTGTGCGATACCAGTCCAAGATTTTAAGCAAGAAAATCTGGGCCCAAGATAGTGGATCGATCACTCTTGGGTTTCTGGCATTAGCCCAACATTTTTAGTACATAAGACGTGCTGATCTTTAATTTTTGTCCTTTAAATCGATTTCACTGTGTCTCTGCTTATTATTTAATAAAAAAATTTCTAAATTAAAATATCCTTAATTATGACCCCACTCTCTGAAGGCATGTTGTGTAGTATCTCATTTGCAAAGACACAAGTGAACTATTACTTTATTTGGAAAGGTTGTGTAGGAATAAGTTATGTTCCATGCAGCACTTTATTTGATTATCTCCGACATTTTAAGTTTATTTGGACAAATTTAAATATTATACTTTCGAAACTTTTCTGTAAGCACAAGAGAGAATAAATACAATTGAAATTAGAGTGAATAAATACAAGTGATAGAAGAATAAATGGATACAAATGAAATTAGAGTGAGTGAATGTAGTCCCCCCGTATTTTCTGTCGTTTGTACTTGTATACACCCGGACTATATTCATCGGTTAAGTGAACGCATACAACCTATTGTACCGTATCCATCACGAATATCATGCGCGACAACCATTGGAGTTTTTAATGAATAAAGTGATATAATCCGTAATAATTGATAATAGAGAAAATGAATACAAGTGAAATTAGGAGCGAATGAATTCAAGCTAAGACAAGTGAATGAATACAATCCCTTGTATTTTTATTGTTGATTTGTATCTTTATAAACACCTAGATTGTATTCGTATGAATACAACAAATACAATCACCCGAGAGGAGAGAGAGAGAGCAGCGAGAGATGAGGGAGAGGCGAGAGGCGAGTGAGAGATATATAGAGGGGGGAGAGATTGAGATAGATCCGGAGATCTCGAACAATTGCTACGAATGATAAATGCTTAAATTATAGCTAATGATAATTATTATGGTCAAAACAATTTGATAATGTAAAAATTATTTAACCTGAAACTCAATTTTAAATCCTTTGTACAAATTAAACTTCCATTTATTTTTATTCAATATCCTTTTTACCAAACCAAAACATAAATAGTTAATTTCTGCTGTCAACATATTTTTGCCAAATATGTACAAATTCCTTTCTGAGCTTAACTTATCATATGGAATTGACTTGAAAATGACTAGATGTAATTAATGCAAGCTCAATTGGGGTTACAAATGCCATTTTCTTGGGGTGAAAAAGTACACATTTAACCATTGTTGACAACATATTTATGAACCTGCCATTTTGTAGTGACAGAATTTGCAATGAAAATGCGGTTATAAATAGTAAATTTTTGAAAACTTCCTTGATTCAGGATAATGACTTTAGAGGTGGGTGATCTTGAATTTTTAACCTCGCTTATTTCCTCTCAAAATTTTTTTTAATGTCAACAAGTTTCCACCGGTTGTCATTAATGGAAGCAAGAGAGGGTCAAAAGTTTAAGATCATTTTTAAGGATATTGGATGTTATTTCTTTGAGCCGCTTAAACATTTAAGGATCAACAGGCCTCACCTGATTTTTTTTTAAAACAAGATAACCCTGCGGCATAAAGTATCCCGTGTTGGAAGGGTTCGCATTCTAAGGAGTGTGATGTAGACAACTTATCCTAATGCAAGCGTTGCTGCCTAGTCATTTCTACGACTTGAATTCATAACCTATAAATGACACAGTAGATAAGTTTATCGCTGCTTCGAGACTCTCCTCGAAAATCAGAGTCAGTTTATTGAGCTTGAAACCTCGTGTGAAACTTATACTAATTTTTGAGCTCATTTGGGGCTAATTTGAAGAGTTGCTAATCGAAATTTTAAATTAGTGTATCAAATAAGACGAGCTAAAGAGCGCAGTAATCCCGCATTTTAACCTTTTATTTACCGAATTCGAATAAGTTATTTATACATATTAAGTGAATCAATATAAAGGATTCGCACCGAACACACAACATACTAACATGTACTCTAGATCCGCCCCACCCTCCTCCTCCCACTCTACCCCACCTCAAATCTCCTCTCTTACACCCCACCCCCACTCTTGCCTTCAAATATACACAAAACAATTCGCTTTTGTTTTGTATATATATATTTTGAAAAAAATAAATAGGAAATGGTGAAGGCACCTTGTTGTAAAAAAGGCTAAGGAGAGGAAATGGACAGCTGAAGAAGATGAATTATTGGGTGCTACATTCAGTTAATGGAGAAGGTTCATGGAGGTCTCTTCCCAAAAATGCTGGTAATCTAAAAAAAAATTCTTTTTAATCATCTTAATAGTTTTGTTAGATTTTTCATTCGGTATCCGGTATCTATCAAGTTGACTAATTTAGGTTCATTGTCGGAAATAAACCCATGTCAGTAGTAAAGCGCTCCCAACAATGTGACTCGAATTAAGAAGGATTCAACCCAGACCGATTATACTAGGATGAAGGAGTAATATCCCACTGCAACCCTCGTTGGTAATCATGTCAAGTACTTCCCGCCGCCAACAGCTTAAGATCGAGTGGACGTCATCTTTCTCGCGAGGCAATATTTTGGTTATCGATGATCAAAAATATATCTAAGGTATTTAGGCTTTTTTGAGTTTTCTAATTCGAATCTCATCGCATTTACTTTCCACTACAATTGAGGTGTGTTTGACAAACATCTCATGATACCAGATAAAATAAACACTCGATATATAGTCTGCAAACTAAAAACTGGATACCGTGAGGGATATTTGACCTTCACCATAGATTTTGAGCGCAAATATTAAAATATTTGTTTTGAAAATAACACGTCATTGACTGATCACATAATTTATTTCTTCTAAATCGATTAAATACCTCAATCTAAACAAATATAAATATAAATAGAATATCTAGAAATTTCATTTTGTTTTTTTCCAAGAATAAGAGTTTGTTTATAATGATATTATGATTATTGCATTAATTGTAGTAATTAATGAAAGCTTTTTTAATATTATGATTAAATGAAGGTTTATTAAGATGTGGAAAGAGCGTGATTAAGATGGACAAAGTTATTTGAGACCAGATTTGAAGAGAGGCAACACGTGCAGAAGATGGAAACCATTACAAACACCATAGCCTGGGAAATAGGTTTCCTTTCTTTCTCTCAGAACTACGCCGATTGTTTGATATTTTTTCACCGTTATAGCAAATGCTATTATGTATGATATAATATGAAAAGTCGACTAAAATAAAAACCAATGTTATAATAAAATATTGTCATAGGCAGTAAAACTGACTTCAAAATATACAAAATTCTATGATCCCACTTTTATCTTAGAAATATATATTCTAATCTTTTATTTTTGGTCCGAAAGAAAATTATTGATGAAATATATATTCCAATCGATGCATGACAATTAGGGGATTTCATGTTTTATTGTATTAAATATTATTGACATTTCTGATTCTACGATTCGAAATCATTAAGACGTATATTTTTTGTATGTTTTTAAAAGGATTGACACAGAACACAGTCAGCTTTTAATTCATGTATGACCGCTAAACATCTTTTGTTTAAAATTACTTTAAATTTGAACACAACTAAAAAGTTTCAATCTTTGCCATTGCAGTACCTTCATTGAAAATTTTTTATTTTTTTTCAGTACTTTCCTTAATGACATGTCTTTATATATATGTAATATGTATGTAAGTATGTATGTATGTATAGTTATAGAAACGTCATGTTGTATTTAATAAATGGGAAAAGTCCGGAAGATACTTGTAATATGTGTAAATCTTTTTTTTTAAAATAAAAACATGATATTTGGTCAAACATCATCACATTTTCCGTGATAACTCACTTTTATGTGTTGCAGGTGTGGTCTTTGATAGCCCAAAGATTTGCCCTGGCCTAAACCGTATAATGAAATAAAGAACTATTGGAACACTAATTTACGAGGGAAATTTACACCTTCAGAACCTCAAAGAGCTTATTAAAACCACTCCAAATGTACCAAAATAATGGCGGTTGATGTTGATGGTGCTTGTGATGAATCCTCAAGAAACGATGCAACTATAAGGTCGAAGGGGGTTCAATTTTCGTTCCACCTGGAAAACCAACTCCCCATTATGTCCCTAAGGCGGGGTGACACTAGGGTTGTGTAAAGGGTCTAATTTGATGAACTTTTGCCCCCGAAGATAATATTGTTGATGGTTCCACTCTTGAAAACGACTATCATGTCTTGGAAGCAACGGAGTTACGTTGTTTGAAGGAAATTCAATTAAATCTCTTTTTACCGGAAAAACTATACTCGTTGATATAAGTTTCATTCGAAAATTCAATTCTCGCGTCTCTAGGGTCAAGGACGAAGTTGGCCAGAAACCGAGGGGGTTCAATTGAACTTTGCCGGAAAATATAGTAACCAACTCCTCATGTCCTAGAGGTGAGATATGTTTAAGGTCCAAGAGAATTCAATTGAATCCCTTTATGAAAATTGTGTGAAGGCACATGTTCTAATCAAGAAAGTAACTCCGTATCCCGAAGGCATGGATAATGCTACATTCAAGGGGGTTCTATGAATCCTTTTATTGAAAAGTTATATTGTCGATATAGATTCTAATTGAGAAACCAACTCCTCATGTCTCGGGCAGCAGAGACAGTTATGTGGTCAAGAACGCGGCTCAATCAATACCCGATGATTTAAAATTATACTATTGATATAGATTCTAATCGAGAAACCAACTCCTCAAAAGGTCTCAGAGGCAAGGACGTAAGCTATGTGGTCCAAGAAGCGGAGTTCAATTGAACTTTGCTGACGTGAAAATGATATTTGTTGATCTAGGTAAGGCAATATATCTTATTTATATATGATCTCATCTATTTCATTTCATGTGAAAGTGTTTGACTCGAGTATGGAATTTTAAGTAAAGAAAGAAACAAAATTAGAACTTGCGATTTATTGGTATATATATATAGCTCAAATAATTTAACTCTGTGTGGTATAACCGATCTCACTGTGGAATTACACCGGATATATTATCGTTATTTCGATGCTATTGTTTTCATATAGCTTAAAAGTAGAAATCTCAATTATGTTAATCACAATAAATTCTTTTTTTAAAATTTTCTTGGTTGTAATTTCTGACTCAATCACTATCCCGCGAAATTAAAGACCTAGCCATGCAACAACATGAAAATAATGCAGAATCAGAGATACATGAGCCAAGAAATGAAGAAGAAAAAGACAACAAGAAGAACAAAGATATTCTTCAACAAGGACAACAAATACAAGGACCACATGAAGGAAATGAAATTGTACTTAACAACAACATAATGAGTGTCTAATGGGATTTTGATAATAATTGGTCGAATATAAATTTTGATTATTTCTTGGAAGAAGAATATGTTGGAGTTTGGCTCAATTGAAGAGTGTACATCTTGGGAACATGACATGTTACTTCATATTTTATTGTCTTTCTTTTCTATAATTCTGTGTTAGATACTTTTTTTTTTTCGGAAATGCGATCTATCAATAATAACTTCTCTATTTTGCAAAGGTAAGAATAAGGTATTTGTACATTTCATCTTTTAATTCGCTTGGCGAGATTCCATCAATATAATATTGCTGGCGTTAGCACCATGCTTTTCTTAGTTTAAGTATTCATTTTTTGTTTTTCATATCCATATCTATCCCAATCATTGCCACATTCTCATAGTTCAATGAATTCAACTAATGGAACGCCAACCACTATATATATAGCACGTGATTTACAACATAATATGCAATGCCGAGTATTTTTTCTGCAGCATAACAAGCTGACCTCTATTTATGGAGTGTGTCTACATCATCACATGCCAATGATTATTAGGTTAGCTATTTATCAATCCTTGGACAAACCAGGCTATAACCAATCAACACAAGTCTGAATTTCAACATAACAATATTGTTTGAGCACCAATCAGTTACATATTGTAATGATAATATACATTAATATTACAAGAACAAACATTACATTGAAAAGAAGTTCCTCATGACTCAAAATTCTTCCAAGGAAAATAAAAACAAAAATGAAGGTCATATATTTTCCATGTAAAACATGCATTAGAAGAAAGAAAGATAAAACCAATAAATTTCATCCACATTGATAATTCCGATCCATCATCATGAAATCATTGAATCACACAACCCGATCGGGCCTGTCTGTCATAAATATTCCGTCACAAATATGCATTTAATGACGATGCACTATGGAAGAATATTTATTCTTGATCCAACGGAAGCTATCACGTATAGAATTCTTGATTTTACCTTCAATGGTATATGATTTGTAAGAAGCAACACGTTTTCTCCTCTTTTCTTCAAATTTCTTGTATCTTTTTGTGGGTACGTGTATGAATTTGTATTAGGTTTTGAAGATGACATTGTATTGATCCTTGTTGGATCTTCAATGTGATTATAAATATGATGGGATTTAAATTCTTTTCAATTCAATAATCTAATTCAATTGGTAAAGACCAATATGCATGTGGAGAATGAGTCATTGTCCCTCTCATCTCTCTTTTTACCATGTGCCAATAATGGATGAAGGATAGAGAGAGAGAGAGAGAGGAGGGGGTGGGGTTTGAAGTTTTATTGTAAAAATAATATAATGAGTGATTAATAGTGGTTGTTATATGCACGTGTATTAAGATTCATTTTGAAGTTTCGATTAATTTAAATTTATATCGTGTAAGTTTTATTAAAGATCATAGAAAAGGAAATTTTTAGTAACTCAAATGACGAGGGTTTGATTCTTTATTTGTAATTTTCTTTCTTTATTTATTTTTTCTCCACCTCAATAAAAATAAAAATTATTAAACAGAAAAAATACTTCAGAGATCCTCAATTGAAGTCACAAAATTCGCATCTAAAGATTGGCGAACTTTGAATATTTTTATTTTTTTTATTTTTTTTATTTTTTTTATTTTTTTTATTTTTTTTATTTTTTTTAGTTTTTTTAATATTAAATAATATTTAGAATATTTTTTATTAAAATTATGATTTTGAGAAAACTTTAAATATATAATTAACAATTCCATTTTAATTTAAAATTCAATTATATATATATATATATATATATATATATATATATATATATATATATATATATTAGAATTATGATTTAGACATATCAATGATAACTATCAAATCAAATGAGCATGAAAGCACATGTTTGGTCTTTCCAACCATATATATCCTCTTTAAATATTTAATTTTAATTAAATTACATGTTTTTTTTGTTTTTTTAATTTAAATTAAAAACTTATTTAAAATATTTTTTTTCCTAAAGTGGCAATAAGATCTATTTATTTTTATTTTTTCAAATTTTACTTATGAAATACGTACATTGTATGTGTTATTATTATTGTAACTAAGTTTTTGCATGAACTTAGCGTTATGTGCATCCGGGCGTGGCATTTTCGTCTGATGTTTAGTTGAAATATTTTTTTTTGCTCAAAATTAAGAATTTATTCTTCGACTTTAAATAATTTCATACTTCAATCTATATATTTCAGATGAGCTTAAATTTGAAATATAAGTTTTCAAAATTATAACTTCAAATATTAGGTACAAGTTAAATAGAGATGATCAAAATTAAGAAGAGTGTTGTCTTAAGTTACTTAAATATTGCAGGGAGTTCTAAAACAGAGACAACTAAATTGGGTCGTTCGCACGAATGCCCTATTTTATAGTGGCTTAAACTTTTTTCCTTCAATACTTTAAGTAATTAAAGAGCTTGTTTAAATATATCTAATATTGAAAAATGAAATAAAAATTCGCAAAGAATGGGGTCATGCCTTACTAAGACATGTTTAGTTTCAAAACCCACAAAGTTACAACTCATTCTCTCGAAACTTTTGCTAGATAAGAAAAAGTTCTCTAAACTTATGTAATGTGAATTAGATACTACACAATTTTCGTCTTGCGAAATTAGATCAGTAATTAGGATATTTTAATTCACAAATTTTTATTAAATGAGAAGTAAGAATAAAAAATTAAAAAAACTGATCTAATTTAAAAGATAAAATATTAAAAATCACCTCAAAATAAGAACAATCCATACAAAAACTTAAATAAGATACCCCGTGAAATTTTTACGTTGCTTTTTGACCTGTCAAGTGGAACCAACCTGCACAGTCTAGCCCATAATCGGCCCAAGCCCACACTGTTGGGCTGGTGGGTTAGCCTGGCTCTCTGGTGGGTTCGAATCCATTCACCTTCTCTGCAGCCCATGAAGCAAATTAGCTAGTAACACACAAGTTACATATTTAGCCGGTCGACAAAAATATTTCATTTGCTAGTTAAATATATAAATATATATATATATATATATATATATATATATTATAAAAGGTTAAAAAATATAAAAAAACTAAAAAAAATAAAAAAAATAAAAAAAATAAAAAAAATAAAAAAAATAAAAAAATTGTACATTGTACATTAATATATAAATATAATATATATATATATATATATATATATCAATATCATTTTATATTAAAGAAATTTCACATTGCACATTAATATATAAAATTATATACTTTCTGACTATTATTTTAATAGGTGAATATTTATGTTAATTTTAAAAAAAAAATATATATATATATATATATATATATATATATATATATATATATATATATTATTTTATTTTTCGTGCTAATTTTCTGCAAAATTTAAAACATATCTTGTTATTTTATATTTCTTAAATCAGTTGAAAGATTGTCTCTCTAAAATAAATAGATTTACATATTGTAAATATATAAATATGAAAATAAATTAAATAATTAATAAAGATAATTAAATGATAAAACATGAAAAGAAGTCGTTGCCATTTTCTTCCTTTACAATAATTAAGTATTATTATAATTTTTTTAAATAGATGACCAGCTCAATTAATAGATTTTTATTTATTTTCTTAGTGAGTGGCAAATAATTAAATAAAATTACACCTGTAATAATTAATGTAAATGTCCTAAGTTTTTTTATTTCAAAATAAAATAAAACTACTTAGAAAATTGATGATTCAATCGTAGGAACTTTTCTTTAGGTGTAACTGTTAGTGACATTCCATCATAAGAAAAAATTAATAATTTTTGTATTGCAGAAAAAATTTTAAAAAAATTTCATGACAGGATAAATTAAGATCCTGAATTTATTCGAAATAACAATAGTTTAATAAAAAAAATACATAATATAGTGATAATTTGAGATTTTATAGCAAGCATCCACATGAATACACGTGGATGCACTTACTATAAGAGAAGAAATAATTAGGCAAAGATATCGTATATGCGAGAAAACACTTATTAAGCACATGAATATAACATATTTCATTATTATAGTGTATTCCGCTACGAAGATATTGTAGATATGCACTGATTATGCGCCAATATAATGTATTTCACTATTGTAATGCATGTATCATCGTATTTAATATTTCCCTCATATTTTGAAATCAAAATATCATATTTCACAACCAAGCCGACATAAGGATTCTAGCTCGCGCCCACTTAGAGCAGATGGAGACTTCTGACGGGAAAGCTTCTCTTGGGGCATGCTTGGTGAGGCCTTTCAGCCTCAAGGAAAAGCTGCCAGCCCTGCTCAAAGATCTTTTATTTAGCACTCAGAGTGTGGGATCTTAAAAAACGCGATGGAATGCGATCTCATAGGCAATTACCTATGAGGGCTGGAACCCGTAGAAAAAAGGAATCAAATCTCATTATTTTTCATAAATTTGAACACAAATAACACTATTTACGAAAGTTTCTAAAAATAATTTTTTTTTTTAAATACAATAAAATAGTAGTTTGAACTAGTACAAGAGGTTGTTAGAAAATCCCAAATTATATGTTCCTTCCACGTTTTCTTCTATGTGTAATCAATCACATAAAACCATTTTATTATGATTGTGGCAGAAGCTTCATGTATCTTTTTCTTCTACTTGGATCTGCCGGGCCCAATTGGTGTAAAGGGTTTGTTATTATTATTATTTTTCATTCGGTGTTCGACATTAATAGATAAAATGCTTTATCGAAAGCAATTTTATATCTAGGGATTTGAATTTAAGACTCGACTAAGATCAACGGATTTGATGAAAAGCTCGTTGTTTCTCTTGTGAAGTAAGGGTGGGCGTATCACGTATAGATATTTGATATTTCGATATTATTCTTATAAATATCGAATATTGTATCTAATAACGTTATCGTGACATGGTAATATTGAAAATCGCAGATAAAAAAATTTGATTTTTAATATTTGATATCTACCAGGCTATGTTCATTCCTACTATGAAGTTGTTTGAGCAGCTAGGAGCAAAAGGATCTTAAATAATTGCAATGCCAAGGGAATGCACTAACCGCCTATCTCGATGTTAAATCAAAATGCTAAAGAGAGCTTGCAGAAATTATGAACTACGTTTCATGTAATGTGTTGTAGCATAGTGCTTTAGATAAATTAAAGTTTTAAAGGATCTTTTGATATGTGAGATAAGAATAATAATTGCAAGATAAAATTTGAATTACTTTTATCCCGTGTTTGATTTAAGATATTAGCTAGTGAGAAGATCGACATAATACAAATTTGAATTAGTCAAAATACTATATTCTCAAAAAAGATAAAATATTTTTTTAAACAAATTTATAAAAAAACAATGTTATATAAACTAGAACAACTAGGTACCGTACTTATTACCTACATACGTAGGCGGGATTCAAAATTTAAAGTTTATGGGTTACCAATAATTTCAAATTAAATAAATTAGAAAAAAAAAAGATACTTTATTATATATGTCCGAGAGAGATCAAACTTTATCGAGGAAGGTAATAAAATCCTAAGCAAATTTCATTTCTAGCATAGAACCAAAAAATTACTTTATTAATAAATTCTCAATAAATATTTCTTATCTATTTAATAAATCTCTTAATATAAATATAAATATTACATAAAAATTATTAAATTCCCGAAAACTCATTTCCACCTTCTATCCTGCCGCATCATATATAAAAACTTGAAAAGAAATGGCAACAATATTGGATCTTCCACTAACCATATAATAATCAATTTTTTTATTATTATCATATTATTATTTATTTTTTATCATATTATATACATCGAAACCACTTTTCGCAACTCCTCTGTCATCATACAATTTTTTATTAATTAAATTTACATTAAATAATTTTGGTCTCTTAAGTTTGTTTTTAAATTTATTTATCTTATTTTTAATTTAATGTCTGATGTAACTATTTATGTAACTATATTTTTAAAAGATTTTAAAAAGACAATAGTAATTTTCATTTAGACATTCGAATTAAGATTTATTTTAACATTAAAACTAAATTTAAAATAAATAAAAAAATTAAAAAAATTAAAAATATTAATTTTTGATAAACTTAAAGATAAATAGCGCCGTGAGTATATTTAAGCAAACTACTCTCTTTTCGTTCACTTTTATTTATTCTGCTCACTTTTACTTATTCATTTTTAATACTTTAATTTTAAAACTTTAAAAAAATAAAAAATTAAAAAAACTCAAAATTCATAAAAAAAATATTTCTTTTTTTAAATTTAATAACACTTTCTGTTCTTTCAAAAACACTATTTTCTTTTAAAAATTTAACCAAATATTTTAAAATTACTAACTTGCCAAAATAAAATGTCTTAAGGCATAAATTAAGTAGTATGAACTTATGCCTATAGGCAAAAATTTTAAGGGCAAAGTTGAATTTAAAATTTAATATATTAAATAATTTTTTATTATATCAAATATCCGAATCAATACTCAACAAGAAAATATTAAGCATTTCGCTTAAAACCCCACCCCCACCCCACCCCACCCCACCAACCCAAATAATCCCCAGATTCATAAAGATACAATAAATTTCTAACTATTTCAACACTCCCATCTTATAAACCCCCTCCAAAAAACCTTCTTTTAGAAATCTTCATAGCCAAAAGAAGAAGAAAAATAAAAAGATGAGAAATATTTTATTTACTAGTGATGAAGAACAAAGTGAGTTATTGCCAAAAACAGCCACTTTGTGGTGGAGAACACCAAAAGATTTTGATGAAAATGGCCATCTCAAAGTAGACATTTCTGATCTATCAAATCTCACACCAAGGCTTAAAATCCTCAGAGAAATGTGGAGAGATTGGGCTTATTTCAACTGATGGACTTGAAGATCTTAGACACAAAACTTATTACTTACAGGTAACTAGTACTTAAATACTCTTTTGCACAATATTTATTTGAAATTGAAAAAAAAAAACAGAGTATATTGAGTTAAAAGTTAAGATTTTTGTGTTCTAAAGTTGAAATTTTCCTGGAATATTAAAGATTTGTGAGGAAAAAAAATTCAGTATTTCAAGCTTGAAAGTTTTTCTTTTTAAAAAAAGTTTTCTATTCTGGGTTTGATATTTGCTTTTGTATCCTATTTTTCATTTATGATTTTGAAAAAAATAGTGATCAAAAATATATTTGAACTATTAGGTGTGTTGTGTTTCGAATATTTATTTCATTGTTTCATACTTGAAATATCACAATCATTCAACTAAAAAAAGTGATTAATTGATAGTTGAGGTGTTTCAATAAATATTTAATTATAGTTGTAAGTAGAAACTCGCATTGTTAGTTCGGGTATAAAACTCAAAAAACTGTAATAATTCGAGTATGTTTTTCACCCTTTCCTTCTTTTTTAAATTGGTGTTTGGGGAAGCAAGAATGGGGATGGGATTGAAGGTGAGAAATCCAACCATCACCAACAAGGTGAAAGTTAAATTAATCAACTAACCGAGCAAGCTACTAAGATTACCCCTTGGATATCCCACCACCTCATTCTATCGAAAATCTCATTTTGGAAGTGAGGGAAAACCGGCATCTCACTCTTGTTCCATTAATTTGTATTCACGTCGGGAAGTCTCACTTTTCTAGTGAAATTTTCCTGCCAAATGCACCTCTATTTTCAGAGTTAGAACCCGAGACTTTTATAACTTATAATTGAAAACATAGTCATTGTCTTTCATATGTAATTTCAAATTTCAAAGGTAAAATTCTATAATAACATTCTCAGAAAGTCACTTTTCTTTTTTTGTTCTAACTTTCTTCGACATTACATTACTAGAAATTTCTAATGAAAAATTGAATAATGGTATTACAGGTCAGGTGATTTTTGGTTACCAGTGGGAGGAATAAAGAAAGAAGATATGGAGATAGCACCAGTGATCACAATTGTACTAGTTGGGCTATCTGCTTCTGGAAAAGTTCACTGAGTTAATTACATGTACAGTGTTCTTGGTAGATCTGGTCTCATCCCTTTTGCTCAAACTTCAAGTATGTTCACTTATTCTCTTTCTCTATTCTTACATTTCAACAAATGCAATTTTGACATTTTAACGACAACACCTAGCTCAATGTAATCCGATCAAATAGGGTCTAGGTAGGCTAAAGTAGGGTACTGTATGCACATTTACCCCTACTCTGGAGGTAGAAAGGTTGTTTTTAAGTATAAGTGTATACTAACATGTTGTAACCAGGGGTGGATCTAGAGTATCGGTGCGGTTCTTGCGAACCCAGCAACTTTTGCGCAGACTGTACGGGGTCTGCCCCCTCTAGGCACATATAAAGAAGTTTCCTTTTTTGAATTTGAGATTATTGGGAATCCATAAACTTCAAATCTTTTTTTTAACTAGTAATTTGTTTTTTAAGCCGTACTCCACCTTTTTTATGAACTGTTAGGTAATTTGTAGTCAGGGGTGAATCTATCATGTTAGTTACAGAGTTGACGTGAATTGGCCACTTGCCAAGTCCTTGAAGATATATTAGAAATTAACTAAAATGACACCTCAGTTTTGTTAGCATACATGCAAGTCAAACAAAATTTATATTTCTTTAATCTCCACATTCAAACACAAGTATGAAAATGGCCCACTAATCTGCTGTCACAAAGGGGCAGAGGAGGAGTTGGATAATTTAATAAATTTCACATGCAAGATGTGAGGTTTGTTTGAAAACTATCCATTTGAAAGAATTTATCAAAAAGGTTGATAGATTGTGACATTATCTTAAATGTAAACATCATTGGTAGTGTTGTGAAGAATTTGTGAACTCCACCACTTGAGCAACTTGCTTCAGAGGGACCACCGAGTTATATCTCGGGTTCGAAGTTTGAAATGAAAGAAACTTATATATAGAACGCTTTCTTTCTTTAATTTTTTTAATAAAAACACAAAATAAATAAAAAAATTCAATTAATTTAATCGAGCGAAGTGAGTTTTAGATACCAAATGTCTTTAGGTCGATAATCTCAATTATTATGGACCTTCACTTATACTTATCTTTTAAGTAATCTGATATACACTGAAGAACTCATATATATACAAGATAGGTACATAATAATGTAGTGGTATTCTTTTATATGCCGACTTAAAATTCTGGATCTGTTTCTCTAATATTGACACGTTGGACACCTGCTGAATCTTGTTTTATAGGTGGGAATTCACACTATACAACTATGTTCTTGGAAGAACACAATGTGTTGAGATCGATGAGAAGTGGATTTTGTGTGTATGATACGAGGGGATTAGATTCTAATGATATGATTGAGGGGTTAGATGAAGTTTCTACATGGATGACACGTGGAGTTCGACATAATCAACCTTGTTTAAGACATGGTGAGGATTATAATAGTAATACATACGGAGGAGGAACAAATACAAGGTACACTAAGAGGAAAGTTGATTGTGCAATCATTGTGGCTAATTTATCAGAGATTAACAAGGCTTTTAGCTCTGGAGATTTGAAGCATGTGGTGGCCTTGAAGAGCCTTTTCAACAATCCTTCTATTAGGAAATCAAGTAAGTTTGTTTTCTTCAACTTAATTCAACCTCTTGTCTTGAGTAGTTGGTAGTCATCTTTTGCCTAAAATATGTTGGTCGGACTTTTCGAAAAATGTTGTCGGATGCGTTGCCGGATTTTTCAAAAAATAGTAATTTTGGAGGATTCGATATTTAGTGCAACACATTTTTGAATCGTCCGAGCAACATAGCCTAAGAACGTTCAACCTCTTGTCTTGAGTAATTAGTATTAATTCTTTGCCTAAAATGTATGCTGGTCAGTTTTTCAAAAGTTGTTGGTGAGGTGCTGAATTTTTCAAAAAATATATATATTGGAGGATTCGATACGGGTGCCGCAACATTTTTGGACCGTCCGAGCAACATAGCGTAAAAATGTTGTCAGATTCTCCAAATCTCTGCCGAGAACCGCGTTGTTGGGACTTGTCAAAAATGTTGTCAGGTGTGTGCCAAATTCTCCAAAAAGAGGTACATTTTTTGAAGATCCGACGCAGGTGTTGCGACAACATTTTTGAGGATCCGAGCAACATAACCTAAAAACATTGTTGGATTCTCCAAAACTTCTGCCAAAAACCATATTGCTCCGGCCCTTAAAAACTGTTGCCCGATTCGTTCTGAATCCTCCAAAAACAGTACATTTTTTAAGGATGCGACATGAGTACATTGGAAAGTCCAAGCAACATTGCCTAAATCCCTATGCAAAATCAAATGTTAAGATCAAATCTAGAAAAAGGACAGGAAAGGTATAAAAAAAATTACTAGTGTTTACAGTTATTACTCTAAGATTCTTTAAAAAATGTTAAAAAGGACATGAAGGGTCAGAAATTAAGTGTTCAAAATAATTAAGGGAAGATTCTCTCAAGTAAATATAAAATTGCATCGTTTCAAATTATGTTTCAGAAAACAATACATTTGTTTATTCCGTTTAAAAAAACAGAAATACAAATGATATCGTAGTTGTATCTTGTCTTGTTGGTTGGATCTTTTTAATAATCAAATGTATGTCTTGTCTTGTTGGTTGGATCTTTTTAATAATCAAATGTATGTCTTGTCTTGTTGGTTGGATCTTTTCAATAATCAAATGTATGTCTTGTCTTGTTGGTTAGATCTGAATGAATCTGCTTTACAAAGTTATCTACCTCTTTACCATTTTTTTCCAACAGATGAGAATCTGCTAATATTGACACATGGTGACACGATTACCGCGGAGGAGAGGATCACCAGCCGGCTGGAAATATGCGACTTCTAGGATACCGGAGACTACAGGGGCCTACGATGTAGCGTGTTTGACTGAGCAGGAATATTACTCCGAAGAATCCGATCCAGTTACAGCATTTGCCCTAACTGAAGCTGTGTATAGGTCCCTAATGCAATCTGATAGAAACCATCAGCCAAAGAAGAAATTGAAGGATTGGATTGTGCTATTTGTGACTTGGGTCATGTGTTGCATTGGTGCCTTCTTTGCAATTCTTGCAAATTTCTTCACAAGATTTAGTCAACATCACAACAACAAACTTAAGTATTAGAAGAAGTATATTGCAGGGTAAGACCGCATATACTGCACTCCTATCCTACCCTTCTTCGATTTCCCGCATAGCAAGAGCTTAGTGTATTGGAATTTAGGATTCGTGGTGGGGAGCTATATGTATCGAAAGGAGTTCAATTGAATACCCTTTGTCCGTTGTGTTAGTGTAATAGGATCGATTTGAAAATTGTTTTAGGTTGCAGGTTCAAATTTTAAATGTGATATTTTTTGTAATTTTTTTTCGACCTTTAGAATTTCTGGCTTTGTCACGGATTACTTGTTTGCGGGGGTCCCTTTTGTTGTTTTGATTTTTTTTTTTGGGGGGGAGGAGATGGTATATGTTGTATTGAAGTGTGTTAGTTGAATTAATTTAATGTCTAGCTAACCAAAAGTTGGGATAAGGTTTCATGAATGTAGGGCATTTGTGTTTAGTATTTAGTATGATATAATATATAGTGCTATTGTGAAATTTCATGACAATTTCGTTGAGTTTCACTCGTAAAATTTGAAACTCCGTATAAATAATTTTTTCAATAATGTGCACCAGAAACCCGCTATTTGTGAATTTTACCCATGTTAAGGTGCGTTGATTTTGTTTTTATAAAAGTTGGCTCAACATGGTGCATATGCCAAAAATTAAAACATACTGAATTTTAGAATTTCTCTCGAGACAAATACTTTGCGTATATCTTTTCATTGATCTACATCATCCTCGATGCATGATACGTACAATAACAACTAGCCTGCAAAGCGCAACACCATAGGTGCATATTGTGAGCTCTTTGCGTTAACGCCTAACGATGTGAATGTATTGTAAATCTTCTTTAATTTATATCCAATATTTGATAAGAAAAATTACGCGGCATAGCAAACATTTAGATTATATTTACTAAATGAAGCCATGTTTTAAAAGATTAGGAGCCGTAGCTACATTTTGAATTTTATAGCAACATATATGTGTTGATGCAAACTCTTTTTCGTGATATCATGTGATATAATATGTTGATACCTAACTAATACAACGCATCGAAATAGTTGATACCTACCTCGATATAATTCTTTTCATCGATACAATTGATACCCGCTTGATACAATTTTTTATCTGACATAATAATTATAGCTATATTTCGTAAATGCACAAACGGTACATAGTACTTATCGGATCTATGTAAAGTAAAAACATAAATAATAGTTGTCCTTTGACAGGTAAGTAACAAAATTGAAATTGTTAAGTAATTTCCTTGTTTTTGTTTGTCTTATATGTTTCTTTTTTTTATCGTCGTTCTTTTCGGAACGTTGTTCGTTTTTATTTTCAACCTTTTACTGTTTATTACTTATCTCGTAGCAGTGGAAGTACTCTTGTGGCATTTGATTCCATTCTTGCTAACGGTATTATTGTTACGTTAGATATCGACTATCATATTCAAATTGAAAATTTTAATATTTTAATATTTAATATATTTTTAAAATGTAAATCGAACTTTAAAATACCAAATCATAATAAATTAATTTGATATGATAATGACATAGTAGTATTTTTTAAAAATTGAAATCAAAATTTTCGATACTGTACCATACCGTATCATGCCCTTTCCCCTTAGTTTCAATAATGCACTTCTCAATAGAGGTGACATTCAGTTCTTCGTTTGATTTTAAAATTCGGTTCGATTTTTTGATTTTTTTATTTTGAAAATGTGCACCGTACATCAAACCAAACTAATTCGGCTCGGTTCGGATTTGGTTTGTTGTTTTTAAAATAATTTTTCGATGCAGGTGAGAAAACAAATGCATTCAACAATGCTATTTTGTATAATTCTACAACAATCAATATCTTAGCACATTATATTAAAATTACCAATAAAATATAATTGATAGTAGCTACTAAGTTACTAGCACTACTAACTTGAGTTCAAAGTTATGAGAATGAGAGACTACCTGAGAATGAGATTTAGTACATTTGGGCTGTATCGTATCGTGGCTAAATCAAATGCCAAAGGCCCAAATGAGTCGCTTTAAAACGATGCGCTTCATATAAATTAAATATAAATATTATTAAAAAATATATTTAGTAAAATTTTGGTTCTTCGGTGCATCGAAAAATTGTGACTCTTATATCGAACACCGCCCAAAGAATCAAACTTTTCAAAAGAAATATCGAAACACCGAACCGAAGAACTAAAATATAAAAACCGAATTAATTCATCTGTTTGAGCTTTCTTAATTTTTTGATATTTATGTCAACCCTTACTTCTCAACATATCATCGATAGGTGAAAGAGGAATTGCTTGATGTTGTATGGTAAATATAACAAGTCCGATTCGCATCATTATACTCAATAAAAAGAATAAAGGAAGCCAAAATTATCCAAAAATATTGGAAGGGCGAAAAATTGAAAGATGAATCTTACCCAAACCGAAACAAGTTATTCTTCCCGACCCGATTTAATGCCCCTTATTTTTCGAACATTATTCATTTGTTTTAGTTTCAACGATTATATTTAAAAAGATTATTCTTCCTTTTTTTCTTTCTGCCTATAACACTACGTGCAACTATTTAATTTATAATTGGTTTGTAGGCGGATTTAGAATTTAAAATTTATGAATTTTTATGATAATTTTAAATATATATATATATATATATATATATATATATATAATTAATTTCACAATCAAATATTTATAAATATTTTAATATATAATTAATCGCGACAAAAATTACAATAATTCACATGCACTCATAACTTGTATGATAGATCCACTCACTTTCTTCACACACACACACACATATATATATATATACACGTGTTTCTGTGCGAGAGAGAGACAAAGATTGTATATATCTTTCTATAAATAAAATTTGGTCGTATGACTTCAATATGAAATCATTGTCATTCTATACAAATATCTTGGTATACAACCGTACAAGAAAACGATCTTGTTAGATATAAAGTTTCTACAAAATTGAATAATTTTCGACATGAGACCGTTCGAAACAAACAGAGATATTAATAAACAAACTAAACATTTAACGAGTAATAATACAACTAACTAAATAGAAATATTAACCTAGTTTTGTTCTAATAGATCTCAATAAAATACAAAATGACAAAAATTTCATTCACTAAAATAATAATTTAAGTAGACTTTAAGTTTAAACTCTTGTTATTTTTAGCATTCTATTTTTTATTTGGCCCAACACCCGACCCAGCCCACCTTGCTCGAGCCTCACGTAACTTACTCTAGCTGAGTCAAAAAGCGTATATCTTAAATGGGCTCCAAAAATCATAGCCCAACCCTATTGAATCATAGATTGAGCTGGATCGACCCAACAAACTTATTCATATTGACGACTCTAAAAGACGAGTAGTTCAAACTCACGTTCTTTGAAAAATTTATTGATCTTGCATATAACATGGGTTATTTGATCCAAATGTGTTAAAGAAGGATGAGATAAACTTTAAATTTAAAATAACATGAAACAAAAAGTTATGTCAAAAAACCTATCATCTTTGAAAATTCATACAAATTTAGCGAAAGTTATAAGACACGATTAAAGAAAAAGATCTATATAAGCAGTACCTATTACGTTGAGATAAATATGCCAGCATTTTAATAAAATATCGATCGCTTTTATGTATTATATTTATTTGTATTTGCATAATAATTGGTATGATATTAAATGAAATAATATAATTCAATTTTTTTAGACTGAAACGTAATTATTATTTTGACATATATATGTAACGCTAATATGAGTATTTGAAAATTCTAATTTTAAAGTAAAGCGGCAAATGGCAAAAATATTTTTCCCTATATTCCCAAAATAGCCCCAAATCCAGTAAATAAATAAATATATAAAACCAAATTTCAATGGCGCCATTTTCAGTTAGAGCTCTAACTCTTTTGGCGGGTAAAAGTAGTTCTCAAAATCAAGGATAATTTCGTCTTTTTACCCCTCCCGCCCAGCTAGGGTTTTTTCTTGTACTACTCCCTTATAAACCACAGATTCCATTTCTCCCCCTGATCGCCCAGTTCACTCTTCTCTTATCTTCTTAGCTCAATTTCTTCTTCTTTCGATTCTTCTTCTTCGATCGCTCTTCTTTTATTTGTTTCATTCTAGTTTAATTGAGTTCTTAGTAGAGTTGTGGGGGGGTTTGATTGTTGTTCTTTTGACTCGATCGAGCTTAAAAATCAAGTGTTGGTCAGTTTATTTGGGTCTTTTTACTTGATCGAGGTCGAAATCAAGTGTGGGTCATCTTGTTTTTGGGTCATTTTATCTGTTTACTTTAGTGGGTCTTGCGTAATTTCTGGTGGAGTTTACTCAATTGTGATCATTCAGTTGGGGTTCTTCTTGGATCTACTGAGTTCATAGTAGAGTTGTGAGGGTTTAGTTCAGAAATCAAGTGTGATTCAGCTTATTTTGGGTCCTTTTAGCTGTTTCCATTGGTGGGTCTTGCGTAATTGCTGGTGGAGTTTACTCATTGTAATCAGTCAGTTGGGATTCTTCTTGGATCTACTGAGTTCTGGTAGAGTTGTGAGGGTTTAGTTGTTGATCCTTTTACTTGATCAAGGTAAAAAATCAAAGTGTGATTCAGCTTGTTTTTGGGTCATTTTAGCAGTTATCTTTAGCTGGTCTCACGTAATTGCTGGTGAAGTTTACTCAATTGTGATCATTCAGTTGGAATTTTTCCTTGATCTTCTGATTAGGTGATCTGAAAATGATGGATCTGAGTGATAAAGTAAGTGATCACTAGCTATCCTCTTCTTATTAGGTTAAAGTCAAGTGAAATTCAGCTTATTTTGAGTCTTTTTACTTGATCAAGGTCAGAATCAAATGTGATTTAGCTTATTTTGGGTCTTTTTAGCAGTTTCTTTTAATAGGTCTCGTGTAATTGCTGGTGAAATTTACCCATTTCTGATTAGCTACTTTGTTTACAGCTTCTTTAAGGTTGTTCAGTACGTGATTTAGTGTTTGATTTGAATTATTTCTTGTGTTGCAGGGTTTAAGATCTGAAGAAATGAGTAGTGAAACAACTTCCCCTGAAAGGGTTTCACTAGAAACCAACCTCAGCCAGAGTAATGTAAAGACTTGTGCTGATTGTGGTACCACAAAAACACCCCTTTGGAGAGGTGGACCTGCTGGTCCCAAGGTTAGTACTTTTCTTGATTAAGCAAACCATCTTATTTGTGATTTCAATTTTAACATGTATCTAAGTAATTTTCTTTATAGAAGAAGAATAATTCATGTTTTAGAATTACAACTTATATAGTACCTGTGTAGGCGGGAGATAGTGGAATAGTAGATGTTGGATTAAATTGGCTCGAAAATCATAGTTACAAAAAGAATTACAAGTCACGATTGTTAAGAATCTTTTTCGATTCTTTATATAGTACTCATTCATTTTATTTTATGACAATGTTTGATTTGATATTTGGTTTAAGAAATAAAGAAAGATTGTTGGCCTATCTTAAAAGTATCCCTAGGAATTTGTGATGTTAAACATGCAGAGGCGATTCATGTGTTTAGCTTTTTAAGTTTTTTAGAGTAGAATTCACTGTATATTTAAGGTTTCATATCTACTATTTGTTGCATGTCTAGTGAATTTTCACATAAATTTATGCTCCACGCCAAAAGTATCGGCTAAAATAACATGTCATTAAGAGTAAAATGTGATCTCTATAGTTAAAGAGATCACATTCGTTGTTGTAAACATGCCATGATATTCCTTGGCTAAAATAACATGTCATTAAGAGTAAAATGTGATCTCTATAGTTAAAGAGTTCTCAGACTTTAGAAAGGTATCATTTTTTTTGGAAGGAGTAATAGTTTAGCATAAAAATGAACATTATCTCCTTTGAGTATAGTGATTTGGTTATTTGTACTCAAAATTTGATGATATGATCATTTTGAATGCAGTCACTATGTAATGCATGTGGGATCAAAAGCAGGAAAAAGAGGAGAGCCCTTTTGGGGTTGGACAAAGAAGACAAGAAATTAAAGAAATCAGTGGCATTTGGACATAAAAGCATTGGACTACAACACCATCTGAACCAAAGTTGTAACAGTAGCAGCAGCAGCAGCAGTGGAGATAGTAGAAGCAGTAATTTTGTGAAGAACATTGTTTCTTCTTCATTGAAAAAGAAATTATTGCCTTTTGGTAAAGAAGTAGTTTTGCAGAGACCAAGAACTCAGAAGAGGAAGCTGGGAGAAGTAGAACAAGCAGCATTCTTGTTGATGGCTCTTTCTTGTGGGAGATGGAATGAGAAATGTTGTACTCTTGGCAGTAAAAGTAGTACTTTGTGGGTTGGTTGAGTGTGAGTGGGTATGTATGTCTATGAGACTACTGCGAGGAGTAGATAGAATGATCAGAATGAGAGCTTAATCAATCAAGTTGAGAGTTCTATGTTTTCATTTCATTAATTTTATACTACTATTTTAGTTCATTGATGAAATTGTTTTCTAATGTTGATGAGTTCATTGATGAAATTATCTCCTAATGTTTATTACATGGAAACAACCTTTTTATATCTAACCAAAGCAAAAGTACAATAAATAGATTTCTTAAGTATTTTCTACGCATATATGTAGGGGTATGATTGTGTTCACATTATTCTCTTCAAACTCCATTTGTGGAAATACACGGGACATACTGTTGTTGTAGGAAGGGGTATGACTCATTGAATTCACATTAAAACGACCAATTTCTATTCTCAAAGTTGAGATATATGAAGAATGACATTTTTATCCCTTTTCGCTGTAGTGGTTAGGGCATCATCTTTCATGTTTGATTCCCGTAAGGGATTGGTAATCATTCCACACCCCAAAAGGTGTAATGTAGAAAGCTTATTCTAATGCAAACACTAATGACTGCTTCCACGTTTGAACTCGTGACCTATAGGTTATACGAAGATAACTTAATCGTTGCTCCAAGGCTCCCTTCACATACAAATAAAAAACATAGTAAATAGATCAAAGACGACCACAATTGTATAAAAATCATTACATGGGCAATTATCTTGTTTTCCAATAATATCAAAGGTGAAAACACCACAGCAACGGACATAAAACATAGTACATAGACCAAAACACATTCTTAGTTTTATTAGTTGAATCAAGGTTAAAAGCTACGCTTTAGAAAGAATATGTGGCCATTAAACAGAATATCAACTGATCATATAAAGAACAAAACAAGAAGGGAAGCAAAACAATATCAATTATCAGGTAAATGAGCAAAACTAAAAGAATCCCAGAGACTTGCACTTTATGGAAATCCAAATTTAATCTGTACATCAAGATCAACTCCTGGAAGTGAAATAGAGAAAATTAAATCGGGTTATTGCAGTTAGTAAATAACTCGACGGTTTTAAGAGAATCCCTATGCCAAAAGCGATGCACCCCACAAACAGAACACCTCCACAAAAATACTTCTAAGGATGTGCAGTTGTCCTAAATTTCACCTAGCTATATAGAAGTCAAAACTTTGCATGTATGCCTTTGCCATACCATGCAGAAGTATTATCATACACAAATTACCCTTCATACTTGCCGTCTAATTCCACAAGAATCAAGAATCAGACCGGAAGATGCAGCCAGATGAGAATCCAACATCAAGAATTGAACGACGAGCTGAAACTCCACCGTTTTTGTTCACAGAAGTCAATTTTTCAGCTGTAAAGACGACTATGTACACTACTGACTCTGAATTATATGTTCAAAGTGTAAGCTACAGCAACTACGCTCTTTTCGCGTCTTACACAGGAAGATTGTCCAGTGGTGGATATCCATCAAAGCCAAACTCGGTTTCAATTTGTCCGGTACTTTCTTGCTGTTGGAAATTCATAAAATGCCAAATTAGCAAATAAATGTCATCACTAAATTAAGATTCTGAAGCAAACTTCAGTAAGACATAAGAAACCCGGACTAACCTGCTTCAGAAGGGCACTCATGAGATCTTCCTGTCCAAATTGCTCTGGAAAAAAGTTACTTTGATAGCTGGTATCAGGAAGTTGTTCAGCTTTAACAGTAAGCAAATTTCCACCAGAAAATAAGTTAAGTTGCGGTCCACCTATAGGATTAACATTTCCACTTTCTTCCCTGCTAGAGAAAACTTTGCTAACAGGAGAAGTCCCGTTTTGTCCATTCTTCTTCATTGAAGAAATACCTTGGTGAACTACCATGGACGGTGAGACATCTAGAGTTCCTGGTATACTTGAATGATCAGCGACACCAAAGGTTGATCCGACATTTGGTAAACCCCAATCCTGTGATTTTTGCTGATGTAGTTCTTCAAAAATATCATAACCAGGAGGGAATCCTCTAGATCCTTTAATATCAGAGGTAACCTCTTCCTGAAGCAATCTTTTAGATGTCAGAGTTGACATCCCTGAATTACTCACAAGAGGAAAACTGCTGTTTTGTAAATCTGTAGTTTGATTCAGCGAGAAATCTACCATTGAAGATGCTTGAGAGACTGGATTGTATACCGGTCCTCGTACGTTGTCAACAATGCTATTTCGTGATAAGACTGCCGCAGCTATCCCATTTGACGACAAAGGTTGTGACATGGGCAATGGAGGCCTTGAAACTTGACCATTATTGGTTTCATTTAGCATTTGAGTCCTAGACGGTTGTTGTTGTTGAGACATATGCATTAGCAGAGCGTTATTTTGTTGCATTCTGGCGTTCCCTTGCATATTCATAGCAACAAAGGACTGCGAGGACTGGTGCAAATCTGCTAGCTGCTTCGGTTCCATGGTTGTTGGGATCCCATGAAGCAAGTTAATTTGCTTATTGCTATTATTTAATTGTTGCTGACCCTCAGAAAATCTCAACTTGGGATTTTCAAAGCTGAAAAGGTTTCTTTGATCTACTAGAGGCACAGATATGGCAGACTTTGTTGCAGACCTACCCAGTGCAGCCGCCTGGAGGGTAGCAAGACTTTGTGCAGGTAGTTGACCAGTGGCAGCTAAAGCTTGAAGCTCAAGCCCATTGAAAGAAGTAATTGTCCCATATGTTGCTTCTGGGTGTCCCATGAACGAGTTATTCAGTCCACTCTGATGCTGTGATACACCGCTCAACCTCCTTAGGTAAAGTCGATATTTCTGCGGTACATGATTACCACCAACAAGTGTTTTACTAAGAAAGCAAAGAAATGTTATCAACTACATGTTGCAAAACAACATGAAGTTTTCCACTAATCAACTAAATTCTGGATGACACCATATATTCTTGAAAAGCGAAGAAGTAAAGTTGTTCAGTACCTGAAGGTGGCTAGCAACATTTTCTCTGGTTAGCCCCGGAACATTCATCAGCTCAAGAATTTTCTTCGGAACAGCCTCTGAAATCATAGCCAGAATTAACAATGAAGAATAGACGAGGAAGTATCTACAATATAGGCAAACTTTTTTTTTTCTTGATTCAGCAGAACCCATTTCTATGGTAACAGACACTGCAATACAGTTGGACTAGGCAATTTGGATGAAGAAAAGTTGCAAATGTTAAACTAAACCTCACACAAAAATTTAGAGAAAAATCAAATAATAAGGACACCGAGAGAAGTTAAATGAACATTATTCTTGTGATATACCAATTACCAATATCACTAAGAAGTCAAACAGCTTTTAATCATACCCAGGAATTAAAGAACCTTGGACATTTTATTTTGTCAGCAATGGTTAAGAGGAAATAGAAACTGCAATAAAACTAGGTTCAAATCCTAGTAGAGAAAAAAAATACTAGGTGATTCTTCCCATCTGCATAAGCCTTGCCTTGCTGGGCATAGTAACACAGTACTTGTGCTAGTGGGAGGTAACATGTACATAGTGGAATAGTCGAGATGCGCACAAGCTGACCCTGACACCACCATTATTTAAACATGATAATAGATGCATTTGGGTAAAGATAGGTTACAAATTTTGGACCAAACCACACACGAAAACTTACAGGAATATAGACCAATAAGGACAGCGGACACTGGAGCAAAGTGAAATGGATGTTATTATTGTAATACCGATTACCAATGTCTTCATGCATCACTCATAATCAGATGGTCACCAAGAATCAGGTACTCTTCCATTTGTTATGACAGTGGGGAGGGAAGCATGGGTGTCAAACACAAATTATGTCCCCTTTGTTTAGCACTAATATGCGATGACAAAGTAACAAACTTTTGAATAAGCAAAGGTAATTTGACTAATTCATGTAGCTCAGAGTTTCCACTTTGCTCCCAAAATCCCAATTTTCTTGAGCCACTTCCCAATTTTGCCTGTCCAAGGTTTTACTTGATCCCTATCTTTACAAATAAGTTTTCCCTTTAAGTCATTAACTACTTGAATAATCAGTTGACCTTTGATCTAAAATGTAATTCAAGTACTAACTTCAACATATGTGTGCTTTAGTGTGATTGAGTAATCTGGTGTACGCTATTTGCGGATGACATAATACTGATTGACGAGACATGCAGCGGAGTGAACGCTAGGTTGTAGTTCTAGAGACGAAACCTGGAGTCTAAAGGGTTCATGTTGAACAGGACCAAAACAGAATATTTGAAGTGTAAGTCCTGTGAAGGAATGCATGAGTTAAACGTGGAAGTGAGACTTGAGACACAAGTCATCCACAAGAGAGAGGGTGTTTCAAGTATCTCAAGTCTTTAATCCAAGGGAATGAGGAGATTGTTGATGATATCACACATCGTATTGGTACGATATGGATGAAATGGAGGCTCGTCTCCAGAGTCTTGTGTGATAAAAAGGTATCACCAAAACTTAAAGATAAGTTCTACATAGTAGTGATTAGACTGACTTTGTTGTATATGTCGGAGTGTTGGCCACTCAAGAACTCTCATGTTAAGTAGATGCAAATGACAGAGATGACTATGTTGAGATGAATGTATGAGCATACGAGGAGAGATAAAATTAGGACTGAGAATCCAGGCCAAGGTGGGAGTGGCTTTTGTGGTGAACAAACTGAGGGAAGCGAGGTTGAGATGGTTTGGATATGTGAAGACGAGATGCGCAGATGCCCCAGTGATGAGGTGGAGAGGTTGGATGTAGTGGGTACGAAGAGAGGAAGAGGTATACCGAAGAAGTATTGGGAAGAGGTGAATTAGACAAGCTTTCCCAGGATATGACCTTAGATAGGAAGGTGAAAGGTAGCGGATTAGGGTAGTAGGTGATTGTAGTTGGGAGCATTGTGTTTGCTGTAGTATTAGCTTTATTCGTGTATTTTCTGACTTCTGATATCTGTTGTTTATTGTGTTCAGCTATTTCGCTGTTGTTATGTTCCTTGCCTGTTATGTTTTACTTGCCTTATTAGTTGTCATATTTTCTTAACTGTCATATTCTTCTTTAATAATTACTTTGATTGTTGCACTTGAGCCGAGGGTCTTTCAGAAACAACCTCTACCTCCATGACGTAGGGGTAAGGTCTACACACACCCTATCCTCCCCAAGCCCTTGCGGGATTACACTATGTATGTTGTTGTTGTTGTTGTTGTTGTTGTTGAATAATCTGTTCACAATTTCCCTTCTTGGTCTCTGCAAGGGATTAAGAGGAGGAACTAAAAGGGCATGAAGGAAAGATAGCATGTTAACAATGTAGTGGTGTCAACTTAACCTCCCACCCTCCTGGAGAGGTTAACTTCATGTATTCATTTTTCTGGAAGTTACCAAAAGAATAAATCAATAACCGAAAAGAGAAGGTTAATTTCATGTAAATATTGTAAAATTCCCAGCACAAGAATAAGGAGAAGATAATACATCTGTCAGTTTCCCTTGAAGCTAGGCAAAGCCCAGGTTCGGCACTTTGGTGGCTTAGGCAGTGTATTAGTTAGACAACAAGGCACTAAGGCATATACCTCATCAGTGATCAGCCATTGGCTCGTCTTTAAAAGGGTTGCACTAGACAACAAATATAGATGATAAAGTGCTATTAACTGTTAAAAACAATAAATATCTTTTCCGTTTTTGGTAATTAGCAGTAGGAAATCAGAAATTTAGTATAAAAGAACTGGTCTAAAAACTTAAAAACTTGAAACGAATTGTATGTATAATATATTTTTCTTTCAATTCTTTTGTCCAAATAATTGTTATTTTCATTTATATTTATTTTTTTGGCATTGTCTGTCTAATTTTTTACTTTGTTTTTACTTCAAGAAACAGTAGTTCTTTTGTATGGTTTTCGCCTTTGACATCTGTGTTAGTCTGTAGATCTTATGAATAGACTTGAATGGAACCAGGGATTCCGTGATGGAGCTAGTTGTGTTGATGAAGAATCACATCAATGGAATGATGTCTCTGACTCAAAAACATCCTTTTCCCCCTCCCCAAGGCGCAAAAAAATAAAATAGAAAAAAAATAAAAGGGATAGAGGTTAGCTCATCTGGGAAGAACTCTTTCTTTCGGGTCTAAAGATCATAAATAGGCATATACTCCCCTGGACCTGAAATGCCCCATGTTCCAAGCAATATGGAACCACAACCACCTCAAAATATTAAGGTAAAGAAATAGCCAAGAGAAGTAAATGGTCCATACTGTCAATTCCAAGTTGGTTGACAGCTTGTACAAACTGTTGATGAAGCTCCACTGACCAAACCACACGGGGCTTCTTTAATGTGGATGTATCATCCCTTTCGTCAGTTTCATCTTCCTCCTCCTTTCTTCTCTTTGAACTTTTCCAGTTCCCTTCATTAGCTGAGGATGAGTAATCAACATCTTCTGGTGGTTTCTGCTGTCGATCTCCATCTTCCACACTTGTTGATTGCTCAAAATCTTTGTCCTTCCACTCGTGCTTCTTTTTACGAATCACATGCTGCCAAATGTTCTTCAATGCCTCAATGCGCACCGGTTTGATCAGATAATCACATGCACCATGAGTAACACCTTTCATAACGACATCCTTACTGTCATCCGCAGACATCACTAGCCAATGACAAATTTGAAATCAGATACCATCAATTAGTACGACATGAGCAGTTCCAAAACTTGAAAAAAATACAGTTTTTACTAAATGAAACGGGATACTCACTTATAACAGGCAGGTCCATTTCCAGACCAACATGCTCAAGAAGTTTGAAACCATCCATGTCTGGCATGTGGACATCACTAATAACAATGTCAAAACCATTTCTGTTTTCCCGGAGCATTGATAATGCAATCTCCGCACGATTAGACTTGGTGACTGGAAGAATGACAAAATTGAAATGAATTATGAGGGGAAACAATGAATAGTCAATAACAACAACAAGAAGCCCTCAAAAGCCTAAAAAAATCTATTTTAAGAACAAGCTCACTAATGAAAGACTTCACTTGACCCTAATAGTTAATTGGGGAAGTTTAGGGTTCATGATAAACATGTAAGTAGGAGATCCAACAACAAAACTTCTTTCATCATGAATTTCCCAACCTATCATTTCCAAATCATGTGAAAATCAAATCTTATATTACTCATATTCTTTATCGGTTTAACCTATCCTTTAAATTCTCAATCCAACAGATTTTTGAACTCCAAAGAAACCAACAAAATTAAGTTCAAAAACTACATCCACTATCGTCTCCACAAGCTCAAATTCACCATAGAAAACGAAAAACAAGAACAAAGACTTGTACTTTAATAAACTAAGTAACGCCAAGAGAAGATCAATAGGAGATCCAAAAAGAGACCTTCTTTCATCATGAATTCCCAATCTACCATTTCCAAATCTCATGAAAATCAAATCCTGTACATTAATAATACTCTATTGGTTTATCCTATCATTCAAATCCAAAGAAACCAACTAAATTAAGAAAAACAAAAAAACACATCCACTACCTTCTCCACAAGTTCAAATTCAACATAGAAAAAGAAAGACAAGAACAAAGACTTGAACTTTAATAAACTAAGGAGCACCAAGAGAAGGTCAATAGGAGATCCAAAAAGAAATCTTGTTTCATCATGAATTCCCAACTTATCATTTTCAAATCTCATGAAATTCAAATCTTATACATTAATCACACTCTCTATTGGTTTATACTATCCTTCAAATCCAAAGAAACCAACTAAGTTAAGTAGCAAAATACATCCACTATCCTCTCCACAAAGCTCAAATTCAACATAATAAAAGAAAAACAAGAACAAAGACTTGAACTTTAATAATCTAAGGAGCACCAAGAGAAGGTCAATAGGAGATCCAACAAGAAATCTTCTTTCATCATGAATTCCCAACTTATCATTTTCAAATCTCATGAAATCAAATCTTATACATTAATCACACTCTCTATTGGTTTATACTATCCTTCAAGTCGAAAAGAAACCAACTAGATTAAGTAGCAAAACACATTAACTATCTTCTCCGCAGGCTCAAATTCAACATAATAAAAGAAAAACAAGAACAAAGACTTGAACTTTAATAAACTGAGCACCAAGAGAAGGTCAATAGGAGATCCAAAAAGAAATTCTTCTTTCATCATGAATTCCCAACTTATCATTTTCAAATCTCATGAAATCAAATCTTATACATTAATCACACTCTCTATTGGTTTATACTATCCTTCAAATCGAAAGAAACCAACTAGATTAAGTAGCAAAACACATTAACTATCTTCTCCATGAGCTCAAATTCAACATAATAAAAGAAAAACAAGAACAAAGACTTGAACTTTAATAAACTAAGGAGCACCAAGAGAAGGTCAATAGGAGATCAAAAAGAAAGGTCAATAGGAGATCCAAAAAGAAATTCTTCTTTCATCATGAATTCCCAACTTATCATTTTCAAATCTCATGAAATCAAATCTTATACATTAATCACACCCTCTATTGGTTTATACGATCCTTCAAATCCAAAGAAACCAACTAAATTAAGTAACAAAATATATCCACTATCCTCTCCGCAAGCTCAAATTCAACATAATAAAAGAAAAACAAGAACAAAGACTTGAACTTTAATAAACTGAGCACCAAGAGAAGGTCAATAGGAGATCCAAAAAGAAATCTTCTTTCATCATGAATTCCCAACTTATCAATTCCAAATCTCATGAAAATCAAATCTTATACATTAATCACACTCTCTATTGGTTTATACTATCCTTCAAATCCAAAGAAACCAACTAAATTAAGATTTTTTCAAAAAAAAACACATCCACTATTTTCTCCACAAGCTCAGATTCAACATAAAAAGCAAAAAAGAACAACAAAGACTTGAACTTTACTAACTAATGAGCACCATGAAAAGGTCAACTCTTGACAAAAACAGAACTTTAAGTACTATTATTGATTTGCATACACATACAGTTTATAACATCAAAGATGAAATTTAGTACCTTCATAGTGACAGTTCCTAAGCATTTTTTCCAAGATCCTGAGACAAGTAGGATCATCATCAACAACAAGTACCCTTAAACCTGCCGGAAACTGGTCGGAGACTCTATCACTACTACTGGATTTCCAAGAAACACTAGAGCTAGCACCAGACATGTGTTTCACCACTGACCCAACACCAAGATTCATACTTTCTTCAAATTTTTCAACAAAATTTACATGGAAATATGTATGAAAAATGGAAAAGAGGAAAATACCCACAAACAGGAACAAAAGTATCTTAAAAGTTAGTAGTACATATCTCAATTGGTACATCCATAAGGAATCATATCAGTACACCCTATTGAAAGAAAATTGCAAGAGAGAGAGACAGGAAGAATTTTTTAAATTTTTTTTTAAAAAATAATTTAAAGAAAGAATTTTTCTTGGGTCTTTTAAGAGGAAGAGAAGAACAAAAAGAAAGAGGGGATGAAAATTACAATTTATATATATTTTTGTGAATGCTGGAAGAGATGAAGAACATGGGTGTTTGTGCTTGGAGTTGTCAAACTTTTTTTTTGGTTTATCTTGTTTATGTTGTTAAAAAATAAAAACAATAATTACTAATACCAATTTTATTATTTTTATTTTTAAAATATTTTTCTAACATTTTTATATTAATAGAAGTGTTGTGGGGCCTCTCCATTGAGCGTGGATCCAGCTCATATATGAGCTTAACTAACCCCACATAGCTAAAATTATTTTGTTTTTTTAATTATTACTTTTTTAATATAATAATATTTTATGTTCTTTGTGGATTTACGTAGTAGACCATTATCTAAAAATTTATCTAGCTGTAATTTGCGTCTATTAAACTATTACTACTGCGTTACGGTCTGAGATATCTCGTGAAATTAATAAAAAATGCGTAAATTAAGTAGGACGCTGCAGTTATAAACAAAAAAAAGACTATTATCATATTATTTACTCGTCGTTCTTTTATTTGTTCTCTAACTATTTTAAAAATATAGAGGCAGATCTAACCTTTGATAGTTGACATAAATCTAGTAGTTTTTACTCAAATTTTATATTTGGCATTAGAAAATTTATTAAATATTAAAAATATTTATTTATTAATTCAATATTACCTATGATACATTCATTTATTTTACTTGTCACGTTTCACTTCTCGAGAGTCCTCTTTGTATGGATTTTGACTAACATTTTAAGATGCATTTTTTTCATCATTCAAAAATTCATAGCATCAAATTAAAACAAAAAAAAAACCATAAAATTAAAAATTCTAAATTTTAAAATATTAAAGTAATCAACATTTAGCTCTAAAAATTAGTCGGATTAACTTTAAAGTAAAGTAAAATATTATAAGTAAAAATAAATAAGGAGAGTACTAATTTGAGATCGTTGAGTAAACTCATAACTTTAAATTCTAAATCAGCCTGAATTCGGCCAATAATTTTTTATATTTTTATTTGCAAAAAGAAAAAATTGTGTCGAGAATTGAATACATATTTTAATTAATAGTGAAAAAATGTATACTATATTATTTTCAATATTTCATTATTTATACCACAACCTTGCAACATTTAAATGTTAATTGTTATGTCATCTCCTCCTCAAACTTCTTTATTATTTTAATTAAATACTTAAATTTATAAAATTACATGAAAAAAATAAAAAATTGTTTAATAAATGATTATGAAAGATTTAAATTGATGTCATTTTGGATATTTTAATTTATTAAGATAAAGGATAATTAAGAAAATTAATTAAATTGTGGTCTACAATAAAATAATTTATTAGCTTAATTTTTTGAGTTAATTAGCTGTCTGATTTGACAAATCCATTTTGATTGTTCATCTTATTCTAATAGCAAAATTACAGCTAATTAGTACCACACAAGCAATTGTTAATTTACTTATGAATTAATTTAGCAATATACTATATGTATTTCTTCCTCATTAATTATCGATTTGATACTACAATGGATCACAAAGTTGTATTTTTATTGGCCCGATAAAGTTGTTGTCATGTGATTAGGAGGTCAACAGATTCAAGTTGCGGAAATAATCACTTGCAGAAGTATAAGGTACAATTGCGGACAATAAATTCTTATGATTTGACTCTTCTCGAATCTTGCACGTAGCGAAAGTTTAATGCATCGAGTTACCTTTTATAAATTTATACTCATACAAATTTAACTTCTATTACCATAGTCATTGTAATTATTCGAGTTGACCCAAGTAATTATTTCCTTTTTCTTTTTTTTTCTTCTTATTTGTGTTAGTGAGACGGAGTAAATAACTAAAATGATTTCTTACATTTGAAATAGATTTAAAATGATCACTTAAATATAATTTTTTTAAGTTTTTTGATCTTTTAAATTTGATAAAAACAAGCATTTTATTTACGCCAAATATTTAATAAAATTTGATTGATAAATAGCTTTTATAAAAATTATGGGAATTTTTTTTAACCAAAACACCAGAAAAGTGCAAATTTAAAGAAATCAAAATTACTCGACTATATTTTAGAAAATCCCTCCAATCTCTCTTCTCTTCTCGTCTCATCCCGTCCTATCTCATTTCCCTGAATAGCGACATGTGGAACGGAACAAGACCACTTCTCATCCCTAATCACCAACCCCCCCCCCTCCATCCCATCTCGGTCCTCTTAATTCCGTCCCGTATCGTCCCATTTTATCCCATCGGAAAACCTTATATTTAAGAGATCGATTTGAACCTAATAAAAAATATTAGCTAGGGATAATTTTGTCATTTTCCTCCACTTTTTTTAATACCAAAATTTACGTACAAACAGCATCAAACAGAAGACCAACAGTATATTCTCAAACAACCTTTTCTCTATTCCAATGAGTAAAGTAAATTTAATTAAAAAATAAAATAATTATAGAAAAAAAAAACTAATTCCTAATAAAATACCCAGAAAAGCCTGTTTCACCATAGACTTCCACGTCATCATTTTTCAGTTAAAACCATAATGAGGTAAAAATTAAAAAAAGATAAAGTTATCTTGGTTTTCCCAGCAAAGAATGTTTTTTTCACTTTAAATTTTTAATTTATTATTATATTATTTCATCTCATCTTTTAATAAAATTCACTTTAACAAATAAAATTAATTAATTAATTAATTAGTGAAGTCCTAAAGGAGTCTGAGGAGGGTTTAACTTTTTATGAAGGCTTAGATGCTTTTAAGAAGGTTGACCATGCTTTCACGCCCAAAATATTATATGTTCTTAATTTTTTTATTTAATTGTTTGAGTTTCGAAATTTATTGATTCGATTAATTTAAATTCGCACTGTATATATTTATAATGAAATTAAATTGCTTTTTATCAAAAAGTTTTTATTCTTGAGATTTATATTCAAAACTCTGGTTAAGAACAGAAAGGTCTCAATCATCTCATTACACCTGTTGATAGTGATATGTTGTTTATCATATTTGCATCAAAAAGGTCTACTAAAGATGATATTGAGTGTGTGAATAAAATTTTATATTCTGTGGTTAAAAATATTGAAAGTTGTATATATAAATAAGGCGTATGTTTTTTCCGAGAGAATTGTGTAGGCATGGCCCAAAGCAGAGTGATGGTATGATGCTTGATCGACGTACTATCTTCACACACAAGAAGAAGCTAGCTTTGAGCTTCAATAGCCATAAATGTTGGTCATGAGAATGACCGGCGGTGAATTTCAAAAATTGGTCCACGGATCACGGTGACAATCCATGTGAAACTTAGTGGGAGATAATTGGATATGTGAACTAACAACTTGTGAGGATGATTATTAGATATTGTTTCATAACGCATTATATTATTATATTATACTTTATCTTATTGATGAATATAATGTCTGAATAGATTGCATCGTTTCTAACTGTTACGTAAGACAACACATCAGCAATTTGAAAAATAAACTTATCATATTATAAAGAAATTAAAAGTAGGATATGAGGTAAGGTTTTATATAATATAAAATAAGATTATTATTTAAATAAGTAAAGCAAGATGAGAACAAAATAAGATAACAATGCGACCACATTAAATCGTTGATCGCATAAAATGAAAATTTTCATCACTATATAAAAATGATTTTAACAACACGATATAATAAAATTTTAAATAACAATAAAACCAAACATTATATTCAAAATAAAATACGATACAGGACAATATGTAACAACCATCCAAACAAGCTATAAGCCTCACATCAATCAATTACAGGATCAAAAAGCTAAATATTTTAAGGTATAGATATATTCTTAATAAAGTAAATTTTTTTTTTTGGAGTGAGCGGTGAAAACACACTTTCAGTGTCATATTTTTTGAGTTTCATATCTGAATATTAAGTGCTCACTTTTCCTACCTGAATTATAATCAACTATTTATCAAAACACACCTCAACTATCAGTTGTTCTCTTTTCCTACCTGAACGACAGTGATATTTGAGGTAGAAAAAGGAAACAACTAATAGTTAAGGTGTGTTTCGATAAACAATATTTAGTGACAATTTAGATAGAAAACTTGCACACCTGATAATTCAAATATGATAACTAAAAAAAATAAAATACTTTAGATATATTTTTCATCCTTCCCTTTATTTTTTTGATGTTCAAAAAAATCCGTAACAAAATTTACTCAAATAAAATAATATCATATTATGTTACGAATATCTTTTGACTACATTCTCTCTAATAAGTTTAAAAGAGTCAAACAAAATACACTCATTGATCAAAATATGTCAACATCCACAACACCAAAACTACACCAAAAGCTTTTGGATAGTGGAGAGACTGCATATGCGTGCGTTTGTCAGCTATCACAACACAAATGCTACCAGCAAAATGTGCTCAAGAATCGGGTTCTTCATATACTAAATAAAAAATAAATTAGGGAAATATAAAAATATAAAAAAATTTATCGTGAAATTTTTTTTATTCAAGAGAGTAAAAAAAAATTACGATCTATTCTTATAGAATTTGCCTAAAAACCTCTCTAAACTTGAGCTTTTTTTAGACCGTAGCAATCCCTTAAGACCACAACTCCGTACTTTTAATCACGTATTATAAAGC
>JACEIK010000308.1:435727-448021 GCA_018107945.1 Datura stramonium | reverse complement strand
ATAACAGTGTATAATCAATATATATTGATGGAAAAAAGTAAATAGTGAATTATTATCTGCGATAAATAGTCCCAATTAAATATTCCATGAATCCTGGTCTAATTTAATTTAACCAAAATTCCAGAGCAATATTAATTAACTAGCTAGAATAAATGTTAAGAATAATCATGTGGAGGTGGTGACAATAATTAATTATTATTAAGAAGAAAAGAGCAAAAGATTTATTGTATGTTGCTGTGGATTAGATTCCTTATTAGCTTCATATAGGTTAATTAATGTTCCATTAATCTAAACTAAAAATAAATTAATTCATCATTAGAGGCATTAAGCATTTGATTAACTAAGTAAGTTCCTACTAAAGGTATATGTGATCTTTCTAATCCCCCTTTTAATGTAATTTATACAAAAGGAACAGAGAAAAGTAATTAAGTAATTAGGTGACTAGAAATTAATGGATTAATATATGACACGACATTTTTTGACCCTCCGTGAATTTTACACTATTTTTACGGTAAACATTTTTTCACACTTAATCTTTAACAGTTTAAATTTATCTTATTTCTAATAGATTTTTACTCGTGAAAATTAAAAAAAAGTACAAAATATTTATTCAGTTTAGAATTGAAAATTTTAATTTTATTTACAAAAGAAAGAAAGGATAAAAATATTTTTTCTTATCTAACTTTTAGTTAATTATTTTTAAACTCCTTTTAATTATTTAACATTATTATTATTATTATTTAAAAGAAAATCAATAAATTTTCGACACGTGGCAAAATTCCTTCTTATCTCTTTGTAACAAACTCTTTTACGCCTCCGCCATATTTTTCTTCCTCTCCGAGATTGCTCACACACACACATCTCACTCACTATTTCTTTTCTTTTCTTTTTCTCACAAAATACTCACCCTCACACTACACTCACAAGGTCACAGGTACACACAGACCTGCACACCATTTCTTTTTCTTACTTCTTTGGCACCCCAAGACTCTACTAACCTACACACACAATTCGGAGGGGAAGGGAGCAATATACACACTACATACACCGAAAAAAGACATATAGACAGAGAGCTGAGAGTTGGGGGAGGGAGATTTGATTTATATATTTTCCAATTCTTCGACGCTTCTTTTCCTTCGCCAAACCGCCATCGTCTCGTCTTTTGACAATTCACCCTAGAAATCAATAACTATGAAAACACAAAATTCATCTTAAGCTTTGAATATAATGTTTGTCTCTGTTTCAAATCTCCTTCTGTCTATTGGATAGCTTTGAGGTTTTGGTTGTTTTTGGATTTGGGGTCTCTTCTTCGTCTTTTTAGTGACAGGTATCTATACGAGGTGCTATTTCTGGTTGAGGTCTGTTCGAAACTCCGTCCGTGGAAGCTGTCCAGTTCAGAAACTACAACATCCATTGGAAGCAGATGATTAATCATATGTTTCCTGAAGAAATCAAAGAATTTCTTGAGAATTCTACAATATCTGTCCGTTCTTTTTTCAGAGGGTCAGAACTTCATCTGAGTTCGAATTCCTACCGCATTAATTCAATCACATAGTTTGTTGGACAAATGAACAAGAAATGCTTACCAGCTCCTTCTTTCCCGATTTCTTCTTTAGATACGATAGGCATTAAAGGAAAGGTCAGCTCTTGGATGAATAAATTGCAGAGTGAATTAAAGAATTTAGGCTCAGAGATGGAATTGAAAATGCATTTGATTTTGGGGTCGGTAGGCAAACCTTTAGGCCGATTTGATTGCTTGCATGCTTTTTCATTTATTATTATTATTATTGAATATTATGTAAGCATGAAATATTGATGTTAGCCTCTTAAGCTAAAACCGTGTACGGTCTAAATTGTTTTAGGGTTTAATTAATTAATGAGATAAGGAGTGAGATATATAAGATTTGAATCTAATTTAATTTTTGTTGACGGAAGAAGAGTTGAGTTTTTAAATCTAAAGAATAGTTAGTTATCTAATTAATTTAATTGATAATTGACGATGAGATCGAAAAGCGCTGCTACCGATAAATCGTTTTAATAAAATTTATCTACTATTTATAGTCGAATTAATGGAAGGATAGACTCTTAGATATGTTAGACACTTGTTTAGACACAGAATTTCACCCGTTCATTTTTTAAAGTACTTAATAATTTATTTTTATTATGATTTATTATGATTATATATAATATATCTAATAAAAACAAAACCATTTTAACAAGATTTCTCAACAATAACTATCTAAAGATAATCCCATAAAATGAGTTTAACAAGATTTCCTCGCACGTCAAATTAAATTATATCACCAATTTTTTAAATAAACTAAACTAAGCGTATTTAAAATGAAACTAGCAAATAAACGAATCATTGTATAAATATATTACATGAATTTATATTTTTAAGGAGCTAATTTTACTCATAATTTTTATTGTTCGGAACATTGTTTTTATAAATTAATTTCATGATACATTGAATATAAATTTAATCAAATTTTAATAAAAATATTAAATATTAAATGAGAAATTAAAATCATTTTCGATCTTCTGGTTATTCCTACTGCTATATGAATATTATTATCATTCAAAACATCAACAACAGATCTGCGTAACTTCAGAACTATTTGAATGGTTGTTACATGTTATTCATAACGTATCGAATCAATCGCATTATATCTTACTATATTATTTCAATAAATATAAATTTAATGTATCAGACATTTCATCACATAATATCACACATCACAACAATTCTCAAAGAATAAACTTGCAACAAAAGCAGCAGACGTATAGACCTATTATTAAAATAAATTAAAAAAATATTAAAATGATAAATAAAAAATAAATAGCTCATGATAACACTAAATCATCAAGTTATATAAAATAACATATTTCATCAGCTATCTAACGATAAATTTAATGATACATACAATAATAATATAATTTAATAATAATTAAAATAAATATTATATTTAAACTAATAACATAATATAAATAAGTTTATTCCTTTATCATCTAAAACTGTTTCTAACCTTTCTCTTTTATTCGAGTTTGAGACGTAATATATAAACGTGCTTATCTTTAATCCTCTTTTTTATCGAAGTTTGAGTTTGAGACAGATAATATAAACGTGCTCATAGTTATTATTATTGGGGCGCGCAAAACAAGAAAATCTTATCATAGAGTGATTATTATTATAGTCTGTTATCTACTGTTCGTCTCTCTCTTCAGTTCTTCCTGTTTTAGTCTCTGATTTTTCAGACTTTGAATTGACATGGCGAATCGGACTTCGGATCTTGCCGGACGGGTCGACCCGACTCAGAGTTTCGACATAGAAGCGCTTCTTCGCTATGCATCTGCTAATGTTGATGGCTTCCCTCCGAATTTCTCTAATTTCACTCTTTCTCAGGTCTGAAATCGAATTTTTTTGTGCTTTTGTTTTGAAACAAAAAACTGGAAATTGTTGTAATGTATGTTTATAGAAAAGTTCTTTTGCTAGCAATTAACGACTAAGTTTTGTGTTTGATTTTTTTTTTTTTTTTTTTTGTGGGTGTGAATATGCTTAGTGTTTGATTGCTCATATATATGCTGAAAATAGAAAAAGGGAAAAGGGGAAAAAGATTGTTTTTTTTTCTTTTTTGGGAATTATGGTAAATAAAGCAAGAAAAGTCTTGAGCTTTACTGAATTTGGTAGGTTACCCACCATGGTGTAATATACTTTATTTAGGCGTTTGATAGATTAGAATATGCTGGCCAAGGAGGATAAGAGGCAAACAAAAGATAGATTTATCCTTATTGATAGGGGGTGTCAAGGGGGCGGATTAAGCTTAGAGGCAGATGCAGCGTGATGGTATCAGGTTTGGGTTGAATCCGCACTATCGATGTGGAGTATAAATTTATGTGTAAAAGTTCATAATATTTGCAATAATAGGTATGAACCATAACTTTTAAAATATAATGGGTTCAGCTCTAAGAATCTTATAGGTTGAACCCATAAAGATTAAATCCTGGTCCGCCTCTAGGTGAGCTAAATTTGAGCGGGTCAAAATAGGTTGAGTTAGTGCAAAGGTTACTTAGGCTGAAAAGGGTTAGACAAAATGGGCTAACAAGGGGATATACTCGACTCGCCCAATTCTTACCAAGATTTAATTTTATATTCATTTTCTTATAGTTGGTTTATTACCTAATAAATCTTTTTTTAAAAAAAATTATGCCTTTATATAACTTGTCAAATAAACAAAAAGTTATTTTAAAAAATATTTTGACAAGATTTCTCATGGATCAATTTTGGGTACATGTTAGTCAATCTAGCCGAACCTTTAGATGGGCTGAATTGAGAGGCTCAAAATAGGTTGAGTTGGTAAATGGACAGGTAAACGACCCACTAACCCAGCCAAACTGGGCGGATGGAGGGGTCATGTTTTCATTGACTATTTGCATCCCATACTTATAGGTAATACATTGTTGCAAGCCAGTCACAATATTAACATACTAGGGAATGACTGGTATTACACTGAAATATGGTGTTCTCCTCACTTGGTCTAGAGATACAATCATGTAAATTAAATTTGATTAGTTTTCATTAAAAAATTTCATTAGTTCTAACTTTTAATGCATTACTGGTGACAATTAATTCATTTTTTTTAATAACTGTGGTATCTAGGTCAACTTACACGCACCTCGACTATTTGATCGGGTACCTATTACCTCCCACCAGCACAAAAACTAGGTTTTAGGCAGGTGGGAAGAAATCACCAAAATTTTTGTTTCTGTTGGGATTTGTATTATGATCTTCCAGGTTTTCAACCACTTCATTGATGAGTAGACCGCTCTTTTAGGTGCCTGGTAACAATCGATTCCATTTGGTTCATTCCTGAGAGAATCTCCAATAGTGGTTCTTGCTATTGCATTGTTGATAGTGAGAGATTGTCTGGTAATCTTTCGAGCAGGTGTAAGGCATAATGCCTCCAAGTGGAGGTTGCTATTGCCTGTAGAAACTTTTCAAGACTTAAACTTTAATCAGAGCATAAATATACGCGGAGGCAGTTGCACAACTAATTTGAGAGTTCTCACTTTTTTTCAATTGCCGTATGTTTGAGCTGGATTAGCTAGTTTGCACTAGAAAAAATCTGAACAATTGTTGCAATATGTTATGAACGTTGAACTAGGTAGGACTACTCATTGTTGCTCTCCTTGGGTGCTGACTTTAGTAAAATTTTCACTACAATTTCAAACATACTTATTTTCCGGTTATGCACTTCTTCCATTTCTAACACAGTTTTAGTTGCAAAGTTCTTCATATTAAAAATGTTGTCTCCCTTGTGAATCAGTTCGGGCATGGCCAATCAAATCCTACTTTTCTCATTGAGGTTCGTTCAGGAACCTTTGCAAAGAGATATGTGTTGAGAAAGAAACCGCCTGGAAAATTGCTGCCATCTGCTCATGCTATTGAGAGAGAGTATGAGGTTGTAAATTCTGTTTCTCTGATGGATTTATTTATATTTACATTCAGTCATATAGTTTGTTTTCCTTGGAGGTGGGCGTGGATTGGACCTGCACATCATTATGATACTTTTTGTATTACATGGTGTTGTTGCAGAATACAGCTCCGCAGAGGACTTCATTTATTTTATTCTGATAGTTAGTATTTGGTTGTGTTTATCTTTGACATTTTGATTTTTGATATTTCAGGTTCTACATGCACTAGGTACTCATACTCGGGTTCCAGTCCCCAGAGTATTTTGTTTGTGTACAGATTCAAGTGTAATTGGGACTCCGTTTTACATTATGGAGTATTTGGAAGGACGTATATTTATAGACCCAATACTACCTGTATGAACGCTGTCTTCAACCTTATACTCCAAGATTAGTTAAATTGTGAATTCAATAAATAATATGTATTCTATAGGTTGCTTCAATTTGGTGCAGTTATTCACCAGATAAAACATGCTCTCTATCTATTCTAGGATGTAGCGCCTAAGAGAAGGAGGGATATATGGCGTGCGGTTTCTCAAGCCTTGGCCTCTCTTCACTCTGCCAATGTTGATGCAATCGGTTTAGGTAACTACGGGAAGCGGAAAGACTACTGTAAGAGACAGGTGCTCAAACTTATATTTTTTTGAAAAAAATAGATTGGATGTAATTTTTCGCTGCATTGGTCTATTAGTCTTGAAACTTGAAATTTGTCATACTAGACAATTAATACAATGTTCCTTCCTTTTACTCGAAAACAAGAAACAAATGAAAGTTACAGCATTCGTACCCTGCATCATTCAATTACTCTTTCTGAGCGATATGATTTATGCTCCTTTGTCCTTGAGGATAGTATTCAGCGTCACACTTATGAGTTCTTCTGTTGTGTGATAAATTCTCCGACTGACTTCAGGTGGAGAGGTGGGCCAAACAATATCTTCTATCTACTGGTGAGGGGAAGTCCAGGAGAAACCCTAAAATGTTAGAGCTGGTTGATTGGTTGCGACAGCATATTCCCCTTGAAGATTCCTTTGGGGGAACAGCTGGTTTAGTACATGGTGACTTTCGGATTGACAATGTTGTGTTTCATCCCACTGAGGTGCAGTGTTTGATAAATCTTTTCATTCTTTCTTATTAATAGTCCTTCCCAATATGCGTCACCGCACACACACACACACAAAAGATGGTGCACCTGATTCTGTAGTTGATCTTGTAGGACAGAGTCATAGGAATTCTTGATTGGGAGCTGTCGACTTTGGGTAATCAGATGTGTGATGTTGCCCACAGCTGTTTGGTACTGCCACTCTTTTTCAACTGTAATTCTTTTCTTATAATATTTTGTATAGCTACATGAACCACCATTAATCTTAACTATCTAGCTAGGACTTTCAGTTTCACAGGACTATCTATGGAGCTATATAAGAAATTTTTTAAATCTCGTCCTCTTTTTCTGTCAGAACTACTATGAGAATATTTCATTAGAAGATGTAGAAGAGAATGATGGCTTTGAGCACGGCCGTTTCCCTGAAGGAATACCTTCTCTTCCAGAATATCTTGCAGATTACTGCTCAGCAGCTGTAAGGCACACTTTTCTTTGTCTTTTTTAGATGGTTATGCGTGGGCAGGGGGTTTCTTCTATGGTGATTTCCAACTGACTAGTACAATGAATTTCATCAGTCAGCAATTTGTTCTTGTTGTTTTGCACTGAGGAAAATGTTGGATAATATGGAGAGCATAGATTGTGATATGTTCCGGGAATGCCTACCTGTGGTATCTTTCCCAATAATCAATAATCAAAGATGTATGGAGCACAATTGTCATCTTAAACTTCATGGTCTTTTTTGTTAGTCTCTTGAAAAGATCAGTGTGAACATTATTCTTTCTGGGCCCGGAAATTCTGCATCTGTTCATTTCTTGGAAAGATCAATGCATAGAACGTTAATTTACTGTAAGTCAGGATTCTAACGGTCTCTCGTTGGGTTTAATATTGGCAATCAGGGAAGACCTTGGCCGGTTGATCAATGGAAGTTCTATGCTGCCTTTTCTTTGTTTCGTGCGGCTTCAATATATGCTGGTGTACACTGCAGATGGATCATGGTATCGCCTTTTTGACCTGCAATGTGGATGATATTGCTGGCTTTTGGTCCATGAACTTTGTTAAGAAGGATTAATAACCAAGATATGACTTTTATGTTCACTTTGTACTTGTAGGGTAATGCTTCTGGAGGTGAACGTGCCAGGTTTGCCGGGGAAAAAGCTGATTCCCTCATCAAGACTGCATGGTTATTTATTCAAAGAAAATATGTTCTCCCCCTTCACCCACCATCTGGTACATATTGCTTTTGTACGACTGTATTCTGGTTAAGCTTAGAAAATCCTTCCCTCCAATTTTTTTTTTCCTCTTGCTGACCGTTTAGTTATTCCTGAATCTTGTGTATACGTGTGTGTGTATACCGAGAAATCCTCAATGATGGTGGCGAAAAATCTTTTATACTGTTCTCAAATCACAACCTTGTCTTCTCATTATTCATGACTTGAATGTCATCTGACTTTCATAGATTCCTTTAACTGGACTTTTGCACCCACTATCCTTTGAAACATTATGTAATATTCACAGGTTGACACATATTTATCATTTTATCTTGTGTTAAATCTTCTCTTTTCGAGGAATTTGCAAATGGTTACTGAAAAACCAACATTGGACTTGCTTGCATGTTGAACAACTAAGGTTGCAAAAACTCCCTTTTTCTGATGAAATGATGCAGGAAATAATCTGATAGAGTACCATTCTAATTTCATCTTCTCATAACTGAGATCATAAATTAAGCACTAGCATTGGCCTTTTCCCCTTAAATCAGAACTTTCCTGCTTATGTAAGTGCTTGCTTTCATTGAGATTTTATTTCATGAGATACATAGTCTCCTGATACATGATAATAGCAACAATCCTGGAATGAACTGGTTTTATTTAGCTGTATCATTACTAGCAAATTCACAGCCTGGAATTTGTTGTGCTTTTCTCTAGCAGAGACAACTAGCAAGGATCATCTCAGGCTTTTTGGAAGTGAAAGCCAAAATCAAGTAACGCCTGCGAGTGGGAAATTTGTACCTAGTGAGAAGGTTCAAGATCTGAGAGACAAATTGATAAAGTTCATGGAGGATCACATATATCCAAGGGAAAGTGACTTTTACAAGCTTGCACAGTCTACTATGCGCTGGACAATTCACCCAGATGAAGAGAAGTTAAAGGAGCTGGCAAAAAGAGAAGGCCTTTGGAACCTGTGGATACCGGTGCGTTTGCAATGCTTTTTTTGGGCATAACAGGTACTCCAGAAGATTTAATTTTCTAAAATATCTATTCTGATATTGTTTACACAAACATGCAGTTTGATAGTGCTGCACGGGCAAGAAAACTGATCTTTGGCAGTGGAAATGATGCTCTAGTTGAAAACAAATTCAATCGCTTTTTAGGTGCTGGCCTTTCAAACCTTGAGTATGGATATCTTTGTGAAATTATGGGTCGTTCTGTTTGTGCGCCACAGATTTTCAACTGTGGGGCGCCTGATACAGGAAATATGGAGGTAAAAAAAACTGTATTTTTGCGTTAACAGATAATGAGTGCCAACTATTACCGTGGCCTTCATTGAACTAAACATTGGAGATTTCTACTGCAACTATTGGTTAAACAACTTAAGGATGATGAATTTTTGTCCAATAAGTAGATGATGATTTGTTGTCACTTGCACAATTTGTAGAGGATAATGTCACCAGTGAAAAACTAAACCAGATTCATCATTAATAAAAGACTATTGGCTTGTTTTTTGTCCTGTTCAGTTCACAATTGGTTATCTTCTAACTTTTTGGGTCGCCTTTGCCCTTTCAGGTATTACTCCGGTACGGGAATGAGGAACAGATGAAGGAATGGCTTGTTCCCTTGCTTGAGGGGAAGATACGGTCTGGCTTTGCAATGACAGAGCCACAAGTTGCTTCCTCAGATGCCACCAATATAGAATGTTCCATCAAAAGGTAGGGCTGATTTGTACCTATGAGGTATTAAAAAGAAAATTTACCCCTTTTTGTTTACTCTTCTTGGTAACTTTGTTGTCTTACTATGGTGTTATAAGTTGGGCATAAGATGCTTCAGCTCCTCCATAAAGACCAGTGTATCAGGAGAGCAAAACCATAACTTAATTCATGTATCATCAATTGCATTTTCTACATTCCTCTCCCCCTCCTCCTTTCTTGGGAGGTTTGGGGGACCTGGGGGGTGCAGGGTCTGATTTACCTTGACTGAAGGGGTGTCACGTGATACCGCTTCGTCAGAAAATTTTATTAGATACATACACTCACACACTTTTACACACGAAATGACTGTAGAGAACAAAAAACGACACCGGTTTACAGCAACCTGGAATGTCTTAGTGTTTAGGCGCCTCCTTTGTTCGTTCGAGGTTGAGTGTTTGATCCTCATGTAGCGTAGTATTTTTAAATTTTTGTGCCTTTTTTGTCAATATATAAGATAGTAGTCAGCGGGTATTCTTTCATATGATAAAAATTAACTAATTCCATGAAATCTAACTATTAACGTCTTCTTGAATGAAAAACCATTCTCATATGATATCGAAAAAATAATTTCAGCAAACTTAAAATTCTAGTAATTTTTAAAGTACTCATCCTCTGTAAATTGCAATTTATGCACATGTTGGTGTTTCCTAAAATGATGTTAGTTTGTTCTCTTTTTAAATTGTGACACCACTTATGAAAAGTTCTGCGAACCCCATTGGTGGGGGTGGGTGAACGGGGTGCGAAATGGGAAAACAATGGGGAGAAAAGGCAGAATAAGAGATTTGCAAATGATAACAAGAACTTGTTAATGGTTTTTCCTTTTTCTTTTAATCCTTGCCTCATAATCAGTTTCCTTTTATTAAGATGCTCCTTGAATTGTGTTACTCTCTCTAATATTACTCGGTTCTAATATTCTTTTCCTCCTTGTCTGGAGAGGTAGTACTCCCTCAACTTCTTGTTTACATGGTTTGATGGGCATTTCTAAATGAGGAGCTAGTAGTGTATGCCTTATTATTTTAGTGGTGAAGGAAATTATTTATTTATCCATCAAATCATAATCCTAATATTTTTTAGAGTGAAGGGTCAAAACACACCTAAATTATCCAGATTTTTTGAGTTTCCTATTCGAACTATCAGGTGTTTACTTTTCCTACCCGAGCTATCACCAAATGTTTATCAACACACACCTCAACTATTAATTGCCCACTTTTTCTACCTGAAATGTTCATATAGAAAAAATGAGCAATTGATAATTGAGGTGTGTTTCGATAAACATTTGGTTATAGTTTAGATAATGAACTCACGCACCTAATAGTTCAGGTATAAAACTCAAAAAACCTTAATACTTTAAGTGTGATTCTCACCCTAAACTCTATTTTTTACAAGTCCCCACATATTTTTTGTTCAAATATAGCGAAACTGGATTTCTCAAAACTTGTGTGGGAACTCTTAGAGGTCATTTGATAGCTGGTTTGGAGGTGAGTTATGCAGGTATTAAATCCCGCATAAGGTAATACCACGTTTGATAGCTGGTTGGGAGGTAAGTTATTCATATATAAAACTAATATAGTGTTTGGTTTGCAATATAGAAACCCGCATAACTAATACATGTAAAAGTTATGAGCGAATCTATGTATTGTTTTATGCAGGATAGAAGGTGGAATAACTTATACATGAATAACTCAATCCTGCATAATTAATTCTTGTGTAAAATAATATATAGATTTCCTCATAACTAATTCAAGTATTTTTAATACGTGCATAACTCTAACCAGCTATCAAACGACCCCTTAAAGCATTGTCATGTGTAGTGTGTTGAAATATTACTACTTACCAAATAAAGGAAGTTTGTAGTGCACATTGAGATCTGAGTATTATCTTGCAATCTTGATAATAAGTCTATTATAGAGGAATCTTTTGACAAAAGAACCTTTTATGAATCTCGAGGGATTAGATTCAGCCGGATTATTCTGTGCTTTCACATACACCTGAGCTTTTATAGGGGATTTTGATCATTTTACACTCAAATGCCGGAGTTGTTGAGTTTAATAGACTTAATTTTGAGGAAAAATGCACTTTATTATAGGCATGGGGACTCTTATATCATCAATGGGAAAAAATGGTGGACGAGTGGAGCCATGGACCCGAGGTGCAAACTTCTCATTGTGATGGTTAGTTCTCGTTTTCCAAATGAGAAATGATCGACTTCTGTATTATAATTCATTCTTTAATGAGCTAGTTTGAATCAATGACAGGGGAAAACCGACTTAACTGCACCGAAGCATAAACAACAATCCATGATCTTGGTAGACATCAATACTCCAGGTATTACAATAAAGAGGCCGCTGACAGTATTTGGCTTTGACGATGCACCTCATGGACATGCGGAAATATTTTTTGAGAATGTACGTGTCCCAGCGAACAATATTCTACTCGGTGAGGGGCGTGGTTTTGAGATTGCCCAGGTAAAAGGTTTTGCTTTTGAGGAATTATATGTTTAAAATTTGATTTTCTCTTTCAAGTCTTATCGTGTTAAAAAATTGTAGTATCACTGATGAACAAATCACTTTCTTCTTTTCTTGATAAGGTTAGGAAAAAAAAGAAGAGTCGGGGAGGAGAGAAAAAAGAAAAATAGAGAAGAAGCTCGCTATCTCCTCGACTAGGAGTTAACTAGGACATTTCGGTAAGGGGACAACATTTGTAATGACAAAAACCATAATACGTCCTGAGGAATTCCTACCATCAGACTTCCCTGTACTCATAG
>JACEIK010000308.1:396075-425717 GCA_018107945.1 Datura stramonium | reverse complement strand
ATGTTCGGCAGCTTATAATCTCATAAGCTGATTTTACCACCTCTGCGCTACCCTTAATTATGCACCTCCATCCCATCTTAATTCGACGTAATATCTCTTTAGATAAAATTATATATAAATTTTTTGGAGTGATATTTTGATTTACTTAACAAATATTTCTTTTGAAAAAAAGTAAAAATTAATCACTTCTTTCTCATTAAAGAATCTTTAGAAAAACATTTTCTTACCTGTCAAATTAAGGCTGCGTATCGATCGATTCGATTCGATTTTGAAAGTTATCAATTTTACTTATCAGTTATTAGTTTGTCAATATGCTAAACTGTTAAAGAATCGTTAAGATATAAGTTAATCGGTTATTGATCGTTACTGGTTCAGTTATCGGGTTAACCTGTAAGATCTCACATGAAAAATCTCATAAGTCATAAATATGTTTAGTTAGAAAAAAGTGGGTGAAAAGAGAAAAAACATATAAAACTAGCTCAACTAAAATAATCAACTTTAATTCAAATTAAAATATCATCCTCTTCACTTTTTCATCGACACCCATTTCATCTTCTTATTTGGATACTTCATATATTAAGGACTAAAATTATAATTTAATAAATTATTATCAGGTTATCGATTAACCCGTTAAAAAAAATAGTCAAACCGATAATCAAACCGATAACCCAATAACTTGGGATAGTAAACCGATAATCAAACCGTTAAACCAATAATCCAACAACTTAATTATCAATTTGGTTATTGATTTAACCATTAATTTACACACCCCTGTATCAAACAAACCCCTAAATATGTGAGGAAATGGGATTTTTTTTTACGATTTAAATAAAAGAAATAATCTTTTTAGATATTTTGGTGTAAAAAATTAAAAAATTTTATTAAAAAATCATACTTTTTTAAAAAAAATTAAAAAATTAAGAAAATTATTTTTCTCATGTATATGCATCATTTTTTAATTTAAAACGTGAAGTATCATTAATGCTCAATTGTGTACGCCAAACACCATGTGAAGCTCCAGGACGTAACAGTTTTCGGACTTTTTCTAATCTAGAAGATGCTAAAGGATAGGGACTAAAATATGCATCAATTTTAAAATGCGAAATATATCGATAACTTTTTAAATTTGTTAGTGAATTTATTTAGATACTCAAAATTACGATATATTTCAAATTTAGCACTCAAAACAAATTTTTGTGTGTTTTTTACGTATTCATTATGTATATAAATTAACTACGTAAAAATATGTCACCTCCTTTTATTATACACATTGACGTCAATCAGAACAAACCTGACTTATTAAGGTTTATATGTATAGTTAAAGAAGTTAACATATTTTAAATGATTAATTTATTCGAACACTTAAAATATTAAGTATAGAACAAATCTTAATTTAACAAATTTAAGAAGCTGATGATGTATTTAAACATGAAACTCAGGTGGGTACATTTTGGTGAAGTCTCACACCCTAGCCGACGCCGCATTCCTATTTTGGTTCATATGAGCCACGGCCAGCTAGTTGACCTGGACGGTCATGGCCTGTGTTAGCATCTGAAATGCAGCCCTGAACTCGGAACGAGTAACCTGCTCCGGTAAAGGATCAGCCAGAGCCAGCCCAATAATGCTCCATCGGGTATACCAAACATAAAGGACAGTTTTTGGACTTTTGCTCTTGAACTTAAACATGATGATAGTGAAATTGACAATGACATCCACAACTGAATCACGGGCAGATAATTGCAACAACTATTCAAAATAATAGACCACATTTGTTCACCACACAATACTAATAAAAACCCAAAATTTTTATCACTCTGAGAAAGACTCAAGAAAATACAGACTTGAAAAAAAAAAGAACACAAAATGGAGAAGATAGAGCACAAGATGGTAGGTGTATATGGCATAAATATGCATATAGCAGAATTAGGCCAAGGCCCAACAGTCCTCTTCCTTCATGGCTTCCCTGAGCTCTGGTATTGTTTTATTGTGTTTTGAATTTTGTGAATCCTAATTATGTTATATTTTCTAGTTGGGTTTCGGGAACCGGTTTTCCTTGTAGGTTTGAGAAAAGGATTGTCAAGTTTTTTAGGAACTACTTGAGATTTATATAACGTGATTGTAGTTGGAGATTCTTGGTACTGTATAATTTTTTCATTCATTATATGTTTTACCTGTTGTTACTTGTTTAACCCTTAGTGTATTGCTGTATGTATTTTTGGTGTGGGTACTAATTGTTTTGCTATTATATGTTGTCTCCTATGTTGCTATTATGTTGTTTGGTCTGTCTTTCTTAAAGCCGAGATTTACCAAAAATAGCCTCTCTACCTCTGGTAGTGATAAGGTCTGCATACATTCTACCCTTCTCAGACCTCACTTGGTGGGAAGGGTTGTTGTTGTTGTTGCTGTTGTTGCTGCTGCTGCTTTGATCATATGTGATTATGTGCTAGATAACACACGATCTTCCGCTGCAAGTTTGGGAAATCATTTCTTGTGAGATTAGGAACTACCCAAGATTTGTATATTGAGATAGTAATTTAGGAGGATTAATTTCTCTCGTTCATAGTGGAAATCGATCTCTCTCTGATTTTGCCTCGAGGACTAGGCTTGGCTCAACTTCGTAATTCATTCGGTTATTTTTTCTTCTCTATTTGCTTTGGTTCTATGATGGTTAAACCCACGATCTTCCCCAACAGGTACTCATGGCGCCACCAAATCGTCTACTTAGCTGAACACGGGTATCATGCTGTGGCACCTGACTTAAGAGGTTATGGAGATACTACAGGTGCACCCATTAACGACCCTTCAAAGTTCAGTGTCCTTCACCTTGTGGGTGATATTGTAGCACTGCTTGAAGCCATAGCTCCAAATGAGGATAAGGTGTTTGTTGTTGGGCATGACTGGGGTGCCTATATTGCTTGGCATTTATGCCTTTTTAGGCCAGATAAAGTTAAGGCTTTGGTGAATTTGAGTGTTCATTATTTTCCAAGGAATCCACAGATGAATCTTGTTGAAGGGCTAAAGACTTTATATGGGGAAGATCATTATGTCTGGAGATTTCAGGTTCTCTCTATTCTTGTCTGGGAACCTATTCAATATGACTTCATTACAAAATTAATGTTTAATATAAGGGCTTAGGTTTCTTGAGATTAAAATTTTGATTGGTAAATTTCAGCAGCAGAAAGTTCACTGTGATTTTTATCTTGCAGGTAGCGGGCGAAATTGAAGCTGAATTTGCTCCATTTGGTGCCAAATCTGTTCTTAAGAAATTCTTGACATATCGCGATCCTGCACCATTTTGTTTTCCTAAAGGCAAAGGACTTGAGGCTGTACCTGATGCTCCAATTGCCCTTTCATCTTGGCTGTCTGAGGAAGAGTTGGATTACTATGCCAGCAAGTTTGAGCAGACTGGCTTCACCGGGGGAGTTAACTATTACCGAGCTTTTCCCTTGTAAGCATTCCTTGCTTGCCTTCTGTCATCTCATAAATTTGATTCCATTTGTTCGACGCGTTAGCTGTATGCTTAAATTAAAAAAAAAGAACAAGAAAAAAGAAAGACCTTTAGAGAGCTGTAGAGAACTTCTACCTTTAGAGAGTTCTGAATTTGCCTTAGAAGACAAATTGTATAGTATTAGAGTGAAATAAACCTGGATAAAGTAGAACCAATATAAATATAGTTATATAGCTGATCCGAACTAGTTTGAAATTGAGGTACATGTTACTTCACACCAACACTTGTATCGGGTAGAGGAAATCACCTAAAGTTTTTTTTGTCGCCGCTGAAATTTGAACGAATTTCATGGTTCTCCACCCACTTCATTGAACAGTTATATTGCTCTCACTCTCCAAAAATGTAGCCACCCCTGTGTCAGGTACTCTAAAATGCACTAATATTGGGAGGATTCGACACATATCCGTCAAACATTTTTTAAGAGTCAGAGCAATATATAGTAGTTGATCAATAGGTCACACCCTTGCTGCTTCATGAGACTGTCCTTTTAGTTTTATAGATTGTTTTGATCAATTTTTTTCATACATGGAAGCTTAGTAGTTCTTAAACCTTTTATCAATCACTTGGATTCTAATTCCTCTTTAGTTGGCATTTGTGGTATACATATGTTAAACTGGAGTTGGCACAATTTACATCTTAAAGTTCTCTTCTGTCTTATGAAATAATGCAGAAACTGGGAACTCACAGCACCATGGACAGGGGCTCAAGTTAAAGTTCCAACCAAGTTTATCGTCGGGGAATTCGACTTGGTCTATCATATACCAGGTGCTAAAGAGTACATACACAATGGTGGATTTAAGAAAGATGTACCATTGTTGGAGGAAGTTGTGGTTTTGGAAGGTGCAGCTCACTTTGTCAACCAAGAAAGGCCAGATGAGATTAGCAAACACATCTATGACTTCATTCAAAAGTTCTAAACTTTCTCTTTTTCCTTTGCATTTTCTGGAGAAATAAGACTTCATTAATGTTGTTTCCTGTTACTTATGAAGAAAGGAGTAGTAATATAAACTTGAGGAGAGAAGCCAGAATAAATTAATAGCTTTTGCAGCATTTTGTGCAAGCAGTGACGATCTGTCGTCATAATTTGGCTTGTAAGTAAGTTTGAATTTGGAACGTTGTGACATTGAGGCAAAGTTTTTCATCACAAATTCCGTTTATGATCCTATTAAATGATGGATTCGCGATGAAATATCAAAAAATTATGTAAGCTACGGATATTTAACTTCATAATTTGGCTTGAAAGTAAGTTTGGATTTGGAACATTTTGTACAAATTCCCAAACACAAGTAGCGAGTATTTAATTTTGTACATTGTGTTGTGAGCACCGGTCTTAAAAATAAATCTTATAAAGCGTGAATTTAAACTTAATCGAGCCTCAATGCGAATATCGGGACACCTGTAAAAAAAACACTGTCTTGCAGCAACCATAATGTGGTCTGCTTTAACCAATTGTTAGCATAACAACAAATGAATCAAACAAATTATCATAAATGTTGAAAGTGGACTAGTGTCAATGTCAATAATAAATTGCTAAAGTATGCACTCCAATCTTGAAAATCAACTCCATATTTATGGGCATATGTCTCCTTTGCCTAATTATCTGATACTAGAAATATTATTAGCTTGATTAATTTAAATTCGTACGGTATAAGATTTATTAATGAAAAAAAAATACATTTTACTAATAATTTTTCTATTTGAAGGATTCAAATTGAAGACCTTTAGTTAAAAATAAAGAGGGAGAAATGAGAATCTATCCCATCACATACTTTGGTAATACGGGCGGTGCCATAACAAAAGTTATGAATTTGGCAGAATTCAGTAGCTTTGACTCAGATGGCTTTTATTTCAAATCATGTATTTATATTAAGAATTCACTTAATATATATATAAGTAAATATAAGTAATTTTTATCCTGAACTCAAAAAAATAAATATAGTTATAATTCAGAACTCATAAACTTAAAATTCTACTTTATCTTCATGTGAAACGGAATAAAAATAAGATATTCACCGTAATACAAATGGAATAAAAGGGATAGCATTGATATCTTTGGAGATTCATACACCCACTACTGTTGGACAATTATTATCGATATGACATTTTTTTTCTTGGTATGAATTAGCAGAGGCGGGTTCAGAAATTTAATTTTAAAATTTTAGGGCAAACCTGAATAAGGCAATTCCTTTTCACCATTGAATCCACAGCCTCATTTGTTTTATGGGTTCAAAGGTTAATATATATTTGTATGTCAGCTATTTTACATAGTATATCATTGGTTCGATGCCAAAAGTTATGAATTCAATTAAACCCGTTCCTATAATGCTAATCCGCCCCCGTGAATCAACAACTCTCCCATGCCTGTCATGGGAAATAGCAGAAAATCTGACAGTAGCTTCAATAAAACGAGTTACAAATAAGTTACACAGATGTTCTAGTCTTGATTTTGGTGGATAGAGTTACGTGATACTTGTCGCTGGTGAAAGATGGTAGATATTCACAAAATTAGTCGAGGTGCATGCAAGTTGACACGAAAACTATGATTATATCAACAAAAGGAAAAATTCTAGAGGAGAAGAAAAAATTGCTAATCTGGAAGATATGCTAAAGGGAAGGGACTAAATAAGCGTCATTTCTAAAAGGATGAATACATTGATAACCCTTAAATTTGTCAGTAAATTTATTTAGACACTCTAACTACGACATGTTTCAAATTTAGCACCTAAACAAGTGGTCCTATTAGAACAACTCAAATTCTGAAAGAGTTTTAGTGTGTGTTCACGCATCATTACATATATAAGTTAACTACATAAAATCCAAAATTTTCATTTCATCCGGAAAAAGCCATCTTTTTCTCAACAATGTCTTTGTCATTTGATCCAATAGCGTTTGGTTAGATAGGAACAAATTTGATAAATACTGATAATATTTATGAGAAACTATTCATTTTGACTCTATTATGGAAATCCTACCCCCAGCGATATGAACTTTATGCAAAGTTCCACTTCTTCCTTCCCCTGCGACAGATATCAGCGGTTCGAGTCCTCTTATCTCCAACTCGTGAACTTAGCCGATACAAAGCTTTATGACAACACCCAATTTTTCCTTCTATAGCGACTTTCGGACCATTCCATTCATTGTCTTCTTCTCAACCTCTCCTCGGTCACTGAACTGGGTTACTGAATTCCACCTTCTCGGAATCCCATTTCATTGCAAATTGCAAAGATACGTCTCTTACCACTTCCCTCTATCGCTTGAGCCAACCTCCCTGTTGCTAATGGAACCCCTCGGTAGGCCTTTTCTTCGCTTCGGTAGTGAATCACCTACTAAAGAGGCAAGCCTGCACGCCTTATTTGAGACTACTAAGGCAGGCGGTGGACTCTTTCATTAGGTAAGGAAGAAGGGGCCTTGACCAAGAAACCACTGGTTTTGCTTGGTGGGCCAGGAATGCCCGACAACTCAATTTATCCGAGGGAGAATTGAATAAGGAATTGACTTCTCTAAATCTAAAAAGGAGAAAAAACAATTTCATCTGTATCTGGCACTGCACTTGGGTTATAGGTGTGGTTCTGGCTGTATTAACCGCATCTTTTGGCGTAACTGGTTATTCCTTACCTCGGGACCAAATTGGAAAATGGTGTCACATTTTTTTATTATACACATCGGCCTCAATCAGAACATGCTTGAATTTTACGACTTATTGAGGCTAATATGTATAGTGAAAGGAGGTGAAATATTTTAAGCGGCTAAATTATCTGTTAATAACACTTAAGAATATGCATAGAAGCTTTTTCAATATTTGAGTCGAAAATCTTAATTCAAATGTCTAAATAAAATTTATTGACATGTTTAAGAGGTTCTTGATATATTCAACCTTTTTAAAACTTGGAGTATTTGGACAGTCTGTCTTGTACTCTTTATCAATGATAACAATCACAGTGAAATTGACAAATGAGTTCAATCACAACCACAAGAATCATCACCAGATATTTTCTACAGCTACTAGGAATAATATAGCCATATTTGCCCACACCAAGGCTAATAAAAACCCCAAGTTTATCACTCAGTGAAAGACTCAAGAAAACAGAGTTACAAAAATAAAAATAAAAAATGGAGAAGATAGAGCACAAGATGGTAGCTGTAAATGGCATAAATATGCATATAGCAGAATTAGGCCAAGGCCCAACAATTCTCTTCATACATGGCTTCCCTGAGCTCTGGTACTGTTTGCTTGTATTTTGAATTTTGTGAATGATAACCATGTTAGATTTTCTAGTAGGTTTGAAAAACCTTTGGGTGCAAAGGAGTATGCGCAGATACACTTATTATCTGCGCAGATACAGTCAGACAAAGATATTGTATACGCACGAATACAATGTATTTCACTATTATTATGCAGTGGTTTTTGAAATCAAAATGCTGCTACATTTCTTAGTTGACTAAAATCTCGCTATTTTTCTTTTTGCAAATCTGGCTATTTACGAAATTTCCCTCTGTTTTCGTATTGTACATTTTTTTTTATTCATAGTGGAAAACTCTCTTAGCTTTTGCCCCACGGACTAGGCTTAGCCGAACTTTGTAATTCTTGTGTCATTTTCTCTTCTCTGATTTTGCTCCGAGGACTATGCTTGGCCGAACTTCATAATCCTTGTGTTTTTTTTGTCTTCCCTAAGCTCTGGTACTATTGCTTGTGTTTTGATTTTGTGAATCCTAATAATGTTAGATTTTCTAGTAGGCTTGAGGAACCTATTTTTCTTGTAGGTTTGAGAAAATTGTGTGCAGGTTTGGGAAACCATTCCTTATATGATTAGGAACTACTTGAAATTTGTATAACAGAGATTATAATTAGGAATTCTTGTACTGCACAATCTACTCATTCATAGTGAAAATTGTCTCTGTGTTTTGCCCCTAGGACTAAACTTGGCCGAACCTCGTTAAATAGCATGTTGTTTTTCTATATTTATTTTGTGTGTGCGCTGGTTAACCCACGTTCCTTTGCAACAAGTTTTGAAAACCTTTTTTTTGCAGGATTAGGAACTACTTTTGAGATTTGTATAACCAAATTGTTATTGGGGATTTCTCGTACTGTACAATTTTTCTCATTCAGTAGAAAAAAATTTCCCTGTTTTTCCCTGAGAACTAGGCTTAACCGAACCTCATTAAATCCTTGTGTTATGTTTTCTTCTCTATTTGCTTTGATTGTGTGATTGTGTGCTAATTCACTCACGATCTTCAGCAATAAGTTTGGGAATCCATTTCTTCTAGGATTAGGAACTGTTCAGAATAGTGTAACGACATTGTAATTGGGGATTATTTGCCATGTGCAATTTTATTCATTCATAGTGGAAAATTCTCTGTGTCTTTGCCTCAAGGACTAGACTTGGCCGAACCTAAATTCTTGTGCTTTTTTTCTTTTCTATATACTTTGATCGTATGATTGTGTGATAGTTAACCCACAATCATCCCCAACAGGTACTCATGGCGCCACCAAATCGTCTACTTAGCCGAACGCGGCTATCGTGCTGTGGCGCCTGACTTAAGGGGTTATGGAGATACCACAGGTGCACCCATTAACGACCCTTCAAAGTTCAGTATCTTTCACCTTGTGGGTGATCTTGTAGCACTGCTTGAAGCCATAGCTCCGAATGAAGATAAGGTGTTTGTTGTTGCGCATGATTGGGGTGCCTTAATTGCTTGGCAATTATGCCTTTTTAGGCCAGATAAAGTTAAAGCACTGGTGAATTTGAGTGTCCATTTCCCCCCAAGAAACCCACAGATGAATCCTGCTGAGGGGCTAAAGGCTTTATATGGGGAAGATTATTATGTCTGGAGATTTCAGGTTCTCTCTGTTTTTGTCTTTGTATCTGTTTCATTTGTGTTTGATATAGGGATTTTACATGTTTTCTGAGGTATATTTAATACTTGTTGCGGAAAGTTCACAATTTTTACTATGAACTACAAATCAGGCTAAAAAAGAAAAAGAATGAATTGAAAAAATTAATCAGTTGTGAAATAAAGGACAGCACAGTGCATTAGACTCTCATGCATACGGGATTCGGGCTGTGTCAGAGGCAGGATTTTTACCTAAGGGTTCATCATCTACCATACGTATATAAAGAAAAAACTGACCTTGTATATACAATGTGATTTTCCGGCAAATGGAATCCGGATGAATCCCTTCCGCTCCTGGCCATTAGGGAATGGCCAGACCATATTGAGTATATTGTAGACAGTCTTACCTTGCAAACATATTACAAAAGGTTGTTTCCATAGCTTGGACTCGTGGCCAGGACACACCGCATAATTGATGCAACAATGCTCTCCTCCTCCTCTGTGAAGAAAGTAATTTTAAATTTGACATAAACCTTGTTCTACATTACACAAAGTGTTCCCCAGTAGCTAGTACAGGATATGGTAAAATGAGCTTATACTAAACAAGACCTTTTCATTACATTTCCTCGCCTCAACCTGTGATGTACAAGTAACCAACGAAAACAGCTTTGCTATTTTGCAGGACTCACTCTTGATTTATAAATTTGATATGCAAATATCCAGGAAAGTGCAAGATTTATTGTATAGTAATTATTAGGCTACCATGCTTTTATATGTCTTTTTAAACCACAAAATGGCAACATACAAATTATGTTTGTTATATCAAGTCTTCTTGAATTGAGTCAGCCAAAGATTACAATCCCAGTAGGCAGAGCCTATTTGAAGCAGATAATGTACAAACTTGAGAGTTTTCTTGAGATTAAATTTAATTGGTAACTTCAGCAGCAGAAAGTTCACTATAATCTTAACCTGCAGGAACCAGGAGATATTGAAGCTGAATTTGCTCCAATTGGTGCCAAGTCTGTTCTTAAGAAATTTTTGACATACCGCGATCCTGCACCGCTTTATTTTCCTAAAGGCAAAGGCCTTGACGCTGTCCCTGATGCTCCGATTGCCCTTTCATCTTGGCTGTCTGAGGAAGAGTTGGATTACTATGCCAGCAAGTTTGAGCAGACTGGTTTCACTGGTGCAGTTAACTATTACCGAGCTTTTCCCATGTAAGTGTTCCTCGCTCGCCTTCTGTGATCTCATAAAATTGATCATGTATGTTCGATGCATTAGTTGCATGCTTCTATAATCAGAGACAGATTCAGAAATTTCAAGTTTATAGGTTCTAGATCACAACCCTTTTTAATTATTGGGTTCTGGATATGATTATTTATACATAATAAGTGAAATATTTAACACAAATACATGGTCCAGACCGGTACTATGGGGTTCTGCTGAACCTGTAACTCAAGTGTAGATTTCACCTAATGTTTATAGTTCACATTTGTTTTAACCATTTGGGATTAAGGTTTTAGCTGTTGGATTTACAGTTTCATTAGGTTTGGTCTTTTGTCATGAGAGATTTTGTTCCGGTTAGAGACTTGTATGTTTATATAGAAATAAGTATGAGATTTAGAAAGCTTCTACCTTTATATTTACCTTCAAAACAAATTACTTGGTACTTATTAGAATGAAACAGACCTGAGTAGAAAAGAATAGATACAGTAGATTCATATTAGCCGACACCAACTAGTTTTGAATCGCGGTATAATTAATTGATCCATACAAATTTTCATATATGGAAGATAGTAGAGCCTGTTTGGCCAAGCTTCTGGAAAGCCAAAAGTATCTCTTTTAATAACAGAAAGTGTTCATTTCATAGATTTGAGGTGTTTGGCCAAAATTTTTGGAAAAAAATAAATGCTTCCTAGAAATAGCAAAAATTGTTTTTCATAAGTTGAATAAGTAGTTTTTCTGCATAAGCACTTCCGAAACCTTGGCCAAGTACAAGCTGTTGTCTAATATTGATAGTAGTACTTTCCAGTTGATTAGCTAAATACAAACAGCTATTCCCAAAAATATTTTCGATAGAACACTTCTCACCGAAAAAAATACTTCACAGAAAAAGAACTTCCCGAAATAAGCAAATCTCGGAAGTTTGGCCAAATAGACTATTAAAAAACCCTTAATTTGCCTTAAAAGACAAACCTGTCAACCTGACTGGAGTGGAATCAATAAGGCGGAGCCGAACAGTTGAACCTAACTAATTTGTAATCGACGCATAGTTAATTGATCGATATAAATTATCATGTTTTCTAGGAAGTCAAGAAAATTATGACGCTCATGAACACAATCCTATTAGTTGCTTTTAGACTGTCTTGATCAACTTCTTCATACATGGAAGCTAGAAGGGCTTAGTCCCTTTGTCAATTACTTGGGCTCCAAGTCCTCTGGTCAAGAAAATGACATTTTTGATGTATATTTATGGATTTGAAGTTGGAGTTGCCCAAAATTTACATACTAAAGTTCTTTGCCTTATGAAATGCAGAAACTGGGAACTCACAGCACCATGGACAGGGGCTCAAGTTAAAGTTCCGGCCAAGTTTATCGTCGGGGAATTCGACTTGGTTTATCATATACCAGGTGCTAAAGAGTATATACACAATGGTGGATTTAAGAAATATGTACCATTGTTGGAGGAAGTTGTGGTTTTGGAAGGTGCAGCTCACTTTGTCAACCAAGAAAGACCAGATGAGATTAACAAGCACATCTATGACTTCGTTCAAAAGTTCTAGACTTTCTCTTTTCATTTGCATTTTCTGGAGAAATAAGATCTCATTAATGTTGCTCTTGTTACTTATGAAGAAAGGAGTAGTAATCTAGACTTGACGAGAGAAGCCAAAAGTGGCGGTTTGACGCCATAATTTGGCTTGTAAGTTTGAATTTGGAATGTTATGATAGTAAGGCTGTACTATTCCATCACAAATTCCGTCCCTAATCCAAAATAAGGACGGATTAGTGATGGATTATCAAAAAATTATGTTAGCTAAAGACTATTTAACATCAAGATTTGGCTTGTAACTTTAAATTTGGAATGTTTTGATGTTAAGGCTTTCTATTCCATCACAAATTCGGTCACTAATTCAATTAATTGATGGGTTAGAAATGGATTATTAGAAAATCATAGTTAGCTACCGGCCGACAGATTATCGACAAATTTCGTAGCTAAATCTTGTTTTTTTTTAATTTGTAGTGTGTTATATACATACATACTATTTTCCAGAAAGAAGATTATTTAATACACACATAAGAAGAAAAACAGAATTTCCAAAGGGGTGTCTCACAGGACATCAAAGAAAGACCACCATATGCTCTTATGTGTCATACTTTTCTTCCTAGCATGAACAAAAAAGACATGCTTCTTTGTCTAGAAATAATTTAACTTTAACTTTTATCTTACTGTTAAGATAACTTATGGCCACACATGTATCTATGACTTGTTTTAGACTCTTAAATTTAAAAAATCTTTCTCTTTTTCTTTAAACTCCATGCTACCACAACATAAATGGGGACCAAAAAAGTTTACAACTTAACTTAAAATCATAAGCTAATCAACAAACTTATACAGTCAAACCTCGTTATAGCGGCAGCATTTGTCTGAACATTTAATGACTGCTATAGTGAGGTGTTGTTATGTATGTAAATTCACATTTCACGTTTAGATCTCATTTAGTTATTATAAACAAAAGTATGTAAATATCTAGTTTAATAATTTTGGGTACCAAGAACAGAGCTAGTGGATACTATTTATATATATAGTAAATGACATTAATGATGATTACCATAATTATTTTATACATAATATATTTTTTACAAAATATTATTGCACAATATTTGAGTATGACTATTATAGAGTGGTAATTTTACAAAGTATATCGCTATACTGAACTTCACTACTATTATAGGCAGAATGCTATTATAAAGAAGTAAAATATAACATAAAAAAATGAGTTCCGGAGAAAATTAGACCGTTATAGTGAAATGATGTTATAACAAAGGGTTATTATAACGAGGTTTGACTGTATCTGACAAATGATCTTTATCCTCTTGTTTAAGATGATCTGTCATTTCTTACTACTATAGTATCATTTTAATTAAGCTACCAAATTCCTTATAGGCTATAGATAGCTCTACCAACTTTCAGTTTTGGATAATGCTTATTTTTTTTTCCTTTAGTATTTACTTTCCTAATAGGTAGCTAGATTTTTTTTTTTGAGAACTTAGAATTTGTTTTCTTTTTAATATTTTGGAAAACTACATAATTTCCAAGTTTACTATTGTTATATGTTTGGAATTTGAATCTCATTAAATGAGAAGTTCAAAAACAAAACTGAGAATCAATTAATATTAAATAAAGATTCAATATTATCAGTCTATCACGATATTATACAGGAAATACAGAAGCAAACACAGCAACATGTTAATCCAATTAAATAAAAATATGCTTTTTATCACTAAATTCGTTGCAAGATTAAATTTTGGTCAAATTAAAGATAGAAACATACAATTAGACGCCGGAGATGGAGAAGGAGAACGACAAGGAGTTGGCAGCAGAGAGAGGGTTTGAAAAGAGAGGGTTTGACAAGAATTAATGCAGGAAGCAGTTAAAATTTGGGCTTTGGGTCGAGGAGGCCTCAATTACTTTTCAGAATTTGGGCTTTAGGCCTTGGATCAATCAAGGCCTGCTACAGGGTGTAGTTGGGCCGGTTCTAGACAACCGACCAACTTTTTGTTTCTTCCTCAAGCTTTCGAGTAGCTCTTTCAATTGCCGCCACTGAGATCCATCTGGACAACGGGAGGGAGCTTGCTTATAAAAAGAAGATAGGCCGGTCAAAGAAAAACAAGTTGCAACAAGCTGGTTGGTGGATTAAGTGGGTTAACCCAGTTCATGTGTTCATGATAATACACGTGTCTTTGTCTAGATTATATATTAATATTTTTAGGACAATATTTTCTACTTCATACCGAACACTAGAAAATAAGCAAGAAGCCACTTATTTTTCATGGAAAAATATTATCCTTCATACAAACACATTTTTAGTGTATGATTTGCACAATGTTCACAACATTGTCACATCCCAAAAATACCCCTAACATGACTGGCGCTTGCTAACATCACCAACCGGGCGAACCAATTTATCCAGTTCACTAGCTCATTTATATAAGCACTGAGAGCAAATACGTGAAAGTCTAAATACATTAATAAACACTCAGTTAAAAAAATAGAAATTCAATGAAATTCAACGTCTATCCATGAGATTCAACAATCACTCGAATACCAAGTGTCTAGCCCAAATCCCACAATAAGACCATGGAGCATATAATAGAGTTACATGAGTTTAACTGTCATGAATGCAAACCCCAAAGAATTATCCCTGTTTTTGCCCTGAGAACAAGCTTAACCAAACCTCATTAAATCCTTATGTTATGTTTTCTTCTCTATTTGCTTTGATTGGGTGATTGTGTGCTAGTTCACTTAAGATCCAGCAATAGGTTTGGGAAACCATTTCTTGTAGGATTAGGAACTGTTTCAGATTTTTGTAACGAAATTGTAATTGGAGATTATTCGTAATGTGCAATTTTCTTCATTCATAGTGGAAAAATCTCTCCGCCTTTGCCTTGAGGACTAGACTTGGCCGAACCTAAATTCTTATGTTATTTTTCTTTTCTATATACTTTGATTGTATAACTGTGTGATAGTTAACTCACGATCATCTCCAAAAGGTACTCATGACGCCACCAAATCATCTACTTAGCCGAACGCAGTTATCGTGCTGTGGCGCCTTACTTGAGGGGTTATGGAGATACTACAGGTGCACCCATTAACGACCCTTCAAAGTTAAGTATCTTTCACCATGTGACTGATCTTGTAGCACTGCTTGAAGCCATAGCTCCGAATGAAGATAAGGTGTTTGTTATTGCGCATGACTGGGGTGCCATAATTGCTTGGGAATTATGCCTTTTTAGGCCAGATAAGGTCAAACCCCTGGTGAATTTGAGTGTCCATTTTTCCCCAAGGAACCCACAGATGAATACTGCTGAGGGGCTAAAGGCTTTATATGGGGAAGATTATTATGTCTGGAGATTTCAAGTTCTCTCTGTTTTCGTCTCTGTATCTGTTTCATTTGTGTTTGATATAGGGATTTTACATGTTTTCTGACCTTGTATATACAATGTGATTTTCCAGCAAATGGAATCCGGATGAATCCCTTCTGCTCCTGGCCATTAGGGAATGGCCAGACCACATTGAATGTATTGTAGACAGTCTTACCTTGCAAACATATTACAAGAGGTTGTTTCCGTAGCTTGGACTACTGGCCTAGACACACCCCCATAACTGATGCAACAATGCTCTCCTCCTCCTCCGACGAGAAGAAAGTATTTTTAAATTTGACATAAACCTTGTTCTATATTACACAAAGTGTTCCCCAGTAGCTAGTACAGGACAAGGTAAGATGAGCTTATACTAAACACAACCTTTTCATTACATTTCCTTGCCTCAATCTATGGCGTATAAGTAACAAAAAAAACAGCTTTACTTTTTGGCCGGACTCACTCTTGATTTTAAAATTTGATATGCAAATTTCCAGGAAAGTGCAAGATCTATTGTATAGTTATTATTAGGCTACCCTGCTTTCATATATCCAACTTTACTATTTTGCCGGACTCACTCTTTGATCTGCAAATCTTGCTCCTGTTACTTATGAAGAAAGGAGTAGTAACCTAGACTTGACAAGAGAAGCCAGAAGTGTTGGTTTGTCGTCATAATTTGGCTTGTAAGTTGGAATTTGGAACATTATGATAGTAAAGGCTGTACTATTCCATCAACGACGGATTAGTGATGGATTATCAGAAAATTATATTAGCTACAGACTATTTAACATCCTAATTTGGCTTGTAAGTAAGTTTGAATTTGGAATGTTTTGATGTTAATGCTTTCTATTCCATCACAAACTCGGTCACTAATTCGATTAATTGACGGGTTAGCCATGGATTATTAGAAAATCATAGTTAGCTACTGGCCGACAGATTATCGACAATTTCGTAGCTAAATATTGTTTTTTACATTTGTACTGCGTTATACAGATACATATTATTTCCCAGAAAGAAGATTATTTAAAACATACATCCAAAGGGGTGTCTCACAGGACATGAAAGAAAGACTACCACATACTCTTACATGTCATGCTTTTCTTCCTAGCATGAACAAAAAAGAATTTCATCTTTGTTTACAAATAATTTAGCTTCAAATTTTTATCTTACTGTTAAAAGAACTTATAGCCTAAATCTTTCTCTTTTTCTTTAAACTCCATGCCACCACAACATAAATTGGGACCTAAAAAGTGTACAACTTAACTTAAAATCATAAGCTAATCAAAAAACATATATCAAACAAATGATCTTTATCCTCTGGTTTAAGATGATCTGTCATTTCTTACTTCTATAGTATCATTTTAATTAAGCTACCAAATTCCTTATAGGCTATAGATAGCTCTACCAACTTTCGGTTTTGGATAATGCTTTTTTTTTTCCTTTAGTATTTACTTTCCTAATGGGTAGCTAGATTTTGTTTTTTAATATTTTGGAAAACTACATAATTTCCAAGTTTACCATTGTTATATGTTTGGAATTTGAATCTCATTAAAATGAGAAGTTCAAAAACAAAACTAATGAATAAAAAGATAATAAAAAGGGGACATTACTCCCAGAGATCCAGGAGCTCCTACTTATAGAGTGATTTGTATACTAGTGTCTTTAAAAAAAAACTTATGAAGTTAATCACTCCGTTCACTTTTACCTGTACACTATTTCAAAAATAGATTTTCACTTTAACTTGTCACCTTTAACATATCAAGAAAAGACAATTATCTTTTTCCTCTTTTACCCTCAAAATTAATTACTTATTCCCCAAATCATTTTCAAGACCTAAGATTATACATCAATCGATATGAGTATTATGGCAAAATACTCATATTAACCATTATTTCTTAAGGGGCATACAAAGTTCAAAATGGACAAGTAAAAGTGAACAGAGGGAGTAGTTAGGTCTTAGATGCAGGTGATTTACATTAATAGAAATTAAATGGATAATTTACTCAAAATTTTAGCACTGCGATAAGAGCGTACCAGCAAATAAAAGCATGATATTTAAGTAGAAAAAAATTAAAGATATACACCCTTTATTCACTATGTTCCAAGCAAGTTTTCGCTAATTCTTAGAAGTTTCTCGATTATAAGAGAAAAAGTAAAAAAAAAATAATATAGTGCCTCAGTAATTATTTATCACCTAACTTTCCTCCTAATTACAAAGAAGTGAAACGAGGAAAAGAAGAAGACAAAACAAGAGTAAAAAGATAAGAACAGGGAAAAATCTAACTACAAGTGAGATCAGATTCGCGATTTAAATTTTATGAGTTTGACTTTAGGACTACCTCGATTCATTTTATTAACTCTATTCAAAATTAATTATTTGTGCTTCTAATAGAATCCAATTCTAAACATTTGACTTAAGATAAAATCGTATTTATTACTCTCTATCCTTTCCTACTGATGTGTGCGTATATAAATATTCCCCTCCTTCAGGCATATAAGGTATTCAGAAAGAAGCAAAAAAGTCCATGAGAATGGTAGGACTAAGTGTAGTACTTGAAGGCGATGAAGAAATTGGTGGTATCAAGAGAAATATGACTTGTAGTCCTTCTTTTTCACAGATTGTCAACAAAACAAGTGTCACAATCAAACCCTTTGCTGCAAACATTATACCCAAAGAGAAAACTATTTGTGGGTTTCTTGAATCTTGTTTCCTTTGCAAGAAGAAGTTGTTACCTGACCGAGATATCTACATGTACAAGTGAGCATTCTCCTATAATTAATTCCTTCACTCGTTTCCTTCATCATCACTTTAATCTTGCACATTTGATGGTGTAAGTTTTGTTAAGATAAAATTTTAATTGAAGGTTAAAAATTTATCCGACACTAAGGGGCTAAAAGTGTTATTAACCCTATAAATTAAGCTAGAAGTTTATAATCATTGTTATCACGAATTGGTCTTTTGTTCTGATGATATATACTTAAATGGACAGGGGTGATGTGCCATTCTGTAGCGTGGAGTGCAGGAGCAGGCAGATTTTTATGGATGAACAAGAAACTATAAACAAAAAGCCAAAACATCACAATCCGATTGCTGCTTCTTCTTCAAATTCGGCATCATGCTTTAATCAGATGTTCTTTATAGCCTTCTAGTTTTATCGTCACAACATTTTGTTTTGACTATTGTGTCCTGTTCCTTTTTTTTAATACTAGTATTACAAGGGGATTCAGGATTTGAACTTTTTGAGTTCGGATTTTGAAATTCAATTACTTCCTGTCTAATTTACTTAGTTGAAAGTCTATAATTCGTACTCATGTAGTGCGTTTTTAAGATATATAAAGTATCGTTTTTTCAAGGAGTAGAGGCATATTTTAAATATTTTATCACAAAGAGGGACAATTTGATAATAATAACTTATATTTTTTTTCTAGCCTCCAAGTGATAGGGGCGAATCACTGTTGCGATCTGTTTTTGTAAGCACACATTTTGTTGTGTCATTGGTCTTGTATTTATTCCACAGTTCAAAGATCATTGTTAATCTTTGAGTTTTAGATGAAGTAGCAATCAAACAAGTGTGAACCGAGAAGCGAGCTCATTTCAACAGTTTAAGTGATAGTTTGACCATATGAAGTTGGAGTCAATTAATAGGCCAAATACATAGTCAGCTGTCTGAATAATTTATCAAACCACCTAAACTAAGTCAATGAGAATTTAAACACCTAACCTATACTCTAACTGTGTCAATTGAACACATATTTCACAATGTAGCTGGGTAAACTATATTTAAACTGTATCAGCATTTGTTGGGTTAACGTGAACACCAAAGATGTAACAATTCTATAAACAACACATGTCACTCCACTCTTTTATGTGATAAGGAAGTCTTTCATACCACTAATTAAAGTCATATTTTCCCTCCACTCAAGTTAGCAAGAAGCAGTGTAAGAATGAATCAGAAATGCTTACAGAAGGTAAGAGAAAATGACCAGGTACGTTGAGATTTCCACTAGATCTTTGTAGCTGGGAATTTCCAAACATTGTAACATCATCATCAACATCCACATCCCTACCAATGTCACCACCGTATTCAACCAGATTTGAATAGAAGTACAGCTTTTGAGTCCAGATAGAAGTATACAAAGTGGTTCGTCTCATGAGTCACATAAGAACCTACATGGGAAAAGGTAAAACAAAAAATATGGTGATCTGTTGATGCATCATAAACCTATAGATCAAATCATCAAACTAGTTAATCTTTTATTTTCAACGCAAACAAATATTCGAAAAGCATAATGAAGAAAAAGATTTTCCGTCCTCGCCAAACTCTATAATTTATCAGTATCACACAGGAAGAGAAAAGGAAATAAAAAGATTGACGACATAGCAGCAATTGGTTAAATTGTTTGGCCACTTCCTTTGTATAGCTATAATACAAGTACCAACAATGTTGAAATTGATAACGGACAAAACAAGATCTTGGCTATGAATAAGTTCAGTAGAGTACAATTTGGGATGAGCAACCAAAGATATTTTAGAGAACTAACTCCATCAACATCAAACTCAGGCAAAGGACAACAGGAGATCAACAAAAGAAAGAGGCAGTAACATATAACCATATTCAATTATACTACATAACTTGGGCAAAAATTATCAGAAAAGGTTTAAGAATCTCCTGTCTGAACAAGAGAAATTAGAAGTTACATGGTTTCAAGAAGCACCAGTTAAGATGTGTCTACCAAAAGATAATACAATATCATTCATCTATATCACATCTACAGATGTTGAACAGAGCTTCAATTTGTCAAAAGCCCATTCAGGCCAAGTAATTTACAAATCTATAGGTCTGCATGAATCATTTAATAAAGTATTGCCAATGGAGATCAAGTTCTCTGCACCTTTCCGCACATAATTAGTTACTCAAATCCTCTGCTACCTTTCTACACAAGTTAACTTTTTATTTTGTCCTACTTAATTTTTATTGTGGGTGGGGAGTGTTCGGATAAAGCCCAATTTATCAAATGTGTGAGATTGGACTCCTATAGCTTTTGGGATGAATGTCACTCACTACTTACCCACTCCTGTCAATCAGGAACTGGCTATTACAACTAGCACCAGCCTTCATATTGTTTGATACCAAGGGTAAGTATACCGGTAAAGTTGTACTAGAAAACAGTCTGATCTCCATTGCAAGCCAATACAGAAATATTTCTTTCTATAGGTACCCAAAAATGTGATAATTCTACTATACTGCTCTGAATAAGTAGAACAAGTTACACAAGAAAATCTAGTCAAGAGGAAATGGATTCTATGCTCAAGATGTTTTTTATGTGAAAAAGAAATGGAAACAGTGGAACATCTATTTCTACACTGCAATATAATTGATCAGTTATGGAAGATCTTCATTAATCTCGGAGGCATAGCTTGGACAATGCCTAGAAAGATTACTGAATCTCTCTTCAGTTGGGAAGTAACTGGAGCTAAGCACATGAGAAAGGCAGATTGAGGAAGGTTCCTGCATGTATTTGGTGGACAATTTGGAGAGAGAGGAATGTTAGGTGTTTTGGAAACCTCAGTAATACAGTGCAAAATATCAAGCTCAACTGCATTATTCTCTTCTGTTTTTGGTGCAATCAAATTTACCCTCAAGATACCATCTCCATTTTAGATACATTAGGTTCTTGTTAAGAGATCAGATTGAGGGGCTTTCTTTTGATCAAATTGTACATAAGGTTTCAGTACAACCGATGTACTGTTTTGTGATTAATATATACAAATGTTACCTTCTCAAAAATAATAATAATAATAATAAGTAGCACAAGTTACTCCCTGGAGAAGTACAGATGCTTTACTAAAGTGACCGAAAGAGGCTTAAGTGACAATTGAAGCCTTAGCGCTTACAAAGATGACCACTCTGTCAAACTATTGAAGGATCAGTCATATGTAAAGATAAATAGAGACTATTGTTAGTTGCAGACTCTGATTCTCTGGTAAATATACCTCAAACGAAAGGGAAATGCAAAAGTAGATAGATTTGATGTATTACTCTCAAACGGATCACTAAAACAGAGAGCTCTCATTTAGACATGATCAATTTCTAACTTATTTCATTTAGACATGATCGATCAACTTCTAACCCACTTCATCGCACATTGATTTTCTTCACAAGCACACTTATTTTCATATATGACCAATTAGGCATTTAGATAATACTCTACACGTAATCCTTTTAAAGCATCTCACAGGACCACTGCTAAGTGCTAATTACAAAAACCATTCGTCGCCTGAAAGATTAGACTAACAATGGTATAATTTCATAGCAACAACCTTAAGTTCCATCTTTGTAAATGACAATGCAATCATTTACCTAGAGTAGCATATAGGAGTTTTACCTATCAGATTATGACATTTACGGAAACGGGTTATAAAACAGACAACAAAGAAATAATTCAATTAACTTGGGAGATGTGAAGAAATAAGTTTGAGATAAAATCAGAAGTTTAAAAATGCTTTAAGCATGCATAAGTGCAACATCTCCCAACGCTTGTGTATCAAGAGCAAATATTTCCTTGTTTATTATTACAATTTCTAATCTACCAGAAACTGGCAAATGGTAAGCCACCAAGCTGAGAGTTTGAAAGCACGTGTGGGCATGTGGCAACAATCTTTGGAACAAGATTTTCACCGTTGTACATGTCTTCACAAGAGGAAATACTGATGTGGTCAGTTGACGGCTTAATTTGTGTTATCACGTTTGTCAAGATAACAAGCACATAACAAGGTAGACAAAGTCGTACAAATCCTAGTAATATTGGCTGTTGATTTCTTTTAGATCCTAAAGGATACCAGAGGTTTTTTACCAGACTGGGGCTGGGGGCTACAAAGCTCATATGCTGACCAGCCAATTCCAGAAAGAAATACATTATCTTTTGATAGTTGTTTGAATGATGGTATCCATTGCCATTTGATCTCCTGTTGCTACTAAAAATGGTGATTCCCACCAAGTTTTATGATTAATGGTATTTGGTTGCAGAAAAAACCAAAAGTTCGAGAATGTGTTAGCGCGCGTTATGCCATTTGTTACAAATACTAGCATAATTCTAATTAAGTAGTCACCTAACCACCTTATGCTAGTGAACCTAGACATATTCTGCCAGGACAACTGAAAACCTCTTAACACAAAAAATTTAACCAAACCCCTCCCCAGTCCCCTGTTTAGCTTTCTATTGGACCTTAAAAGATCAAAAGATAGACGAAACTAAGATCCTTTGACAAGTTATTCAGTATGCAAAAGTACTAATCCGCCCTGACATTCAAGACAAAGCCTGACGGAAGGCTAGATCTGCATAGTTCCAAAATATATTGCATATTCGCATATCATTGCAGTAGATTGCAATAAGAAAACAATTAAGCTTTAGCCGTTTTACCATACTATCTTCTAAAGCATCAACTTCTAATAAATAAAACAGAAATTTGATTTCTTTTACAAATGCTAATCAATATAACCAATGCAGCACCTCGTACTTGAAAAAAGAAAAAGCTGGAAAGATCAAAAGAGACATGCATATTTACCAAAGTTTTTTCCAACAATGCAATGCCAAGTAGGGCCATACTTCTTGTTGAAGTCCTTAATCTGTTCTGCTACATTCTTCTCTACATTATGCTTCTCAAACAACTAAAAATATACACAGATACGAATGTTTATAAGCATGTCAGATATCAGTGTAGAGACTTAAAATTCTGGACCCTTCATGACAATCAAACAAAGATGGATGTCATGTTTGGGTCGAGAAATACACTTTTTGTTCCTTCAATCAAAGATAACAACTTAGACAATAAACAGAGAACATTCAATGTTATACTCACAATTAATTACTTGAAACTGTTTCACTCAAAATTTAAGTAGTTTTTTAGTTTTCACTTAAAAAAATGGAATCTTCATTACAATCAGACAGAGTTCCTTTGTTTGGGAAATACGCTACTTCCACCTCTAATTATAGAAAATAACTTAAGAGACAGACAATAATCAGCAGATATTCAAAGTCTACTAAAACATTTATTAATTCAATTGGTTAATTCATGATTTCAGTTACTTATTTTCTCACTTCGGAATTCCTTCGTGAATAATCCACAAATTTGACCTCAATAGTTCTAAATGGAATGGCAGAGAGAGAGAGAGTATACAGCAATAGCAATGTACATTCATTAATTCAATTGGTTAATTCATGATTTCATTTATTTATTTTCTCATTTCGCAATTCCATCGTGAATACTCGTCAAATTTGAACCGAATGGTTCTAAATGGAACGGAAGAGACAGAGAGAGAGTATACAGCAATAGCGATGTCTAATTGTCTATTCATGATTTCAGTTATTTATTTCTCATTTCGAGATTCCTTCGTCAATAATCAGCAATTTTCGAACTCAATGGTTCCAAATGTAATATCAGAGAGAGAGAGTATATACAGCAATAGCAATTTCGACAGCTTCATTCTGAACGGCAGGTTCCATATCGGTAACTTTGACGATGACTTTCTTCCAAAAGTAGAAGGAACTGAATTCGAAGAGACTTTTAGATCATCGGAAGCCGATAAGGACTTGCGATCATCGGACGAAGACTTCACCACTACAGCTCCGGCTTCGAAACCGGTTATCTTCGTGTCTTCACTCATTTCTTCGTTCTTCTATTTTATTTTTTTGTTTTTAAAGCTTAAAGTGCTTCGTCGGTACTGAAAAATCTACCCGCCGGCGGCGGGAGACCAACAACGCACTGAATAAAGGCCGGTCAGGTTGTAGTAAAATAAAAATAAATATATTGTATTGTTTAATTAATGCACTATATATATTTTATTTTATTTCTTTAATGGGTTTCCAATGTACTGAATTTGGGCCCGACCTATACGCGCCGAAATCCCATATTAGCAAAAATTGAATATTACAAATTTACAATTTTCAGTAGTATCTTTTTATTATTTTTGAAGTCCACACCTATTTATATTGTCGATTAATTTAGATTAATATATTGTAGAATTTATTTTCGAAGACATCTCTCCTAATAGAATAATTTTTCATTCACATAGATTTGAATTTAAAATTTTAGGTGTTTAACTAATTTGAATTAGCACATTACATGTCTCACTCTACAGGGACTTGAATTCGAAATCATAGGAGTTAACTAATTTGAATTAGCACCCTGCAGGCCTCATTTTGGGGGGGGCAATACTCCCAGCAGAATGTTTCAATTCACAGGATTAAAAAAAAAAAATCTCGATCATCTCATAACAATCTATATTAATTGACTGTATTAAATATGATTATCGATATTAAATAATATTCTTATTAAATTGCTTGAATATATATTGCTTATCAATGGCAAATTGACTCATTAAGGATGTGTAGTGAATACAAGGTGTAGCTTGTGTAGGGTGGAAAATCATTGTCATGACCCACCCATTCAACTCACCTTGTAAATTCTAATAGTAATGTTTTTATTTATACGTTGTGTTTAAATAGTCGGTTGCTTTTAAATGTACATATTTAATATTAGTACTCGTTCTCTTTTTTAAATTATTATTACATATTAATATGAGATTATTGATTGATAGCTAAAAAAGTAGAAGGGGTGAAGCAATAAAAATTCAACAACTAGTACTCCTTCCGAATTTATTTAATTTCAACTTGATATTACTTTGACACAGAATTTAAAAAAGTAAAAAAATCTTCTAAAAATTATAATCTTAAATTAAAAATACGTAAAAGGTACTAAATATTCTTTAAATTATATGATCTTAAAGATATTAAAGAATTGTCAAAAAAAAAATATTCTTTTTGAAATGGACTAAAAAAAAAATAAGACAAATAAATTGAAACGAAGAAAGTATTATATTAGTGGTTGGTTCAAACATTTGTCGCAACTTGAATGGAGCTCATCTTAATAACCACCTAAACTAATGAATTACAAGTTACAATCCACTTGGCCAAAGAAACTAAGAAAACAAATGTAAGAATATAGAGTGTATCCAGAATTCCAAATTCTCTAGTTGTTTGAATGGTTTTTCCTGATGCTGCTGAGTGACTAAGAGAAGTCCTGGTACACTAAAGCTCCCGCTATATGCTGGGACCGAGAAAGGTCGGACCAGTTGTGTAATTTGCTGAGTGACTAGTTGTGTAATTTGCTCAGACGGGGCAAGATGGAACATCAAGAGTAATACCAGCTTGGATTTGGCCCCAACCAATAAGACGCCAGTGCTTCTCAATTCTCCGACTAAGAGCAATTTTCTCCCCTTTGCTGGTGCACACAGGGGACGTCAATTGCAGTTTCGCAAAGACATTCTTGACAGCGACAACACGAGCTCCTGTTGACATAGACCCTATATTTAACATGAGGATCTCTCCCTTTGCCAACTTTGAGACTTTACCCTGTCTCTCTGAGTCCTTTGTCCTCACACCCAAAAGACGTCGGAGCAAAAAGAAATTCACCTGCGTTAAAAAGGTATAGAAATAAAGAAAGGATACATAAGAGCACTCTAGAAGAACTCAGTTGGAAGGAAGATAAAAACGAGCCTATTTGATAACACAATCAGAACAAAAAGAGCCAGTAGTTCCTTCATAACTGACTTAACTATCTCAAAACTTAGAAAAGAAAAGGTATTCATTGAGCTAAAAAACAGTGCTTTAAGAAACATAAAAGTCTAAGTTTAGCCATTCAAAAAGTCTCTGATGGGTTACAAGGAAGTCATTTACCTCTAGTTCGACGTAAATTTCAGGAAGTGACCCGACCTCCCCAAGAACCTGTCCCACCAATCGATCAGCACGTGTTAGTGTTGGATCCATAGTTGTTCCAACTCCAATGAGGCCTCCAGGCACGGCATATTGTAGTTCATTTTGCTCCGCAAACAACGATACTATTCTTGAATATATTGGAGTACATTTGATGTTGCCGCTCTCATCTTTCACAACAATTCCAGGACGAATCTCGATAAGTTGATTAACCTTCAGTACACCCTGCTTAAAGAATCTAATTAACAGTCATCTTGAACATCTTCCAATGATATCTTCCTTTCTTCATGTCTACGCTAGCATAGACATTAGAACATGATGAAGGGATAATCAAATAAAAATGGCCCTTGGGGCGTTAATTAATTACTTGGTCAAAGCAAAACTCTAAGAAGCTGTGAGTTGCATCATATCACTAACTGCAGGAAAAGAGAAAGATACCTTCAAAATACTGCCACCAGCAACACCCCCTCTGATCTCATCAACTTCAAAACCAGGTTTATTAACATCAAATGACCGGATAACAATCATATTTGGTGGTGAGATGAAATTCCTCTCAGGAATGGGAATTTTTTTCACAATATATTCACAAACGACATCAATGTTGTATTTTAATTGTGCAGATATTGGAACAACCGGGGCACCATCTGCAACTGTTCCCTGAACAAGGAATTGAAATATGGTTTTATAATACATCCTTACATATCAAGGCGCAGAATGAGAGAGGTGAATGAATACCAGTACTCCACTAACCTGAATAAATTTCTGAATTGCCTCATGCTGGTTGATAGCAACATTTTCCTGAACCAGATCAACCTTATTTTGAAGAATTATTATATGTTGGAGGCGCATAATTTCTACAGCAGCTAAATGTTCAGAAGTTTGAGGTTGGGGACAGCTCTCATTGGCAGCAATTAAAAGTAAGGCTCCATCCATAATTGCAGCTCCATTAAGCATAGTAGCCATGAGAATATCATGACCCTGCAGCAAAAGACGTAGTATACAACATTGATATACTAGGAAATTAAATGCTCATGAACCTCAACAACTGGCAGAAGGCTAGATGCAGGAGAAAGTGACTATGCCGGAATTGTTAATCATTGATGTCATTCTTAACTTCCTAGACTTCTTTTAAATCGTAGCAAAAGCTAAAAGAGACTGCAAGTTAAATAAGAACAGGGAAACTTATATGTAAAGTTGAAAATTCATTAAAAAAGAAAAACAGTAATACTTCACAGTAACATTTCTTCTTTGATACTTTTCTCTTGCTTTAATTCCAAAGCCACAATCCTTAAAATTTTCTCTTGTATGGATGTATGGTCATATCTATGTGCAGTCAGACAATAAAGGCTTATCTGTATAGAAACAGAATGCACAAGTAAAATGGATGTAAGATGTACTGTAGAAAATAGCATGTGAGAAACTTACCGGGCAATCAACAAAAGATACATGCCTCAGCAATTTCATTTTGCAGTTCTCAAAACCAGGGACGTCACACATGGGACTGTCTTCTTTTCCACTTCCATAAGCCCTGAAAAGGATTGGTGTTACAACACAAGCTAGCAGATGAAACACAAGAATGATTCTTTCTCAAATCAAGGACTCACTTGTAGCACGCGGGTCTAGGACAGCGTTCTTCTTCACATTTGTATATCTTAGCATTTGCATATCCAAGCTTAATTGTAATATTACGCTCTAGCTCATTTTTAAAACGAACAGTCTGCAAAAATAAGGGGGTATAATTATTTGCAGTCCAACTACTTTCACCAGACACACAGTAAAATAAGTAAGATGAAACAAAATTCAGATCAAATAAGGACTTACAAATCAACATCTAAGAAATATTAATTGAGCCACAACAGATAAGAAAAATTAATTCCCCAAAAAGCTTATTAATCCAGCATAATTTTCCCAAACTACTAAAATACAGGCTCTATGTCGTGTTGCTATATAGGATAATATAATAGTAGCTTTGATTCATAAATCACCATAATATATAGGAGGGCGTGGAATTACTTTATTTTTTATAACAAAAGGAAAAGGACAAAACTCAGAAATGCTTTCTAGTTGATGAAGTAAATATCAAATTACCCTTATATATCAAAAGATCAACAGAAAGAATAGTTGTTCCACAAATACATAGGTAAATAAATATCCATATTTACAGTTTACTAAGATCAAACATATCATTCAGTTGTAACTCAAGCTAGACAGTTAAATAGAGGACAGTCAAATCTGAAAAGAGCTAAGAACTACAGGAACAAATTTAACTCCATTGATAAAGGTCCAGAATTTTAAACACAATCATACCTGCACACCAGATATAGCTTTTACAACTGTTGACTTTCCATGTGCCACATGGCCAATAGTACCTAAAATATGAGATTACATTTCAGTAATTCAGTGTGACTAATATAAGTGTAAAAACAGCTTGTTTGGAGAGAGATGGAATGAAAAAAAGAGAGGTTATATTCCATGCACAAAATGACGTAAGCACTCCTCGAATGCAAGTAATCAATGATTTTTAATTACTAGTTTACCAATGTTTATTGTTGCCTGACGAGAAATAACTTCAGGCGAAAGCGGATGTAGCTTTGTCACATCCAATTTGCTTAGGTCCTGCTCCATTAATCCTTTCCGAGACATTTTGGCTAATGTTCAATACTTTAAAAGCAAGTTTCAACTCTGAATTTTGGAACAAAGACAAAGAAAGTAGTCTTCAGAACCATCAATGACTTATGACAGAAAGTTGAGCAACAGAACAACCTACTCAAAGCATAGGGTTACAGACAATGCAGCTTAATCACCAAAGCTGTTTCGTTAAGCAAAGAATATTCAGAACGACTCATTATTAACTTTGTTCTATTGTCATTCCATACCAAGGAGATGAAACATTGCTGGTCAAAGACCAATCTCCACCCGCCAACCATTGATGATATTCATCAGACAACATCCTAGCATCTCGAATTGACATCATTTTTTGGTTTTAAATAAATGCATCACCAATAGACGTTATTAGGCTGAATATATATCTATATTTACAATACACACTTCTCGACAACTCCACTAACTACCTGCTACAACCCACCAGCACAGGTACCGCGTAACTCTATCCAACAACAATTAGGCAGATGGAAGATTTCACCTAAGAGTTTTCTCAGCTAGGATTGTAACCTTTTTAGATTGAATTTCACAGCCAGTAAAGCTTAATTACAGTTCGGGTTTGCACAAATATGCTCAGTCTGATAGGTTGTACATAGCAAATGGCATATCATCGCAATTTGCAAACTTTCCACTAGAATAATTCCCAAAAAAAAAAGGTTGACGCAATTAACAACTTAAAACATCAACTTGTACATTTTTTATAATGAAGATTCAATACAATCACTAT